>CAUJHA010000122.1:30000-249053 GCA_963170755.1 Amphimallon solstitiale | reverse complement strand
TTTCCGAGATAAAACGCACAAATTTCCTGAAAATAATGCAAGTTTATTTCGAAACTATTAGCGCTAGAATGTTATCATTGCATGTACTTCACACCGAGTTACTGGACACTACAATACGCCAACAGTTTCACAATTGCATGCACAGTTTCCGAGATAAAACGCACAAATTTCGTGAAAATAATGCAAGTTTATTTCGAAACTATTAGCGCTAGAATGTTATCATTGCATGTACTTCACACCGAGTTACTGGACACTACAATACGCCAACAGTTTCACAATTGCATGCACAGTTTCCGAGATAAAACGCACAAATTTCCTGAAAATAATGCAAGTTTATTTCGAAACTATTAGCGCTAGAATGTTATCGTTGCATGTACTTCACACCGAGTTACTGGACACTACAATACGCCAACAGTTTCACAATTGCATGCACAGTTTCCGAGATAAAACGCACAAATTTCGTGAAAATAATGCAAGTTTATTTCGAAACTATTAGCGCTAGAATGTTATCATTGCATGTACTTCACACCGAGTTACTGGACACTACAATACGCCAACAGTTTCACAATTGCATGCACAGTTTCCGAGATAAAACGCACAAATTTCCTGAAAATAATGCAAGTTTATTTCGAAACTATTAGCGCTAGAATGTTATCGTTGCATGTACTTCACACCGAGTTACTGGACACTACAATACGCCAACAGTTTCACAATTGCATGCACAGTTTCCGAGATAAAACGCACAAATTTCGTGAAAATAATGCAAGTTTATTTCGAAACTATTAGCGCTAGAATGTTATCATTGCATGTACTTCACACCGAGTTACTGGACACTACAATACGCCAACAGTTTCACAATTGCATGCACAGTTTCCGAGATAAAACGCACAAATTTCGTGAAAATAATGCAAGTTTATTTCGAAACTATTAGCGCTAGAATGTTATCATTGCATGTACTTCACACCGAGTTACTGGACACTACAATACGCCAACAGTTTCACAATTGCATGCACAGTTTCCGAGATAAAACGCACAAATTTCGTGAAAATAATGCAAGTTTATTTCGAAACTATTAGCGCTAGAATGTTATCATTGCATGTACTTCACACCGAGTTACTGGACACTACAATACGCCAACAGTTTCACAATTGCATGCACAGTTTCCGAGATAAAACGCACAAATTTCCTGAAAATAATGCAAGTTTATTTCGAAACTATTAGCGCTAGAATGTTATCATTGCATGTACTTCACACCGAGTTACTGGACACTACAATACGCCAACAGTTTCACAATTGCATGCACAGTTTCCGAGATAAAACGCACAAATTTCCTGAAAATAATGCAAGTTTATTTCGAAACTATTAGCGCTAGAATGTTATCGTTGCATGTACTTCACACCGAGTTACTGGACACTACAATACGCCAACAGTTTCACAATTGCATGCACAGTTTCCGAGATAAAACGCACAAATTTCGTGAAAATAATGCAAGTTTATTTCGAAACTATTAGCGCTAGAATGTTATCATTGCATGTACTTCACACCGAGTTACTGGACACTACAATACGCCAACAGTTTCACAATTGCATGCACAGTTTCCGAGATAAAACGCACAAATTTCGTGAAAATAATGCAAGTTTATTTCGAAACTATTAGCGCTAGAATGTTATCATTGCATGTACTTCACACCGAGTTACTGGACACTACAATACGCCAACAGTTTCACAATTGCATGCACAGTTTCCGAGATAAAACGCACAAATTTCCTGAAAATAATGCAAGTTTATTTCGAAACTATTAGCGCTAGAATGTTATCATTGCATGTACTTCACACCGAGTTACTGGACACTACAATACGCCAACAGTTTCACAATTGCATGCACAGTTTCCGAGATAAATCGCACAAATTTCCTGAAAATAATGCAAGTTTATTTCGAAACTATTAGCGCTAGAATGTTATCATTGCATGTACTTCACACCGAGTTACTGGACACTACAATACGCCAACAGTTTCACAATTGCATGCACAGTTTCCGAGATAAAACGCACAAATTTCGTGAAAATAATGCAAGTTTATTTCGAAACTATTAGCGCTAGAATGTTATCATTGCATGTACTTCACACCGAGTTACTGGACACTACAATACGCCAACAGTTTCACAATTGCATGCACAGTTTCCGAGATAAAACGCACAAATTTCCTGAAAATAATGCAAGTTTATTTCGAAACTATTAGCGCTAGAATGTTATCATTGCATGTACTTCACACCGAGTTACTGGACACTACAATACGCCAACAGTTTCACAATTGCATGCACAGTTTCCGAGATAAAACGCACAAATTTCCTGAAAATAATGCAAGTTTATTTCGAAACTATTAGCGCTAGAATGTTATCATTGCATGTACTTCACACCGAGTTACTGGACACTACAATACGCCAACAGTTTCACAATTGCATGCACAGTTTCCGAGATAAAACGCACAAATTTCCTGAAAATAATGCAAGTTTATTTCGAAACTATTAGCGCTAGAATGTTATCGTTGCATGTACTTCACACCGAGTTACTGGACACTACAATACGCCAACAGTTTCACAATTGCATGCACAGTTTCCGAGATAAAACGCACAAATTTCCTGAAAATAATGCAAGTTTATTTCGAAACTATTAGCGCTAGAATGTTATCATTGCATGTACTTCACACCGAGTTACTGGACACTACAATACGCCAACAGTTTCACAATTGCATGCACAGTTTCCGAGATAAAACGCACAAATTTCGTGAAAATAATGCAAGTTTATTTCGAAACTATTAGCGCTAGAATGTTATCATTGCATGTACTTCACACCGAGTTACTGGACACTACAATACGCCAACAGTTTCACAATTGCATGCACAGTTTCCGAGATAAAACGCACAAATTTCCTGAAAATAATGCAAGTTTATTTCGAAACTATTAGCGCTAGAATGTTATCGTTGCATGTACTTCACACCGAGTTACTGGACACTACAATACGCCAACAGTTTCACAATTGCATGCACAGTTTCCGAGATAAAACGCACAAATTTCGTGAAAATAATGCAAGTTTATTTCGAAACTATTAGCGCTAGAATGTTATCATTGCATGTACTTCACACCGAGTTACTGGACACTACAATACGCCAACAGTTTCACAATTGCATGCACAGTTTCCGAGATAAAACGCACAAATTTCGTGAAAATAATGCAAGTTTATTTCGAAACTATTAGCGCTAGAATGTTATCATTGCATGTACTTCACACCGAGTTACTGGACACTACAATACGCCAACAGTTTCACAATTGCATGCACAGTTTCCGAGATAAAACGCACAAATTTCCTGAAAATAATGCAAGTTTATTTCGAAACTATTAGCGCTAGAATGTTATCATTGCATGTACTTCACACCGAGTTACTGGACACTACAATACGCCAACAGTTTCACAATTGCATGCACAGTTTCCGAGATAAAACGCACAAATTTCGTGAAAATAATGCAAGTTTATTTCGAAACTATTAGCGCTAGAATGTTATCATTGCATGTACTTCACACCGAGTTACTGGACACTACAATACGCCAACAGTTTCACAATTGCATGCACAGTTTCCGAGATAAAACGCACAAATTTCCTGAAAATAATGCAAGTTTATTTCGAAACTATTAGCGCTAGAATGTTATCATTGCATGTACTTCACACCGAGTTACTGGACACTACAATACGCCAACAGTTTCACAATTGCATGCACAGTTTCCGAGATAAAACGCACAAATTTCCTGAAAATAATGCAAGTTTATTTCGAAACTATTAGCGCTAGAATGTTATCATTGCATGTACTTCACACCGAGTTACTGGACACTACAATACGCCAACAGTTTCACAATTGCATGCACAGTTTCCGAGATAAAACGCACAAATTTCCTGAAAATAATGCAAGTTTATTTCGAAACTATTAGCGCTAGAATGTTATCATTGCATGTACTTCACACCGAGTTACTGGACACTACAATACGCCAACAGTTTCACAATTGTATGCACAGTTTCCGAGATAAAACGCACAAATTTCGTGAAAATAATGCAAGTTTATTTCGAAACTATTAGCGCTAGAATGTTATCATTGCATGTACTTCACACCGAGTTACTGGACACTACAATACGCCAACAGTTTCACAATTGCATGCACAGTTTCCGAGATAAAACGCACAAATTTCGTGAAAATAATGCAAGTTTATTTCGAAACTATTAGCGCTAGAATGTTATCATTGCATGTACTTCACACCGAGTTACTGGACACTACAATACGCCAACAGTTTCACAATTGCATGCACAGTTTCCGAGATAAAACGCACAAATTTCGTGAAAATAATGCAAGTTTATTTCGAAACTATTAGCGCTAGAATGTTATCATTGCATGTACTTCACACCGAGTTACTGGACACTACAATACGCCAACAGTTTCACAATTGCATGCACAGTTTCCGAGATAAAACGCACAAATTTCGTGAAAATAATGCAAGTTTATTTCGAAACTATTAGCGCTAGAATGTTATCATTGCATGTACTTCACACCGAGTTACTGGACACTACAATACGCCAACAGTTTCACAATTGCATGCACAGTTTCCGAGATAAAACGCACAAATTTCGTGAAAATAATGCAAGTTTATTTCGAAACTATTAGCGCTAGAATGTTATCATTGCATGTACTTCACACCGAGTTACTGGACACTACAATACGCCAACAGTTTCACAATTGCATGCACAGTTTCCGAGATAAAACGCACAAATTTCGTGAAAATAATGCAAGTTTATTTCGAAACTATTAGCGCTAGAATGTTATCATTGCATGTACTTCACACCGAGTTACTGGACACTACAATACGCCAACAGTTTCACAATTGCATGCACAGTTTCCGAGATAAAACGCACAAATTTCCTGAAAATAATGCAAGTTTATTTCGAAACTATTAGCGCTAGAATGTTATCATTGCATGTACTTCACACCGAGTTACTGGACACTACAATACGCCAACAGTTTCACAATTGCATGCACAGTTTCCGAGATAAAACGCACAAATTTCGTGAAAATAATGCAAGTTTATTTCGATTTATATATATATATATTGTTAAAGGTCTATTATTGACTCTAACAATATTTTTCTAAAAAAATCATTTATATAATAATTTAATTAGTTATTGAAGAAGTATATGATAATAATATGGACATATGTAATTGAATTAGACGTATAAATTTATTAATTTGTTGTACAGAAATATTTGTTAAGTATGGTACATTACTTGGTGAACCGACCAGTATATTTTCTGAATGACTATTTTCTTCTTTTCATTAGAATTTACCATATCTGTAAAGAAGAGATTTAAATGCTAATTATTGTACTATAAGAAATATTATTTTGTAAAAACTCATTTAAGTGCTGTTTAAGGAGGTAAAAGATGATTAAAATTAAATATTGAAAGGTAAATAATTGATATTGAATTAAAAGTACAGTTTAAATATCGTACAACCGAATGGAGAGTAAAATGTCAAAAGTGACATCTGATATATATAATTTTTCTGAAAGTGTTTCATTTTTGAATATTAAAAGTATGGGAAGGCTTAATTAAAATTCAAAATGTTTTAAAATAATGAAATTTATAAAGTTAGTTAGTATAAAGAAATAGTCGAACAAATTTAAAAACTATATTGTCTGGACAAAATAAGAAAAGATATCAATTGGCTGATTTGAAAATTTAAAAAAGATCACTAAGGAGATTTGTTGAAACAGTAGAGAGAGAGAATTTTTAATAATTCTTAACAGACGCGTGTGCCTTTAGAAAGAATTATAGTTTTTATGAATATAAATGGTTAAAATAAACCAGAATTATTTCGTATAGTGTACGTATTAAATAATTTATTCAGGCAAATAAATAGTGAATAAAATTAAAAGAAGGAGAATTGAAAATTTTATAAGAACTTAAGCTGGTTAAAATCATTAATAATTAAAGAATACTTGCGATTTTGAAAGTCGTACATCGATAATAAGAGAATCCATTGCGAAGAGAAGTTACAGAAGTTCCTTTTAAATCCAGTATCCAGGAATTAGTGTTTTATTTCAGTAATATTTAAAAGTATACAAGAAGATAGAAATTAAATACGAGGTACAGAAGTTCCATTAGACGATCCAGTTCCTGATTTAGGATATTAATTGAAAATCCAAGGTTCATAAATCCAGTGAAGTCAGAGGAGTTCAAGAGAGTGTTTGTCCTGCGAGTAGTAGCAGTCATAAGCCTAAATTCCATTGTGTGTGTCATTATTCCGAAGAGATTAGCCATTTTTTAACCGAAGTATTCAGTAGAATATCCAGTTTGAGAATACCATCCAGTATAAGAGAGTTCTAGGATCGAAAGGATTATATTAACATTATTGGAAAACAAGAAACATACATGCATTTATTTTGACCAAGGTTGTATATGTTATTGTATTAATACGAAATTTATTGAAGCTTATAGAAGCTCATAATTGATATTATTGTTCATGTTTTAAATAAGGTTAGATTATTTTAAAAATATTAACATTTAAATTTCAACTTAATAGAGTCATTGAATTTTAATATACGAATCTTCCGTACTAAATAAATATTTATCATGCATAGATCTATCCAAAAACATTTATGACATTGTATATTTGTAGACTTAAAGGTGTTTTATAAGTACAGTAAAATATTTACCTTTGTAATTGAGGAATTTCACTGACATAGAACCATATTATTATCATCTTAAACGTCAAGTAAATCTGTTTATGATCTTTACTTTATTGAAGTTTATTTTCCATGTCATATAAAGAAGACATTTTTTATATTGATATCTATTTCATGTATTAAATTGTATCAGATTTGAATAGTTTCTTTTATTGGAGTTCATTAATAACATCTCATTATATCTATGGAGTTATAATCCATTGACACAGTCGATAACCTTGAAAGGACAAAAGTGACACGTAAAATTATTTAAGAATATTGGAAATTAATAGATTACTTACCCAATTCATATGTAGAAGATAGTGTTTGAATTTATTAAATATCATATTTTAATAAACGGACTACATTACATGACCTGAGAAATACTAACATTATTTAATTAAAAATAGTTTCTTTAAATTCAACATCTATGAGAATATCGAATAATAGAAGGTTATACCAACCGTAGATAAGAAATTACTAGAGTCAATGTATGACTGGTGGTATAAACTACAGGGAAATATTTGAAGTTGTTTTAAAAGAAAAGTCTCATGTTCTTAGTTATTAAAAATTTAAATTTGGAGTTAGCCGGAAGACTTATTTAAAAGGGATATCAATACAATCATTAGCGGTTGTATTTTATTAATTATTGGCGCCCAACGTGGGGCGATATTGGAGATAGCACATCTATCACCAATATTATATTTATTAATACTTAAAAACGATGTACCTGCCTAGAAAGCATGACTTGCGAGATATTCGCAAAAAACTGATTTTCGATAAGAGTAAAAGACCTACTTCCGGTAGGAATTTCAAAAAACTTTTTTAAGACAATTTGTCTCAAATTTAATTCTGAGTACATTTGAATTCTTTATAAATTTGTTTAAACTTAGTAATTGACGAAATATTTGTAAAATTCGATTTTTTCACTGAAGTAAACTACTACTTCCGGTCTGCCGATTTTTCTCAAAATCTAATCAGTTCTCAAGAGGGAGATTATACACGTAAATACAAAATTTGGAATTGATATCTACAGCGGTTTGACCGCTATCGTGGTCATACACAGACACACAGACACACACACAGACATTTTTTAAAAACCACTTTTTTGGTATCAGGGGACCTCAAAACGTGGACATCTGCAAAAATCTCGAGGTCGAAAATTTTCATCATCACAATACTTCCTTATACTACGTATAAGAAAGTAAAGATTACAAAAGTACTGATATTACATTATCACAAAATGTATTATTAAGCAGAACAGCATACAGTTACTTATTAGTAACTGTATTATTATCACTCATTGTAAAGATAAAAACGAATTCACTACTTTTTAATTTTTTGACAGTCACTGATGTTTTGTCAACTGTCAAGTAGAATGTAAGCAGCCGTGATGAATGTATTCGTAATTGTGTTGAATATGCCACACAATACAAATCACAGCTGTTGTTTTCTTTCCCTGTCTATCATTCTTCAGCACGGAGATGTAATGTATTTGCTTCCCTTAGGTTGTTATAACTAAGGTTACGTCTTCGATAGTAACCTAATTATGTTCTCTTTACATAGTGAAGGACGGAAAATTATTTTTTGTACTCACCGCCTGTAAAGTGACATTTGGCGCTTGTGTAGCTCGACTGGGAAGTACGTTTTCCCGGTTGAGGCGACTGTAAAAATTGAAAAAAACACTGGCACTTTGGGGCATTTAAAAAAAAATCTTGGTAGTAATAAAATTTAGTCTATAAAATACTACTTCCCTCCACTATTCTTCACTAAAAGTTGGGGAAATAGGAGTAATAATTAAAAATTCTTCGAAAAAAATTGTGGCACCATCTATTTGACGATATTTTAAGCGACATCTTAAGCAAGATTCACACGCCATCTATTTGTAACACATCGACATTTATATTGGCAGTTCGGAATTGTTTGTATTTAAACCAAAAAACGCAATAAATGTACTATAAATTTATAAATATAAGAATAAATACCTCATGTTTGCATTGTGTAAGAATATAATAACTTAATTTTAGGGAAAGGTGAGTAATAGTTACGTACATGAAATGCTTAAATTAATTAGGTAATCTATCTTAGGTTAGGTATGATACCAATGACATTAATCAATAATATTTTTTTAATTTAATGTTCGTACAAAAAATATTGTACAAACCACTTGCGTGAAGACATCTTCCACGCATTCGCGCAATTAAAAGTGTGCGCTCATGCGGGAAAATAGTCTCCCCGCACTTGGTTCGTAAATAACTATTAATTATAATTATGACAGTACGTACATCATTGCTGTTCGACGTCGTTTAATTAATTGTAATTATTTAAAATGAGAACCTACCACCGATCTCTATAATATAAATGGATAAGCAATGCAATAGGATGCGCGTGGAATTTTTATGCCAAATTGAATACTTATCTCGGGGCTTTCGAGTATGCGCAGTCCCTAGTCTTTTGACATTCGAATGTGAAATCACTAAAGTTCCGAACGCCGATTTCAATAGACGTGCCCAAGCATCAAAATCACAATTTTAGAGAAGGATGAAAATATATATTTGCTAATGTAGAACAAGTGTGCATATAGTGTTTTGCTACTAGTGGTACTAGCTTTTTGTTTATATTTTTGGAGTATTTGTATTAGGAAAAATGCGGAAGACATTGTAAAGGATCAAATTATATAATTTGATCCTTTTCGACATACCATCACTGACATTGTTATCTCAAAATGTTGTTATTTCTGGTTTTGTTGTCAAACAATTGAAGCGCATTGTTAAGTGTGCTAAATGTGTGTCCGTACTAGAACAAATCTCACAAACATCTGTCGATAATGCTAGTTTTCATCTTTTGAACAGAAAAAATCATGGTGCTTTAATACGTCCTTCACAAGATGTCACCAAAGTATGTAAAGTAGTTGAAGTCCAAGTACGCCATATTCTTGTACAAAACAACAATAAACTTCCTGCAGAGGCACTGTTTTTTGAGCTATTTGTACGTTCAATTTCTATTACCTTGTTAGTAGAAAATAAGTACTTTGTATTCTTAGATACACATATGTTTGATTCATCTATTTTACATGAAAGTCACGCTTCTGTTTTAATTAAGCACGTTGTGCGATGCATAAAGATGCAAAGAAACAAACAGAAGTAGAACGTGGAGAACTTCTAAGAAAAAAGCTCTCCACATTAGTACTTTTTTATAATTAATAAATATTTCACAAGGAATATAATGTATTTTTGAGTATTTTTTTAAATTTCCCTTAATAAATAAGTATTTCATTATCTTCAGACGCAGATTTTAATTTTAAAGTGCATGTTCTGTTACATACTTTTCAACGGTTTTAGGCATTTCAAATTAGCGCCTTTATTTTATGTTATTGCGCATGTGCGTCGGCCCCGTGCGCAGTTCGTATTTGATCACAATTTGTAACATGCTATTGCTCATCCATTTATATTATACAGATCAGTGGAACCTACTATTAAAGGGAAAAGGTGGATATGATTTTAGTAATCGAGGAGTGTGAAGAAAATTGCCTGCTAGCATCAAAAGTTTGTGGTCAAAAATATCTTAAGAGACGTCATCCTGACTGGCCGTCATTAGAAAACTTATTGCAAGTTTTCCGAAGAAAATAATGTGTGTGATCAGAAACCAGGACGGCAAAAAGCAATTACCTAGAATGAAGAAAATGATTTTGCCGTTATCGAATCCTGGTAGAAAATTGGCATACAAGTCAGCGAAAAATAAGTGAAACCACTGGAAGCAGGAAGCAGGCCGAGCGTAAGAAGAATTATAAAAAATGAGGTGTGGCCACCACAAGACTTTCTTATACGTATGAAAGTGTTACTTCCGGTCCGAATGTTGAAATTTCATTTATACAAAAAATATTCCATATCCAACTCTAAATACTTTTGTACTCTTGATAAATATATATAGAATGCATAACTTACGACATATTTGCAAAAAATCGCTATTCGATAGGAGTAAAAGTGGTACTTCCGGTCTGAATTTTGAAATTTTTTTTATATAAAAGATATTGAAAATTATGTTCTAAATACTTTTATACTCGTAACGTACTTGTCTTAAAAGCATGACTTGCGAGATATTCGCAAAAAACTGATTTTCGATAAGAGTAAAAGACCTACTTCCGGTAGGAATTTCGAAAAACTTTTTTAAGACAATTTGTTTCAAACTTAATTCTAAGTACATATGAATTCTTTATAAATTTGTTTAAACTTAGTAATTGACGAAATATTTGCAAATTTCAATTTTTTCACTGAAGTAAACTACTACTTCCGGTCGGCCGATTTTGCTCAAAATCTAATCAGTTCTCAAGAGGCAGATTACAAACGTAAATACAAAATTTGGAATTGATATCTATAGCGGTTTGACCGCTATCGTGGTCACACACACACAGACAGACACACACAGACACACAGACATTTCTTGAAAACCACTTTTTTGGTATCAGGGGACCTCAACACGTGGACATCTGCAAAAATCTCGAGGTCGAAAATTTTCATCATCACAATACTTCCTTATACTACGTATAAGAAAGTAAAAAATGAGGTGTGGCCACCACACGACTTTCTTATACGTATGAAAGTGTTACTTCCGGTCCGAATTTTGAAATTTTATTTATACAAAAAATATTCCAAATCCAACTCTAAATACTTTTGTACTCTTCATAAATATATATAGAATGTATAATTTACGACATATGTATTTGCAAAAAATCGCTACTCGATAAGAGTAAAAGTGGTACTTCCGGTCTGAATTTTGAAATTTTTTTTATACAAAAGATATTTAGAAGTATATTCTAAATACTTTTATACTCGTAATGTACCTGCCTAGAAAGCATGACTTGCGAGATATTCGCAAAAAACTGATTTTCGATAAGAGTAAAAGACCTACTTCCGGTAGGAATTTCGAAAAACTTTATTAAAACAATTTTTCTCAAATTTAATTTTGAGTACATTTGAATTCTTTATAAATTTGTTTAAACTTAGTAATTGACGAAATATTTGCAAAATTCGATTTTTTCACTGAAGTAAACTACTACTTCCGGTCTGCCGATTTTGCTCAAAATCTAATCAGTTCTCAAGAGGGAGATTATATTGGTAAATACAAAATTTGGAATTGATATCTACAGCGGTTTGACCGCTATCGTGGTCACACACACACAGACAGACACACAGACACACACACACACACACAGACACACAGACATTTTTTAAAAACCACTTTTTTGGTATCAGGGGACCTCAAAACGTGGACATCTGCAAAAATCTCGAGGTCGAAAATTTTCATCATCACAATACTTCCTTATACTACGTATAAGAAAGTAAAAGCAAAACTTTTTCCCGTATTGTATTCAATCACACCAAGCACTTCTGGAAGTAGATTACGATGGATGACTTGTATTTTGTTTAAACGGAGCCATGTTTCTTTGATTTGGAAGACACAATTTGCCTGCACTTTTAAAAAATATACCACTTCATATTCGTCAAAGAATATGGTTACAATTTGACAGTGCAGCACCGCACTTTCAAGTAAACGTTAGTAATGAATTGGGTAGGCAATATTCCAAAAAGTGGATAGGAAGCGGCGGTTCATACAAATGACCAGGAAGACCTAAAGAGTCCCGATTTTTTTTTCTATGGGGATATATCAAATATATCGTTTATGATACACTACCAACAATAACGGACCATATGAAAGAACGAGTAATAATAGAGTTTTGTTCTATAACACCAAATATTTTAACAAGAGTAAAAGAGTTCTTTCAACAGAGAATTCGTTTAGGCAATTTCGAGCACTTGTTAAAACATTAGTTTTCTTTTACTACTTAAATTTTTTATTTGTTTTATAAAGTATGTATTTGTCATTTAACTAGTTACGACGCCTTTTAATTATTGTGAATCAAAACCAATCAAACCGTTAGGTTAATAAATATTAGCCCTTTGAAAAATAAATTATAATAAATTAGTGTTTGAAATTAGAACTAAAAAAAACTATAAGAGATAGGTATAGGAAACCCTAAAGAAGTTTTAAAAACAATTAACATTGGAATCTAAATATGGTAACAAATACAGGTTCCATTTAAAATAAGAAAACTATTTGTTTTTAATGTCAGTCAAAATAAAAATTTTGTTTTTAAACACACTGTATAATTTTTAGATGCCAACTTTAAGTTATTTTAAATGCGTTGAGTAACAATAAATACAATTTAAAATAATATATAAGAATGACTCTTAAATTTTGATCTACATTTTCAAAAATAATAAAATATATCGAAAGAGGATGAGGTATAGGGAATATAACAGTAATTGCCTTTATTTAACCTATTATATCAAAGTATGCCATAATATACGAGGTTTTCCATTTAAATGTTCATAACGTTGGTGCGCAACATTTTTTTCAATCACTCTGTACATTTCAAAATAATTTTAAAACTTGCCCCCAGTAAACCCTTTTAAAAAGATATTTAAAATATTTTACTGCCAGTAATTGCCTGTATAATTTTGAAATATGTACATTGAATAAAACAATTAATAAATGATTTAATATATTTACTCTAAATGATATGCAATTATAATGATTATTTTTTTTATTTCAAGAAATTCTTTCGATATAATTATTACTTTCTATTGTTGTGACACAAATTATCGCCGATGACTAATGAGACCTAAAAATCTTAGGATGCAAAATTCCTAAGATATTACTATAATCCAGTTTACCCCAATTGAAATATAAATAATAACCTACCAGGAAATTATAACGGTTGATCGGTATAACTGGTTCATATACATGTGTTAGTAATTATACTAACCAAATCTGGAATAATTAAGAATATACATCTCGAAACATCACAATTTCGTACTTCAAGTCGATACCTATGGATAGGTGCCGATATATCAGAACGCTGTATGGTAAATATTATAGCTCGTGTACTACATCCAACTATTCTATATAACGCATATGTAATATAGCATCTAAAGTTATAAATAGGGAGCGGAATCGAGCGAGCTAAACTACCACGGAGCCACAACCATGAAAAGAAATAATGTAAACAACTGCGTGTTGTTTACATTATATCTGAATAGCACTAATTCATAGGGCGAACTGCAACATCTGTTTATGCCCGAGACTCAGAGAAAAAACTGCCATAAAATAAGGAATTTTATGAATAAAATCCTTATTTTAATTAACTTAAAGCTAGTCGAAGTTTCACAGGGAGCATTTGCAGACGACATAGTAATTACAGCTGACAGTGGGAAGATCTACAACGGAATTTAATAATATGGAATACGACACTAAATAACAGTGGAATGATGATGAATAAGAATAAAACCAAAGTAATGGTAGTGGGAGATGAAAAGATAGATATGAAAATCGAAATAGAAGGAATTGAAATAGAAGAAGTGAGAACGTTCCAGTACTTGGGAGTGAGAATTGATGGAAAACGGACCCAGGACGCCGACATTAACCAACGAATAGAAAAAGCAATAAAGCTGTATTATAGTATGAGGAATAAGTTCATTAACAAAAAAGAGATATCCCGCGAAACAAAATTAAAAGTATATAAGGCAATATACCGACCGATATTAGTATATGGATGCGAATCCTGGATATTAAATACAAGACAAAAAAGTAAAATACAAGCAGTAGAAATGAAATATTTAAGAAGAGTCAGAGGAGTTACAAAGATGGAAAGAATAAGAAATTCGGAAATAAGAAAAGATCTAAATATACAGTCAGTGTTGGAACATATTGAGCAAAGACAGTTAGGATGGTGGGGACATCTATATAGAATGGAAAATACGAGACAGACAAGAAGGATATGGGAAGCAAGAATAATGAAAAATAAAAGAAGAGGAAGGCCAAGGACGACATGGATTGATGTCATAGCAGAGATTTTGAGGAGGAAGGGCAAAACTTGGACAGAGGCGAAGAGCATGGCGAGGAATAGAAATGAATGGAAAAGATTCATAAAAAGTTAGAAGAGGATAAACGCCCCACACCATTAATATGGTAGAGGGGATTATCAGATTATATATATATATATAACCCGTAATTGCATTCTCATATATATATATATATATATATATATATATATATACAAAAAAGAGAAAAATATTGGGTAAATTCCGCTGTAGAGCAACCGTAGACACGTGTTTCTGACTCATTGGTCGTCATCTCCAAGGTTATCGCACCTTATTCCTTGGCTACACCGTACCGATGACGACCAATGAGTCAGAAACACGTGTCTACGGTTGCTCTACAGCGGAATTTACCCAATATTTTTCTCTTTTTTGTATTTCATGTATCCGCGATAATTCCTTTTATTTATCTTTCCTGGGTTCTCGGATGGCACGCAGGTTGACATTGTCTTCCTCGTGGCGACGTTAGTTGTTGTCCTCAAAACTGAGGATCTTCTAACTGAAGCTACAAATGGTGGTCTGTCTCCTGATGGTCTTCCGATTAGCATACATCTCCAAGGTTATCCCACCTTATTCCTTGGCTACACCGTACCGATGACGACCAATGAGTCAGAAACACGTGTCTACGGTTGCTCTACAGCGGAATTTACCCAATATTTTTCTCTTTTTTGTATTTCATGTATCCGCGATAATTCCTTTTATTTATATATATATATATATTGTTAAAGGTCTATTATTGACTCTAACAATATTTTTCTAAAAAAATCATTTATATAATAATTTAATTAGTTATTGAAGAAGTATATGATAATAATATGGACATATGTAATTGAATTAGACGTATAAATTTATTAATTTGTTGTACAGAAATATTTGTTAAGTATGGTACATTACTTGGTGAACCGACCAGTATATTTTCTGAATGACTATTTTCTTCTTTTCATTAGAATTTACCATATCTGTAAAGAAGAGATTTAAATGCTAATTATTGTACTATAAGAAATATTATTTTGTAAAAACTCATTTAAGTGACGTTTAAGGAGGTAAAAGATGATTAAAATTAAATATTGAAAGGTAAATAATTGATATTGAATTAAAAGTACAGTTTAAATATCGTACAACCGAATGGAGAGTAAAATGTCAAAAGTGACATCTGATATATATAATTTTTCTGAAAGTGTTTCATTTTTGAATATTAAAAGTATGGGAAGGCTTAATTAAAATTCAAAATGTTTTAAAATAATGAAATTTATAAAGTTAGTTAGTATAAAGAAATAGTCGAACAAATTTAAAAACTATATTGTCTGGACAAAATAAGAAAAGATATCAATTGGCTGATTTGAAAATTTAAAAAAGATCACTAAGGAGATTTGTTGAAACAGTAGAGAGAGAGAATTTTTAATAATTCTTAACAGACGCGTGTGCCTTTAGAAAGAATTATAGTTTTTATGAATATAAATGGTTAAAATAAACCAGAATTATTTCGTATAGTGTACGTATTAAATAATTTATACAGGCAAATAAATAGTGAATAAAATTAAAAGAAGGAGAATTGAAAATTTTATAAGAACTTAAGCTGGTTAAAATCATTAATAATTAAAGAATACTTGCGATTTTGAAAGTCGTACATCGATAATAAGAGAATCCATTGCGAAGAGAAGTTACAGAAGTTCCTTTTAAATCCAGTATCCAGGAATTAGTGTTTTATTTCAGTAATATTTAAAAGTATACAAGAAGATAGAAATTAAATACGAGGTACAGAAGTTCCATTAGACGATCCAGTTCCTGATTTAGGATATTAATTGAAAATCCAAGGTTCATAAATCCAGTGAAGTCAGAGGAGTTCAAGAGAGTGTTTGTCCTGCGAGTAGTAGCAGTCATAAGCCTAAATTCCATTGTGTGTGTCATTATTCCGAAGAGATTAGCCATTTTTTAACCGAAGTATTCAGTAGAATATCCAGTTTGAGAATACCATCCAGTATAAGAGAGTTCTAGGATCGAAAGGATTATATTAACATTATTGGAAAACAAGAAACATACATGCATTTATTTTGACCAAGGTTGTATATGTTATTGTATTAATACGAAATTTATTGAAGCTTATAGAAGCTCATAATTGATATTATTGTTCATGTTTTAAATAAGGTTAGATTATTTTAAAAATATTAACATTTAAATTTCAACTTAATAGAGTCATTGAATTTTAATATACGAATCTTCCGTACTAAATAAATATTTATCATGCATAGATCTATCCAAAAACATTTATGACATTGTATATTTGTAGACTTAAAGGTGTTTTATAAGTACAGTAAAATATTTACCTTTGTAATTGAGGAATTTCACTGACATAGAACCATATTATTATCATCTTAAACGTCAAGTAAATCTGTTTATGATCTTTACTTTATTGAAGTTTATTTTCCATGTCATTATAAAGAAGACATTTTTTATATTGATATCTATTTCATGTATTAAATTGTATCAGATTTGAATAGTTTCTTTTATTGGAGTTCATTAATAACATCTCATTATATCTATGGAGTTATAATCCATTGACACAGTCGATAACCTTGAAAGGACAAAAGTGACACGTAAAATTATTTAAGAATATTGGAAATTAATAGATTACTTACCCAATTCATATGTAGAAGATAGTGTTTGAATTTATTAAATATCATATTTTAATAAACGGACTACATTACATGACCTGAGAAATACTAACATTATTTAATTAAAAATAGTTTCTTTAAATTCAACATCTATGAGAATATCGAATAATAGAAGGTTATACCAACCGTAGATAAGAAATTACTAGAGTCAATGTATGACTGGTGGTATAAACTACAGGGAAATATTTGAAGTTGTTTTAAAAGAAAAGTCTCATGTTCTTAGTTATTAAAAATTTAAATTTGGAGTTAGCCGGAAGACTTATTTAAAAGGGATATCAATACAATCATTAGCGGTTGTATTTTATTAATTATTGGCGCCCAACGTGGGGCGATATTGGAGATAGCACATCTATCACCAATATTATATTTATTAATACTTAAAAACGAAGGGTAATTATTTAAAAAAATTGTAAAAGGTATTTGTTTTAAGAAAAGTATAAAGGTATTATTTTCTTTAGGTGATTGACAACATTTAACATAATTGTTGGGATAGTAGAGGGTAATCATACAAATAATAATAACTATACAGTGTGATTTCTTTATTTTGGTACAGTTTTATACATTTATGTGGCTTACATTATTAAAGAATGATTAATAGTAAATAAGTGATATAATACCACATAGTATAGAAAGTGTGTAAGTTTTTATTTAAATACAGTGTTATTAGGGGTATTATTAAGAGACTTTTATAATGATGCAGACACGTAGCAGGAAAGGGGATAAAGGGGATGAGGAAGGTTCAGAGAGTGGAGATGAAACTTATCAGAGTGAACAAAATCCGGTGATGGATTTGTTGTTAAAAATGAGAGAAGATATGAAAGATATGAAAAATTTACAAGAGACACAAGATTTGAATATGAAAAATTTACAAGAAAAACAGGATACGAATATGAAGAATTTACAAGAGAAACAGGATTTAAACATGAAAAATTTAAGAGATGATATAAGGAAAGATTCAGAAGAAGTTATCAAGAAGAATATGGATGATTTAGAGAAAAGGAATGTAGAGACAATTATTCAATTGAAAAATGAGTTTAAAGGAATGGAAAGTAGATTAGTTTCAGATATATTCAAACGAACAGAAGAACAAATGGTACTAGTTAAAGCCGACATAAATAAAGAAGTTACTAAGATAGTAAACACAAAAGTAGATATTGTATATGAGGTGTTGAAAACAGATAAGAACAAATGCGAAAATGCAGGAAAAGTGTTACAAGAGGCGATAACCAGGAATGAAGAGGTTTGTAAGAAAAGGAAGGAAGAGTTATTAGTTAATTGTGAAAAGGAATTAGAAAAGAAATTGGAAAGTTATGAAAATACATTTATTACTGAAATTGCAAATTTAAATCAACATAAGACAGAAGAGGTTAAAATGTTACAAGAGAATTTACAGCAACAGGAAGTTAAAAGAAAATTATTAGAAGATGAAATTAAAAAGATGTCAGTCAACATAAGAAGCATAGGATCAAGTTCTACAATAGCACATCAATGTTTTAATTATACTAAAGTGGAGAACATAGCTCAATTTGGGGCAGATAAAACAGGGATACATCCGATGACGTATTTAAGGAATATTATGAAGTATTTAGAAGATATTCCCTCTTTAAAGCATCAAATGGAGGCAATAAGATCTACGTTGAATAATAGTGCATTGGAATGGTTTCAGAGAATAGAGGATAACTGTCAAGATATAAATCAATTTGAAATTATGTTCAAGAAAAATTTTTGGAATGAGTCTCATCAGAATAAAGCGAAAATAAGACTATTAACAGCCAAATATAGACATGGTAATTTGACAAGAGAGGCTTATGCTTCTAGGATATATAATCAGTGCAAGTATGTTAGTGATCTTAATGAATACATGATTGCTAGTCAATTGTTAAATCACTTTATTTTTACTGATACACAAGCTATAATTTGCCAGAAGGTGAATGATATGGATTCTTTAATTGAAATATTACGTAGACTAGATGATTTTAATGATGTTAATGCGAATAGTTATTCTTCTTTACCTAGAAACAATTTCAATAATGGTAATCAACGAGATCAGAATAATTATAATGGAAATTATAGAAACCAAAATTATAATAGATCATCACCAAACACCTATAATCAGAATACCCAATTACGAGGAGGTTACAATAATTTTAGCTACAGGAATGGTAATAATTATCAATCAGATCCGAGGAATAATAATAATGATAAAAGATATACACCATTTCCTGGAAACGATTACAATACACAAAATAGACTAAATTATGGAAATAAATTTAAGGAAGGAGAAAATAGACCTAAACCAATACATAATATTAGGTGGGTAGATAATGATAGAGATAATGCCAGAAATGAAAATGATGAGTTAAAAAAAACGCCGATTTTGAAGGAGGATGTCTATCTAAATTCAAAACCGAGCACGTCACAATTGTAAAAGAAGATATAATTAATCAACCCAATTTTATTACTTTACAAACAATTAAATTTTATCAAAGACCTGAGAGTATATTTAAAAATAATGAAGAAGTATCTATAGTACAAGATTTTGTTTTGCCATTTATTAAAATAGAAATTGAGAATATTGTTTTTACATGTTTAATAGATAGTGGTTCAGAGATTACATTAATACAAGAGAGTAAAGTTAAACAAGTCAAAGGGTATTTAAATAGTGTGGTTAAGATAAAAGGAACTGATATTATTACAGCGAATAGAAAGAAGATGGGAACAATAAAACAATGCTTTTATACAGAAGTGATTATAAGTAAAGAAAGTTATTTTATGCAATTTTATGTCCTGGAAAATTTATTTTATGATTGTATAATTGGTATAGATAATATTAGAAAGTTAGGAATGGTTATGAATTTTGAAGAAGGTAATATTTATATAAAAGAGAATATATGCAAAATAGTAAAAGAATTAAGTGAAGAAGAGAAAAATGTTTATAATGATTATAAGAAGAATATATTAAGTATAGAAATGAATAATTTAATAATTGAAAATGATAATGTACATGATAATATTTATAATGAAGAATGGAATGAGAATTATGATGAAGAGATGGAAGAGGAATGTATAAATGATACGATAAATAATTATGAAGATATTGAAAGAAAAATTAAATTACAGGACATAAAGGATAAAGTTATGGAGCATAAGTTAATAGAGATTTTATATAGGAATATATCGTTAATTAATGAAGAAATTGTTTTCGCAAGAAATTATGAACATAAACTAGTGGTTACTGATGATTCACCATTGACTTGTAAAAATTATCCTATACCGTACTACTATCAAGAACAAGTAAATAAGGAGTTGAAACGTTTAGAAGATTCTTGTATTATAGAAAGGTCTAATAGTTATTTTATTAATCCTATAGTTATAGTGAAGAAGAAAGACGCATCTTTACGAATCTGCCTTGACGCTCGCTCATTAAACCTAAGATTACGTTCTGAGCACGAAACACCTCAAAACATAGATGTATTATTGACAAAATGTGGTAATAAAAGTGTTTATAGTAAGTTGGATCTTAAAAATGCATTTTGGCTAATTAATTTAGATGAAGAATCTAGGAAATATTGTGGATTCAGTGTGAATGGTTGTGTATTTTCGTTCCGCGTGGCTCCGTTCGGCGTGAAGACTTCTCCTGCAGCTTTAATCAGATTTTTACATAAAATACTTGATAAGTATGAAGAGTTTGCATTACATTATCTCGATGATATAATAATTTTTTCCAATAGTTATGAAGATCATATCAAACATTTAGATATTATAATTACTACGTTAAGAGAAGAAGGAATGAAATTGAACTTAAAGAAATGTCAATTTTTTAAGAATCAAGTAAATTATTTAGGATATGTTGTGACTGAAAAATGTATACAATTGGATCCACAAAGACTGGATGAAATTAAAAAATTTCCACGTCCTACAAAATTAAAATCTTTACGAGGATTTCTGGGTATGCTGAATTATTACAGGAAATTTGTGCATAATTTCAGTGAAAAAACATTACCTTTATTACAGTTACTTAAAAAAGGAAACAAATGGAATTGGAATGAGGAATGTGAAGAATGTTTTGTGAAGTTGAAAGAAAATTTTGTGGAAAACCTACATTTAGAACATCCAGATTTCACTTTACCATTTATTGTACGTACAGATGCTTCAAATCATACTATTGCCGCAGAATTGATACAAGTCAAAGATAATCAAGAAGTACCTATCTATTTTATTTCTAGAACGCTTAAACCTTGTGAAAGTCGATATTCAGTTTCAGAACTCGAGATGCTTGCAATTATTTTTTCAATTACTAAATTAAGATACTATTTAATTGCTAAGAGGTTTATCTTAGAGACAGATAATAAGGCATTAGTGAATATTATGAATACACGATTAAATAATAATAGAATTTATAGATGGACTTTGATTATACAGCAATATGATATGGAAGTAAGATATAGGCCTGGTAAAGAAATGATAACAGCTGATGTATTAAGTAGAAAAGATGGAATTAATAAAAGAACTAGTTTGGAAGTGAATTTGGTAATTTTGAATCAATCGGGGATTTTATCTTTGGAATATCTTAAAGACATACAGAAGCTACCTATGTTTGATGATATAAGAAAAATATTGGAAGAATTAGGAGATTTTAAGGAAATGACTATAAAAGAGGAAATAATTATAAAGAAAATTGGTAAAACTGAAGTTTTTGTAACAAATGAAGAACATACTAGAGAAATAACTAATTATATACATGAAAAGTATTTGCATATTGGGGCACGAAAATGCTGGTTGATATTTAGGGAAGCTTTTTATTGTAAAAATGATGAAAGGATAATAAAAAGTGAAATTAAGAAGTGTCGATTATGTGAATTGGCGAAAGATAAGAACATTACACATCAAAATATAAGTAAAAGCATAATGGTAAATGACAAGTTAGAATTGGTATCTATCGATTTTTTATCTAATATGTTGCCAAGTACAAAAGGATATCGACATGTACTAATTATTTGTGATATTTTTTCTAAATTTGTAAAATTGATACCAACAAGCAAATGCGATACTGAAACTGTATTACAATCGTTACAGGAGTATTTTTTTATGTATGGGAAGCCATTAGCTATATTATCAGATCATGCTACTTATTTTAATAATGGCAGATATAAGGAATATTTGTATAATCAAGATATTAAAGCTTATTTTTCCTCGTATAGACATCCTCAAGGAAATCCAACAGAAAGATATGTTAGGGAAACTTTAAAATATTTAAGAATATTGTTAACAGATAAACATAATAGATGGGCGAGACATCTTGGTCAAATTGAGAAGGTAATGAATCATACGCATAGTTCAGTACATGATTTATGTCCAGTAACGGTATTTTTGGGAGAAATGCCAGAAAGACCATGGGATAATCAAGAAACAATCGATTTAAGTGAAAGGTATGAATTGGTGAGGGAAAGATCAAAACGTAAAAAAAGATATGGGAACAAAAACAAATGGAGAAACAGAAGAAGTTTAAAAGTTACGAAATAGGAGATTTAGTTATTGTGAAGAATTTGAGGGTTACTGATCGAAAGAAAAACATTATGGGGAAGTTGTTAAGGCCCTATATTGGACCATATAAAGTTAATCTAAAGTTAGGAGAAAATACTTATGAATTAATAGAACCAAATACAAATTACATTAGAGGTAGATATCATATATCTATGCTACAAGATTATTATAAAGATATAGACAATAGAAATGAATGAGTAAAACTGGTACCAGATACACACTTAAAGTATTGTAAATAGGAATTTTGATTAAAATATTAATTTACAGAAATACCTTGGGTTGATTAATTGAATGTATATAAGTTTTGAAAATACATAAATATAGTAATATCATTAAGTTATTTGGTAAAAGTAAATTTAAATAAGGTTTTGTTGTAATGAACTAGAATAACTGAAATTAGGTATAGTAACAGTTGAACGTATTTATGATAATTTAAAAAAAAAAAAATAGTTTTACATGGAATACTTTTATAAAGGTTGTTTAATAAATATAAATTTATATCGAAGTTGAAATTTATATTTATTAAAAAGGGGCAATTGTTAAAGGTCTATTATTGACTCTAACAATATTTTTCTAAAAAAATCATTTATATAATAATTTAATTAGTTATTGAAGAAGTATATGATAATAATATGGACATATTGCTGTAGTATTTGCCTTTAAATGAAATTTATATAATTTATTTATTTATTAGTTAGATAAATAAATAAAATTGTAGTTTATGTTATCTTTATAGGCAAAAACAACATAAATTGTTATCTCTCGTAGGTTCTACTGTGATTTACTTCTTTCCTTACTTGTTTCTCCTTAATTATTATTATTTTAAAGTTGTGTGGGATAGGAATTCAAATAACTATGACACCAGATTATTTATGTATAAAAGTATGTATTATCTGCTTAATAATTACAATAATTAAAATTTATTGTTGCATGTATATTACTTATTTTATTTGTTTGTTTACAATACTATAAGAGTAGCAGTTTTCATGGTAATATTGTAATCGTTTATTTTAATATGAATTCAGTCAGTACAGGGTTTCTCCACCTTCACTCTTTTCTTACTAAAGGCCTGTATATTAGGTCCAAATTATGTTGACTTGATAATGAAGGTACTGACTAATCGGCTTTATGCAAACATTCACACGTACTACATAAAGCTTGGATCAATCACCACCCCAGGTACGTTCCTAATGCATCACAAACTAATTGTCTAAACCTCTATTCTCACGGAGTCTTTAGATTCTTAGTGCGAAGCTTTTAGGCGTTCCTGTTTGTAAAAGTTTGACTGTTACTCAAAGCTGTGCTAACTAATGTCTTTTTTACTGAACACTGGTCCGTTGTGCAAGTATTCGCACACAGTACACTATTAAGACAAGTGTTCTTTATTTTTAATAAATATTATGTCCCTATATTTACTTTCTATTATTTAAATAAATAATTATTTAAAAGAAATGGAGTGCTTGGAGAGAACCTGTGTATTTTGATTGAATTTAATTGTAATGACAATATTATTAACTACTCACTGCGTAGATTCATACAATTCTTCGAATTCTGCTTGAAATTGTTTGTCCATTCTTGTTGATTCTTCCTTTCGTTGAATCTTCTATAATTTTACTGGTGACGCTTACTTCTTGTAAATGTGGCGACGATAAAACAATTGGGAATTATTCCTCTAGGAGCGTGTATGCTTCTACTTAGTTTGTGAGTTGTTAGTTGGTTTGTTTATTTATTTACACTGCGATAGTAATGGTAAGTGTGTAAAAACTCCACTTAACCACTACTCGCTTGACGCATAAATGTATTAAAAGATGCTATCACTTTGCTGTGTATTGGAAGTTTTTTAAAGTCACAGGTATCAGCTAACAACTAACTCTTTTTCTTCAAAAACTCCCTTTTTATAGTTGAAAATAAATGCCGCTCGTTATTTGATTGTCTTTGCGTGCTTTTATTTTCAAATTGTTCGTCGTGGCGCCTCTAGCGGATATCTCGATACTTATTCCATATCTCTTCTTATTCTTCTCAAATTTTAGGTTGGCGTTTATTTTTATTATGTTTATTTCTGACATTTGATGTTTCTCCACATTTGCCAACGACGGTATTTGTTGTTTTATTTATTTATATCTAATGTACAGTAAGTATATTGATATTTATTTTATTCTTTTATTGCTATCGTAAATATTTATTGTACTTATAAATGTATTCATTGCTACTTTTACTGTTTTTCAGGTAGATTCTTCGTCCGAGCGCTAGCCTTACTCGCACCTTTGTTTTGTTGCTTTTGATCGGAAAGAATGGAAAGAAGTTGGTTATTGTTTCAATTGCCAGTCCCTCCGTCTGTGCTGCTCTTTCCTCGAACCATCTTTCCGTTCTTGGAGAATTTTGTATGTTTAATATGCTGTAATGAATCATTGCTTTTATAATAATGCTGCTTATTTCTTTGGTTATAGATGTTTATTTGTATGTGCACAAAGTTTGGAACCATGAAAAGGACTTCTGTTATTCGTATTGCGAAGAGAATTAATACTTTTTGTTGTGTATATTGAAATATTATACGATTCTGTGCTGTTCTTTATGATATACTTTATTTTAATATCCTTTTCATCGCAACTGTATGTATTTTATCTTTAAGTTATATGAGTGCATTAAGCCTCTTCATATTCATTACGAGCATATCTTATTTTATTCTCTGAGTATAATTTAATTGCTTTTAAATGATTGACTCTTACAATCGTCCCGTTGGTTAACATCACTCTTTCACGGTTGTTGGTTTTAAGGGTCTTTCCATTTTTAAATGTAGGTTCTTTGCATAATATACTCAGAGCTCTTTTTGTTCCTAACTTGTAGTCAGGTTCTTTATTTTCTAAATAAAACATTACCTCTGGTTTATCACTTCTGAAAATAAATATTCATTTGTGACATTTACTATTATTGTTGAGGTTTTGCCTCACTTATATCTAAATAGTGTTTATATACATATAATCTTAATTAAAATGCTTATACCCTATGTGCATACCTGTGTTATTGTATGGCTTAATAAAATTTATTTTAAAATAAATGTTTCTTAAACTACGAGTGTGTTTTCTTATTGCTAATATTAATCTAAATGTACTAGTATATCTTGGTGTCAACATTAATCATGTTTATTTCTAACATTATATATTTATGTACAGTATTGTCTTAAATTCTAAGGTAAAATTCACGGCAATATGTAATTGAATTAGACGTATAAATTTATTAATTTGTTGTACAGAAATATTTGTTAAGTATGGTACATTACTTGGTGAACCGACCAGTATATTTTCTGAATGACTATTTTCTTCTTTTCATTAGAATTTACCATATCTGTAAAGAAGAGATTTAAATGCTAATTATTGTACTATAAGAAATATTATTATGTTGTAAAAACTCATTTAAGTGACGTTTAAGGAGGTAAAAGATGATTAAAATTAAATATTGAAAGGTAAATAATTGATATTGAATTAAAAGTACAGTTTAAATATCGTACAAACGGATGGAGAGTAAAATGTCAAAAGTGACATCTGATATATATAATTTTTCTGAAAGTGTTTCATTTTTGAATATTAAAAGTATGGGAAGGCTTAATTAAAATTCAAAATGTTTTAAAATAATGAAATTTATAAAGTTAGTTAGTATAAAGAAATAGTCGAACAAATTTAAAAACTATATTGTCTGGACAAAATAAGAAAAGATATCAATTGGCTGATTTGAAAATTTAAAAAAGATCACTAAGGAGATTTGTTGAAACAGTAGAGAGAGAGAATTTTTAATAATTCTTAACAGACGCGTGTGCCTTTAGAAAGAATTATAGTTTTTATGAATATAAATGGTTAAAATAAACCAGAATTATTTCGTATAGTGTACGTATTAAATAATTTATTCAGGCAAATAAATAGTGAATAAAATTAAAAGAAGGAGAATTGAAAATTTTATAAGAACTTAAGCTGGTTAAAATCATTAATAATTAAAGAATACTTGCGATTTTGAAAGTCGTACATCGATAATAAGAGAATCCATTGCGAAGAGAAGTTACAGAAGTTCCTTTTAAATCCAGTATCCAGGAATTAGTGTTTTATTTCAGTAATATTTAAAAGTATACAAGAAGATAGAAATTAAATACGAGGTACAGAAGTTCCATTAGACGATCCAGTTCCTGATTTAGGATATTAATTGAAAATCCAAGGTTCATAAATCCAGTGAAGTCAGAGGAGTTCAAGAGAGTGTTTGTCCTGCGAGTAGTAGCAGTCATAAGCCTAAATTCCATTGTGTGTGTCATTATTCCGAAGAGATTAGCCATTTTTTAACCGAAGTATTCAGTAGAATATCCAGTTTGAGAATACCATCCAGTATAAGAGAGTTCTAGGATCGAAAGGATTATATTAACATTATTGGAAAACAAGAAACATACATGCATTTATTTTGACCAAGGTTGTATATGTTATTGTATTAATACGAAATTTATTGAAGCTTATAGAAGCTCATAATTGATATTATTGTTCATGTTTTAAATAAGGTTAGATTATTTTAAAAATATTAACATTTAAATTTCAACTTAATAGAGTCATTGAATTTTAATATACGAATCTTCCGTACTAAATAAATATTTATCATGCATAGATCTATCCAAAAACATTTATGACATTGTATATTTGTAGACTTAAAGGTGTTTTATAAGTACAGTAAAATATTTACCTTTGTAATTGAGGAATTTCACTGACATAGAACCATATTATTATCATCTTAAACGTCAAGTAAATCTGTTTATGATCTTTACTTTATTGAAGTTTATTTTCCATGTCATATAAAGAAGACATTTTTTATATTGATATCTATTTCATGTATTAAATTGTATCAGATTTGAATAGTTTCTTTTATTGGAGTTCATTAATAACATCTCATTATATCTATGGAGTTATAATCCATTGACACAGTCGATAACCTTGAAAGGACAAAAGTGACACGTAAAATTATTTAAGAATATTGGAAATTAATAGATTACTTACCCAATTCATATGTAGAAGATAGTGTTTGAATTTATTAAATATCATATTTTAATAAACGGACTACATTACATGACCTGAGAAATACTAACATTATTTAATTAAAAATAGTTTCTTAAATTCAACATCTATGAGAATATCGAATAATAGAAGGTTATACCAACCGTAGATAAGAAATTACTAGAGTCAATGTATGACTGGTGGTATAAACTACAGGGAAATATTTGAAGTTGTTTTAAAAGAAAAGTCTCATGTTCTTAGTTATTAAAAATTTAAATTTGGAGTTAGCCGGAAGACTTATTTAAAAGGGATATCAATACAATCATTAGCGGTTGTATTTTATTAATATATATATTGCTATAGGGGGGGGTGTGAGCGTTATAAGACCCTTAGCATTTAAAGTGTTCTTAAAGAGCAATGAGACTAATTAGAATAAAATTTAAATAAAAAGAAACTATCAAAATTCACACTTGGACATTTTGGATTGACATTTTAAGGTAATACTATATTTTTTATTCACATATTAATGCTTTAACATACACTTTCTTTGTTATGCTGCACTGACGAAACCAAACTAGGTAGAAACATATATGTCTGTAGCTACAAATACATCTTAACACATACATAGTTGCATCGTTAATTGTTTGTGTATTTCAGTCAAAATTGTACATGTTTAGGTGAACCTAGCCCATTTTGATAGGATTACATGAGTAATTATCGATTGTCCTATGCTTATTTGCTTTCATTTACATTTATACTTGACTATTTTACATTCTATATTGTTATATTATCAACAGTTCTACTCTTAATTTTTCTTTACATAGTTGTGTCGTTGTTATTTGTATATTTGGATTGACTGAACAGTTTGTGGTAGACCCCAAGCCTTTTAATGTGATTATAGAAATAATCTCGACTGTCCTATGCTTATTGATTACATTTTCATTTATACATTTTGATTTACATTTTATATTTGTCATTGTTTTCTAATTGACAACCAGTTGTCATATTGTTATTACTTTTAATTTCATTGTATGCCACTACTACCAAGAAGATTTTCATTCATTTTTTCAATACATTTGTATAATTGGCAAAGAATTGTAATATATTTTATTAACTGCCTGGTTGAAATAAGGCATTACACAGTATTAGGTATTTTCACAGTTGTTTTACACTTGGACATTTTGGATTGACATTTTAAGGTAATACTATATTTTTTATTCACATATTAATGCTTTAACATACACTTTCTTTGTTATGCTGCACTGACGAAACCAAACTAGGTAGAAACATATATGTCTGTAGCTACAAATACATCTTAACACATACATAGTTGCATCGTTAATTGTTTGTGTATTTCAGTCAAAATTGTACATGTTTAGGTGAACCTAGCCCATTTTGATAGGATTACATGAGTAATTATCGATTGTCCTATGCTTATTTGCTTTCATTTACATTTATACTTGACTATTTTACATTCTATATTGTTATATTATCAACAGTTCTACTCTTAATTTTTCTTTACATAGTTGCGTCGTTGTTATTTGTATATTTGGATTGACTGAACAGTTTGTGGTAGACCCCAAGCCTTTTAATGTGATTATAGAAATAATCTCGACTGTCCTATGCTTATTGATTACATTTTCATTTATACATTTTGATTTACATTTTATATTTGTCATTGTTTTCTAATTGACAACCAGTTGTCATATTGTTATTACTTTTAATTCATTTTATGCCACTACTACCAAGAAGATTTTCATTTTTTCAATACATTTGTATAATTGGCAAAGAATTGTAATATATTTTATATATATATATATATATATATATATATATATATATATATGTATTGAAAAAATGAATGAAAATCTTCTTGGTAGTAGTGGCATACAATGAAATTAAAATAATAACAATATGACAACTGGTTGTCAATTAGAAAACAATGACAAATATAAAATGTAAATCAAAATGTATAAATGAAAATGTATTCAAATAAGCATAGGACTATCGGTATTACTTATATAGTCACATCAAAGGGCCTGGGTTTACCACAAGCTGTTCAGTCAATGCAATTATAAAAAATAATAACAACGACGCAACTATGTAATGAAAAATTAAGAGTAGAACTGTTGAATTATAACAATATAGAATGTAAAATCAGTCATGTATAAATGTAAATGAAAGCAAATAAGCATAGGACAATCGGTATTACCTATGTAATCCTATCAAAATGGCTTAGATTCATCTAAACATGTACAATTTTGATTGAAATACATAAATAATCAACAATGCAACTATGTATGTGTTAAGATGTAATTTGTAGCTACAGACATATTATGTTTCTACCTAGTTTGGTTTCGTCAGTGCAGCATAACAAAGAAGGTGTATGTTAAAGCATTAATATGTGTTGAATAAAAAAAATATATAGTATTACCTTAAAATGTCAATCCAAAATGTCCAAGTGTAAAACAACTGTGCACTTACTTAATACTGTGTAATGCCTTATTTCAACCAGGCAGATAATAAAATATATTACAATTCTTTGCCAAATATACAAATGTATTGAAAAAATGAATGAAAATCTTCTTGGTAGTAGTGGCATACAATGAAATTAAAATAATAACAATATGACAACTGGTTGTCTAATTGACAACCAGTTGTCATATTGTTATTATTTTAATTTCATTGTATGCCACTACTACCAAGAAGATTTTCATTCATTTTTTCAATACATTTGTATATTTGGCAAAGAATTGTAATATATTTTATTATCTGCCTGGTTGAAATAAGGCATTACACAGTATTAAGTAAGTGCACAGTTGTTTTACACTTGGACATTTTGGATTGACATTTTAAGGTAATACTATATATTTTTTTTATTCAACACATATTAATGCTTTAACATACACCTTCTTTGTTATGCTGCACTGACGAAACCAAACTAGGTAGAAACATATATGTCTGTAGCTACAAATTACATCTTAACACATACATAGTTGCATTGTTGATTATTTATGTATTTCAATCAAAATTGTACATGTTTAGATGAATCTAAGCCATTTTGATAGGATTACATAGGTAATACCGATTGTCCTATGCTTATTTGCTTTCATTTACATTTATACATGACTGATTTTACATTCTATATTGTTATAATTCAACAGTTCTACTCTTAATTTTTCATTACATAGTTGCGTCGTTGTTATTATTTTTTATAATTGCATTGACTGAACAGCTTGTGGTAAACCCAGGCCCTTTGATGTGACTATATAAGTAATACCGATAGTCCTATGCTTATTTGAATACATTTTCATTTATACATTTTGATTTACATTTTATATTTGTCATTGTTTTCTAATTGACAACCAGTTGTCATATTGTTATTATTTTAATTTCATTGTATGCCACTACTACCAAGAAGATTTTCATTCATTTTTTCAATACATTTGTATATTTGGCAAAGAATATATTTTATTATCTGCCTGGTTGAAATAAGGCATTACACAGTATTAAGTAAGTGCACAGTTGTTTTACACTTGGACATTTTGGATTGACATTTTAAGGTAATACTATATATTTTTTTTATTCAACACATATTAATGCTTTAACATACACCTTCTTTGTTATGCTGCACTGACGAAACCAAACTAGGTAGAAACATATATGTCTGTAGCTACAAATTACATCTTAACACATACATAGTTGCATTGTTGATTATTTATGTATTTCAATCAAAATTGTACATGTTTAGATGAATCTAAGCCATTTTGATAGGATTACATAGGTAATACCGATTGTCCTATGCTTATTTGCTTTCATTTACATTTATACATGACTGATTTTACATTCTATATTGTTATAATTCAACAGTTCTACTCTTAATTTTTCATTACATAGTTGCGTCGTTGTTATTATTTTTTATAATTGCATTGACTGAACAGCTTGTGGTAAACCCAGGCCCTTTGATGTGACTATATAAGTAATACCGATAGTCCTATGCTTATTTGAATACATTTTCATTTATACATTTTGATTTACATTTTATATTTGTCATTGTTTTCTAATTGACAACCAGTTGTCATATTGTTATTATTTTAATTTCATTGTATGCCACTACTACCAAGAAGATTTTCATTCATTTTTTCAATACATTTGTATATTTGGCAAAGAATTGTAATATATTTTATATTTTATATATATATATATATATATATGAATAAAATCCTTTCTTCATCGGCATAGGTACAAGGGTGACGAGTTTTTAAAATTTATTATATTTACCTTATATTTCGCAATATAATATGTATGTTTTAATAACATACGCGTACATTTTTAGTTATCATTTATTTAGATCTAGAACGTTGTTTATGTTACTTTTTCTGAGATAAAAATTAATTGTCAGTGATTCCGAAATTTATTGCAAAGTATGTAAAATATCGTCACTTAGCCTTGCTAAAACATACACAGAAATAGTTTTCATGCAGAGAATTTCGATAGTTTACAAAATTTCGTTACATGTTTAAATGACGATGCTCGAAGTATTTCTGAGTGCAAGGAACTAACACAAATCCCAAATTTAAAAAATCAGTTGTTATTCCTTCAGGAACACTTTGGAAATTTGCCTAAACTAATGACATATTTTGAAAATCGAATCTCAAATTAAAAAATGAGGTGTGACCACCACACGACTTTCTTATACGTATGAGCGTTTCAAACTATACTATATTTTTTTTACACAAAAATTATTCAAAATCCTATTCTAAGTACTTCTGTTCTCTTAATAAATCGCTATAGAATGCATACTTAGCAAGATATTCGAAAAAAGGACTACTCCCTAAGAGTAAAAGTGTTACTTCCGGTCCGAATTTTGAAATTTCATATATTCAAAAAATATTGCAAATCTAGCACTAAATACTTTTGTATTCTTGATAGAATGCATAATTTACGACTTATTCGCAAAAAATCGCTATTCGATAAGAGTAAAAGTGGTAATTCCGGTCTGAATTATGAAATTGTTTTTATGCAAAAGATATTGAAAATTACGTTTTAAATACTTTTATACCCGTAACGTACCTGTCTAAAAAGCATGACATGCGAAATATTCGCAAAAAACTGATTTTCGATAGGAGTAAAAGACCTACTTCCGGTAGCAGCTTCGAAAAACTTTTTAAATAAAATTGTTCTCAATTTTAATTTCAAGTACATATGAATTCTTTATAAATTTGTTTAAATTTAGTAGTTGACGAAATATTGGCAAAATTTAATTTTTTCACGAAGTAAACTGCTACTTCCGGTCTACCGATTTTACTGAAAACTACTCAGATCTCAAGAGGGAGATTAGACACGTAAATACAAAATTGGAATTGATATCTACAGCGGTTATCGTGGTCACATAGAGACACACAGACATTTTTTAAAAACATCTTTTTCGGTATCAGGGGACTTCAAAACGTGGACATCTGCAAAAATCTCGAAGTCGAAAATTTCACATTGATGTTCTAGTTCATCATATGACTAGTGCTATTCAGTAACTGCGTGATGTTATATGTACATTTTTTTTGTCCGTCGTAATTTCGGCCTCATACGTCCAATCTATAGTGATAAGCTTGTCAGATCTAATTTTCGCATATTTACTATTTCATTATAGAGAAATTAATATCATGATTATACAAAACCTTCCCATCGGATATACACTTTATGGTGGTTACTGTACACACATAAGTGCCACCGTAACTTTTTAGCACATTATTTAATTTTATATTACGGTGTCTCAACATAATGAACAGGTAAAATGTTACTTCCTTGGAATTTAAACGACATAATAACGCAAACTAAAGTACCTCCTGATAAAATTAGATATTAAAATGACATAATTACTTACCAAGGCAAGTTGAAACTCAATATATTTCTTCGCAAACAGCATTTGTAAGTATTATTATTATAACAAATGGTAACAATTATATTTGTCAGGATATTCCCAGTAATATATTTCCCAAACGCCTGGAACATGATTTCCATTCTACCAAACTATGCAAATTACTGTACAATAAATATTTCACCCCCTCCATATATTAAAAAGAAGGTCCTCTTACTGGATTAGCAAACGTAAAATATGCACATGTAAGTTTGCATGCTTCGAGTTCGTATCGTATAAAGAGAGGGAAAGAAGCACTTCCTGGCGTTTACATTTATTTGTCAGTTTGTGTTGTGCGTGTCAAGTGTTTTCGCTTCAGGGAGTAAAAAAAGGATAAATAATTTTTTTATGCTGATTACCAGGTAGGATTGTTTATTTTTTGAAAGTAATCACGTATTGTCTACTTAATATGTGATACACAACAACAATTCAAGGATTGATTAAAATTTCCAGTTATTTATTTTTCGTAGTACATAACCTAGTGTATTTAGACTTTTTTTTATTGACTTTAAAGGAACCATCTGTTCATTATTAAGCATTTTTAGCGGTTCTAAGTGCTACTCAGCACTAATGAGTGTTTTTCTATTTCTAATCCTTCTCTCATATTAACTAAATTAATTATAAAACGTTTGATTAATTTGTATTTTAATAATTTATAAATTTAGTATTTGCATTCATTTTAAAGATTAAAAATAATTTTGTTCCCTGGAATGAAATTGATACAGGTGCAACACCCTTGTTTTTACTTTTCAATAATTTGTACAATTATAATTATTATTATTAGGTGTAACAGTTTATGATGAATCTCTAATTAAAAATAATTACAACAGAACCTTATTATAAAACGTTCTTTAATCAATTTGATTTCGTATGAGTATTCATTTTCAATTATTGATGAGATCTTTTTCATTAGTAGGTAGGTACTAAATAAAAATTTTCCAACACGAATCGCACGTAGCGATGGGCACTATTGAACATTTTAATTATCCATATTCCCTATCCAATAAAACTTAAATCTTTTAACCATAGTTTCCACATAACATTCAATTAATTACAGGTATTTATTTCAAATAGCCCGTCTAATCCATTGTTTGAATAACTAATGTCCGGAATAGTTCCTGGATTTTGAATTATAAGACAAAAAATAAGTTGAGCCCGCCGCACGTGTCTCTTGAACAGTAGTTGATTGTATAACTGTATAAGACACTAAACAAGCACGCTTTGTTTGATTACCAGAAAGTTTCTTGGAATCACATTATACATTCTATTTATAAATAAAATCCCCCAAATAATTTTCCTGAAGAGTGTTTTTCTAAGTCTCCTTTTCTCATATTAATGAAATTAATTATAAAACGTTTGATTACTTTGTATTTCAGTAATTTGAATATTGAATTCACTATTTGTAAATGGTATATTTGCATTTTTGCAATGTTTATTATAATTTCTGTTTTACCTTCTATTTCAATAATTTTTTGATATCATTTATTTTAAAGATTGCTTATTGATTAAAACAGCTTTGATAATTTATATTTTAATAATTTATAAATTTAGTATTAGCATTCATTTTAAAGATGAAACAATTTCGTTTCCTAGAATTAAATTAATACAGGTAACAAACTTTTGTTTTATTTTCCAATAATTTGTATAAATATTTTAATGATCAATTATTTTTTGATGAATATGCTACTAAATAAAATTAAATGTCAGTTATGTATTAAGGGTGAACTGTTATGTATTAAGGGTGAACTGCCGCCGTCGGTAAGATTCTTGACCAGAGTTGTAATTTTCTGTTTTGTGGAACAAATACAAAAAAAAAGTAATTTATTCCTGTGTTTTAAGTTAAGTATATCTTATGATTGACTAATTATGAGAGGAACAATGAAAATTTAGGATATCTGTAGTCAGAAATAGGGCAAAACTTACGTTTGCAATTCAAGTTTCTCTGAATAACTATTTTGTAAATTAAGTTGAATTAGGGCTGTACGTTTACAGTAAGATTTATTGAAGGTACCTAAAGGACGTTTTTTTTTCCATTTGTGGAAAAATAATATAGAAAACATATGGTAAAATTGCGTCACTTTCTAGACTCCATCTATAAATATTTTAATAATTTTTATAAATTTTAATTCTTTAGGTACCTACCTCAGAAAAACCTTAAAACATTTGTTGGTTTTTGTTTAAATAAAATCGCTGCAAAAATAACGGAGAAAACGTTCTTTAATAAAATGTAATTTCGTAGGAGTACCTATTCATTTTAAAGATCAATTATTATTAATATATTTCTTTAGTAGGTATTAAGTAAAAATTTTCAAACACGAATCCTAAGTGGCGATGGGCACTATTGTACATATTAACTATATATATTCCCTATCGAATAAAACTTAATCTTTTAACCATAGCTTCCTTATAACATTCAATTAATTATAGGTTCTTATTTCAAATAGCGTTCTAATCCATCGTTTCAATAACTCATGTCCCGAATTGTTCCTGGATTTTGAATTATCAGACAAAACATAAGTTCAGCCAACCGCATCTGTCTCTTGAATAGTAGTTGATTGTATGTGTATAAGACACCAAACAAGCATGCATTGTTTGATTACCAGGAAGTTTCTTGTAATCACATAATACAGTCTATTTATATTAAAAATCCCAGAAATAATTTTCCTCAAGAGTGCTTTTCTATATCTAATTCTTCTCTCATATTAATTAAATTAATTTAAGACGTTTGATGATTACTTTGTATTTTTCAGTAATTTCAATTTTGAATTCACTATTATTACCTTTGCATTTTTGCAATGTTTTAGTTAAATTATTATAACTTAAGTTTACCTTCTATTTCAATAATTTTTAGATATCATTTATTTCAAAGATTGCTTATTGATTAAAACAGATTTGATTAATTTATATTTTAATAATTTGTAAATCTAGAATTACCACTTATTTTGAAGATGAAACAATTTCAATAATTTTATGACGAATATGCTATTAAATAAAACTGATGTATAATAAGTTTTATTATCTGACGTTTCCTAATTTTAAATATCAATTTATTTATTGATTGAGCACAGCCATTAGTTTTAAAGTTGTAAATGTTTAATTTAAACATCATTTATTATTATTAGGTGTAACATTTTATGATGAATCTGTAATTAAAAATAATTGGAACAGAACCTTTTTATAAAACGTTCTTTAATCAATTTGATTTCGTACGTGTATTCATTTTAAAGATCAATTATTGATGAAATCAAATAAAAATTTTCTAACACGAATCCTATGTAGCGATGGGCACTATTGAACATAATAACTATCCATACTCCCTGTCGAATAAAGCTTTATCTTTTAACCATAGTTTCATTCTAATCCATTGTTTGAATAACTAATATCCGGAATTGTTCCTGGATTTTGAATTATAAGACAAAAAATAAATTGAGCCCAGCCGCACGTGTCTTCTTGAACAGTAAGTTGATTGTATGTGTATAAGACACCAAACAAACACATATTGTTTGATTACTAGGAAGTTTCATGGAATCACATAATACATTCTATTTATAAATAAAATACCAGAAATAATTTTCCTGAAGAGTGTTTTTATATGTCTAATCCTTCTGTTATATTAATGACATTAATTATAAAACGTTTGATTACTTTGTCTTTCAGTAATTTGAATATTGAATTCACTATTTGTAAATGGTATTATTATCTTTGCATTTTCGCAATGTTTCAGTTAAATTATTATAACTTAAGTTTTACCTTCTGTTTCAATATTTTTGGATACCTATCATTTATTTTAAAGATTGCATATTGATTAAAACGGATTTGATTAATTTATATTTTAATAATTTGTAAATTTAGTATTCGCATTCATTTTAAAGACGAAACAATTTCGTTCCCTAGAATTAAATTGGTACAGGTGAAACCAATTATCTTATACATAATAGGTTAGATGCAGCACTTGCATATCTTGCGCCTATGCAGTATTGTCGTAAACATAAGAGAGAGGAAGTAACATCGTACAAATCCGAAGTGCGACAAAGAACGAGATACTGATATCACGTGGGTACGGGCAAGATTACTAATTTAATTTTAGAAATCGTTACGTTTAGGAGACAATGTTAAGGTATAATTTAAGTATAAGGTAAATAAAATGCAACAATGAGAATTTATTGAAAACACTGTCTACTCATCTATAGAGGAGTTCACACTGATGCAATTTCTTGCAGCGATTTATCGCATGTGAAAAGTTGCATGAACGTTGCAATTTTTAAGAGTTGCACGTCTGGTTCACACTGATCAGGAAGTACAAGCAATTTTTCACAAATGCATTTTTTTTTCTGTCGTACTACCAACATGTCATCATTACTTTCAATGTATAGTGATAAATATAATACATGTGCTTTGGTACATTTCATAAGACAGGTTGGCACCGTAAAAATTACTAAAAAATCGCATGCAATTCCTTCAGAAAATAGAACAGGCTCTAAATACGTGCAACCTTTCATAAAACTGGAATTGCTGCAAGAAATTACATCAGTGTGAACCTCTCTTAACTAAGATCATTGGGTGAAACACTTATTTTACTTTTCAATAATTTGTATAAGTATTTTAAAGATCAATTATTTTTTCATGAGTATGCCGCTAAATAAAATTAAATGTCAATTATTTATTGATGCACTGACATTAGTTTTAAAGTCTGTAAATGTTCAATTTAATCATCAGTTATTATTATTAGGTATAAAAGTTTACGATGAATCTCTAATCAAAAATAATTACAACAGAACCTTATTATAAAACGTTCTTTAATCATTTGATTTAATACGAGTATTCATTTTAAAGATCAATTATCGATCAAGTCTTTTTCAATAGTAGGTACTAAATAAAAATTTTCCAACACGAATCCTACGTAGCCATGGGCACTATTGATTATTTTAACTATCGATTTCCCTATCAAATAAAACTGAACCTTTTAACAATAGTTTCCATGTAACATTCAATTAATAATAGGTATGTAGACTTACAATACCCTGGAAAGATGGTTGTAATTATTGGAAATATGTAGTCATGACCGATATTGCTCCCAGATTTTGAATTATAAAACAAAAAATAAGTCGAAGCCAGCCGCAGGTGTCTCTTGAACAGTAGTTGATTGTTGTGCGTGTATAAGACATCAAACAAGCACACATTGTTAGACTGCAAGGAAATTCCCTGGAATCACATAATACATTCTATTTATAAACCAAATCTCAAAAATAACTTTATAACCCCCCATTCCCAATACATTAATCTTTCTTTTTTTTTAAAGGGCATTTTATATTAAAGATTGTGGAGTATTACTTTTCCTAAATCTGATTTTAAATATAATCAAAATAATTCGAATTTAAATCATCCTGGAAGGATAACCTATTTATCCATTAATTTGTTCCGTGACTTGCTTAATTAATGATAATAGACGTAACCGAATAAGAGAAAAAAGGGATTATTTTTCTAATTAAAACCTTAGATATTATTGACTCATATTAATATTACATACTTTTTTTTTATATTTCTCCTTGAATGTTTAGCTCCTTATGCACTTACATTTGGTTTTCAATTAGCTAGGTATATTATTGACAATAATCTGAATAATTCTTTAGATAGATGAAACATTATCCGTAGTGTTATAGTTCGTTTCATCTTATTTTATTTTGACTAAATAGTTTATAGTATCCCCTGGTGTGAGAGTACGGTAAGCTAATTATAATGTAAATGAGATTCAGGTACAGCCTGGAGCGTAGATGCCCAGAGGTGTAAACATATACATAAATCCATATTAATTTTGTATTTATTTTCCAATTAATGAGCATCCTTTAGTTTCATTTTTTCCGTATTATTATTTTCGATTGACGTCTTTTTATTTTCTTGTCAGTAGATCCCTTTGTAAATTAAAAATTGCTTACTAGGAATTTTATCAGTGGTCAATATTATTTTCGTTCATAGAACTTGCTGGAGAAACTTCAAACATGTCAGTTCCTGTTAAAAATACAAAGCAGAAAAACAAGACCCACAATAAAAATACACATAGAAAATATTTATTTACATGTCTACTCCCAGCAAAAAGTTTTGTGGGGTCGTAAGACTAAAAGAAAATACAGGTGGGATATAATGGAAGTAAATATATTTCAAATATTCCTCAAATATTTATGATTTATGGTACCATAACATTCATGTGTCAACATTACAAAGAAATCTTTTTCCTGTTCTGCAAATGTTTCCTCCTTTTCCAATTTATTTTATTTTTCAAGGGCCAGAATGAATGCTTTATTCAGATCTCCGTTTTATGGAATTTCTTATTATTTATATTCCTGATATTTACCAGTAAGTATCTGTTCCTAATTTTTTTCTGTAATATAGGTACATTCTATTTATTTTAAAATAGATACAAAAAAATTATAGGTTTTTCCTTATAATTTAATTCAAAATTCTTGATTATATTACTATATCTGCCTTCTAAGACTTTTTTACCTGGGGCATGTTTCCCTAATATGTATTTACCTGGGTATTTACAGCGCAATTGCTAGAGGTGTTTAAATTTTGGAATAACCTTTAAATCAAGATTTTTTTCTAGCCCATGCCTATATCAAATACTTTTTTTTAATAGTTTAACCACCTCTCTAAAAATTAATTATTTTACCATTACTTGTTTTATTATTAGTATAGTAATTTATCTGCATTTTGAAAACTACATATTTATGTTAAAACGTCCAGGGTAAATGTGAATTGCTCTTATTTTAGATTTTAAAATATTTTCCCATAAATACAGGCTGTCCAGAAACTCTCCTGACAAACGAAGACCGGAGATACCTCAGATAATTTTAAGACAATTTAACCCAATTCACCCTAGTCCGAAAATGCTTCCTAAGGTCATAGGCGTCCGTTTTGGGTAGGTAAACGGTTATTTTAACGCATAACTTTTTTGTCTTTAACTTTTAAGCATTTGTGACACTAGATTATTAAATTTTCAGGTATTCTAGTACTAAAAGGTACTCTTACTTTAAGTCGGTAGGATACACCGTTTTCTAGAAAAATCAATTTGAAAATTTTTCGTTTTTTCGTCTTAAAATTCTATTTATTATTTTTTGCACTAGTTCGCTCTGAACTGCCAACAGAAATAAAATGTACGTCTTTAATTGTCAAATTGTTGTCAGTTCGCGAAGTTGAAATGACGAAAGATGAAATGACGAAAAAACGAAAAATTTTCAAATCGATTTTTCTAGAAAACGGTGTATCCTACCGACTTAAAGTAAGAGTACCTTTTAGTACTAGAATACCTGAAAATTTAATAATCTAGTGTCACAAATGCTTAAAAGTTAAAGACAAAAAAGTTATGCGTTAAAATAACCATTTACCTACCCAAAACGGACGCCTATGACCGGTACTAGAAATTCGCAATTGATGGAATCGAGTCATCTCTGGAGGATAAATAAGCATACCAGTTTTTGTTTTTCTAAATAGAAGCGTTCGGGAGATATTAAAAAAAAATAATTACAAGGCGCCATCTTCAAAGAGCTCTAGCTCCCTTAGGAAGCATTTTCGGACTAGGGTGAATTGAGTTAAATTGTCTTAAAATTATCTGAGGAATCTCCGGTCTTCGTTTGTCAGGAGAGTTTCTGGACACCCTGTATATTGCCTTGAAAAGATTCTCGGTGTAATTTATTATTTGCTTATTTATTGTTTTATTATGCTGGATGTATTTTATTTTTGACAAAACTTATATCTCTCAAGCCAAAACAAAAATATTACAATCTCCCTTTATCGTTTCTCCAAATTTAGTGGGAAATATTATCGGATTACTAGAGTTGACCAGTGATGCCTTCCATATAGCTGGTCTTAAGAACCCCACAAAACTTTTTGCGGTGAGAATACAAGGGGTATAAAAAGTAAGTAATTTATTAAATACCATTTGAAAGATCTATAACAGTATATCGATGCATTAATTAAAGAATTCCGAAAGAAATGTCGGATAGTCCTTTAATTTGGGTTCTATCATTTACCACATGTTCTTGCTTTTTTATATGTATCGTTCCTTAACTTTGCATTTTTTACTTAAAATACGGGTTTTACTGAAATCAAATACATGTCCTGTGGTGTTGCAATGCTTCTTTAACGACGTTACATTGTTTTCCTACTTATGACCCTTTAGTCTTTTTGCTATATGTAGCTGGTGGTGCAATAGTGTGTCGGCGGAACTTAGTATGAAAACTAATAACGCTGTAGCAATGAGACTTTACGTAGTACGTATGTAGTATGCCACTGTGTATTTTCTAATTTTATATACAAATATACAGGGTGCTTCAAATTTTGGCAACCACCTTCAACTTTTTTATTTTAAATAGATTGCTATGCTTTCTAGCTTTTTTAATGATAGCCCCCCTAATTATCTTAGCAATGATATATGGATATGTGTACTTCAGATTGTTAGTTTTGATTTCATTGATAATTTTGTTAAAATCTTGACAGTTGCAGCATCTAACATTTTAATCCTTAATCTGAAAATGGTTAGAATGCTTCACGTAACTCTTGTGTTACTAATTTATGGACTAACACGTTATTTGTTTTGAGGTTGAATAAACTGAATAAATATACAAGGTGTTAAATATGTCGTCTAAGTTATCGATCTTTATTGGTTATTTTCTTGTTTTTTTTAAATCTAACCTATAATATTTTTATAAGTCGGCATATTCCTTGTAAAATCGCTTTTAAAATGGTACCAATAACATAGTACTTATTTCTAGTATTTTCAAAGTATTAAACTACGTAAATTACCTTGTTTTAATATGTTTTTAATAAAACATCACAAACTAATGTTTACATTTGCAAAACTTTCATTCATTTGCAAGAGTCCGTTTTCAATATAAAGTATTTAGTAAACAATCATAATGAATAATAATAGTGTGAAATGTGTCGTTTGCAAACATGATTTCAAGTATAGTGTGAATACTTGGATTTCAATTATCACATAAAGGGGCAAATTTTTAAATTGATTATTTAGGATTTTGGTATTAATTTTTTTCGCTATCATCATTATTAGACAGTATAAACAGACTTATAAAAAGAAGGTGCGAACGTGAATCTAGTAGTATTCGACTGTCACCCAAGAAAATAAGATGAACTGCGATAGACAACAATTCTTCATGGATCCGTTTTATTTTGGAATGTTCTTAATTTTTATTGAACAGAATATTTTCAGCAAGAGGTTTTTGATCTTATTTTATTTACATTTCTTCCAAATATTGTATGGATTCGGCCTTCACTTGATGAAAATCCATATTAGTGTGAATATATTACTAGCAAGGTCATTTAGATTTTTATTAATTTAATCGTAAGTTGACGAGAAAGATAATGTTAATTTAGCATTTAGAAGAATTAATAATTTAGAGAAGTATATTAAAAACAATAAAGATAACTGCTCATGTGATCAAAAAACCGGGGGTCTATAAGCTAAGTTGTAACTAATTGCCTAAGATTGATATTGAACAAAACGGAAGAAAAGATATCGGTATATACAGGCTGTCCAGAAACTCTCCTGACAAACGAAGACCGGAGATTCCTCAGATAATTTTAAGACAATTTAACCCAATTCACCCTAGTCTCTTTGAAGATGGCGCCTTGTAATTAGTTTTTTTTTAATATCTCCCGAACGCTTCTATTTAGAAAAACAAAAACTTGTATGCTTATTTATCCTCCAGAGATGAATCGATTCCATCAATTGCGAATTTCTAGTACCGGTCATAGGCGTCCGTTTTGGGTAGGTAAACGGTTATTTTAACACATAACTTTTTTGTCTTTAACTTTTAAGCATTTGTGACACTAGATTGTTAAAATTTCAGGTATTCTAGTACTAAAAGGTACTCTTACTTTAAGTCGGTAGGATACACCGTTTTCTAGAAAAATCGATTTGAAAATTTTTCGTTTTTTCGTCTTTCATCTTTCGTCATTTCAACTTCGTGAACTGACAACAATTTGACAATTAAAAACGTAGGTTTTATTTCTGTTGGCAGTTCAGAGCGAACTAGTGCAAAAAATAATAAATTGAATTTTAATGACGAAAAAACGAAAAATTTTCAAATCGATTTTTCTAGAAAACGGTGTATCCTACCGACTTAAAGTAAGAGTACCTTTTAGTACTAGAATACCTGAAAATTTAATAATCTAGTGTCACAAATGCTTAAAAGTTAAAGACAAAAAAGTTATGCGTTAAAATAACCGTTTACCTACCCAAAACGGACGCCTATGACCTTAGGAAGCATTTTCGGACTATGGTGAATTGGGTTAAATTTAGTCTTAAAATTATCTGAGGAATCTCCGATCTTCGTTTGTCAGGAGAGTTACTGGAAACCCTGTATATCCTTCTTTAGAACAAGAAAAACGTAATAAAAACCTTATTTTACATATTGAAGATACTGAAATAAAATTAAATGCTCAAATTCACACGTCTTAGTCACCTTTGCTAAATTTACCTATCTTGCGTACCTTTTTCATAAATCTAATTAGTTCAAGTCAATGCAAAAGCATCTCTGTAGTTATTGTAGTATCAGAACCAGTAATTGCCAACTTGTGATTAAATTAGTGAAAATCTAAGTAACGTTGCTATTATTTATACCGGGTGTCTCAGCGCTGCGACATAGTCCATTTACAATGTAATAATGTAGGTAGCTAAAAAAATTCTAATACAAAAATAATAAGTAATCACGAGCTGTACAATAAAAAAAAGGATTTTCTTTTATCCAGTGTATTCCAAAACGATAAATCAACACGAACTTAATATAAACTTTTATACTTTAAAATATTTAAAACACTGAAATGAAATTATATCTGTCAAACTTTTTAGAATATGATAAAAATAGAAGTTCCCGAAATTTAATAAATGATCAAATTTCTTTCTTCAAGAATTTTAAACTTTAAAATCAAATCAAATTTGGCTTCATTCAGCAAAAACCTCATAACTAAGCATACTTGTTTGTGTGCACAAACCTTTTGTTTCCGTGATTGTTTTACGTGCTCGAAGCAAGAAATTAAACATGAAATTCTGAAGTTTTTCTTGGTTGCGGTTTGGAAATACTTGTTTGCACATACAGTCGAACTTCGATAACTCGAACTATGTCTTGCCACAGCAGAAGTTCGAATTATCGAGATTTCGAGTTGTCAAATAAATTACATATGTCTATAAATAAAAGATATTTCGTATGTATATATGAGTTTATTTCAGAAAAAATGCGTTACATATATGTATTACGTAGTCTTTATTTTTGTGTAAAAAAGTCGGTTATTTGTGACTGGCGAGAGGATTTTTAACTTTGATTTTCAAAAAAAGCTTCAATGTTATCTGAACCATTGTACAAAGAATCGACTGTATGTTCATTGGCTTTCAAATACGAACGCAAAACGCTCAACGAATTTGCAACCAACTCGTTTGAAGGTGGTTGCTGCAAATCGTTCACGAAATCATCCTCTATTGTGTCACTGTCGCTGTCGTCTTTATTATCGAGCTGTACAGATTTGGATTCTGATCTGTAGAGGTCGACAATATCTTCATCTGTGGGAAACTCCGAAGTAACAATATCGTCATCGATATGCATCATTAAAGGTGACACCTGGTACATTTTGACATTCTCCCAAGCTTCATATTCCATTTGTAGTTGAATTTCTTTCTCACTTCTTTTATCCAAGCGTTCCCTTACGAAAGTCAAAGGAATTTCATCCTCTTTTTCCCATTCAGAATACTGACCAAAACCGGCTCTCTTAGAAATTAGAAATAGTCTCCGGCTTAACATCAATATTCCATGCATTGCTTATTTCATCAACACAGTCCATTAATGTAATGTTGATTTTTTTGTTTTCTTCAAAACATTTTAATTTTTTTATCAAAATTCTGCGGCGATAATGATTTTTCACATTTTGTATGACTCCTTGATCAAGTGGTTGTAACTTTGATGTCATGTTCGGGCGAAAAAAAGCAAGCTTGATGAATTTTAATCTTTGTTGGATGTATTTAGGATGAGCCGGGCAGTTGTCAATAAAAAGAATAATTTTTCTTCCGAAGTTTTCAAACTGTTTGTCTAATTTTAACAGCCATTCTTCAAAAAGTACTCCTGTCATCCACGCCTTTGAATTTGCTTTATATTCGAGGGGCAACCATCTAACACCACGAAAGCTGCGAGGTTGATTACTTCTACCTATCAAGAGCAATATCAATTTTTCTGATCCATCCATGTTTGCGCCAATCAACCGTGTAACTCTCTGTTTACTGTGCTTTCCGCCATGGCACTTCTGGTTTTTAAAAGTTACAGTGTTGTCTGGGAGGCATTTAAAAAACAAGCCGGTCTCATCAAGTTATAGAATAAAACCCGATTACAGCTAACATCTTTCAAAATATGAGTTGCATTAGGTAAATATGGAATGTCGAAAACAGTGTCCTATAATATATTTTATTTTCAAAATAGATAAATAACTAGCTGTCCATCAATCTCTTCGAGCTTGAATCGCCTTTCGCGTCCGCTTACAGTTTTATTACAGTTCGCTGTAAAACGCCAAAAAAAATCATTTTTGATTCTCTAAACTTTTGGCACACCTTGTATAGACGTATATCTTTGTCCACGAAGTACTGTCACGGTCACAGGTGGAACGACAATTTAAAGCATCTTAACGTCAGTCTGACTTTTCGTTGTTGGAGTTTGAAATTTAGATGCTATTTAGCGTAATACTAAGACTTGACACTAAAAGATTCATAGTTTTATTAGTTTTACACAATGAAAGGACTAAATCATTATTGAAAATGTAATATCAGATTTATTTTAATTTTGCATAATTTAACCTGCCAATTATCATGGCCCGCAAACATACTTTTGACATACCCTTTGAGCTTTGTTATAATGCAAATTTGTGAACAATGCATGCCCATTACACAGAAGAATCAAGTTTTAAATAAAATGTTGTTATAGAATAAGTATGACTTATTACTTTTATTTATAATAGTGAATTTATAACTGGCCTCCATATTAATAATTAGTTTCATTTGTCTGCTCTGAAATTGTTCCTGTCAAAGTGAGTTTGCAGTGACATTGAGTCGTCGCCTGTAGATCGTGCTCTGGCTATGTCGGTTGCTGAGACGATCCTATTATAATTTCAATATTTAGTAGTGACGCTGGTAGTTGAACTAAAAACAATAACCAAAAATAATACTGACCGACGTTGGAATATCTGTGTAAACATTTTGCTTACACACACTGTAAAAAGAATATAATTTGTAATTGTTGGATCATTTTGTGATTTTTATTAAGTATTTAAGGAAAAATAACACAAAAAGGTAGTTCATGATTACAACCAATCCATCGAAATAAGAGCCACCAGCCTGGGACACGATCATCATCAACCATCATCAGAATGTTTGATTAACAATTTGATTTAGTGGTGTATTTTCAAACATATCGCATTAAATGATTGAACGCTGCCCATTCTTCAAACTTTCTACTGACAATCAAACTATTTAGTAGAAGTAATTGTTGAATTAGACTGGAATATTTACTTTAGTAAATTGAATAGTTACAAAACCATTATCATTACATTGGAATTTGATTCGTCTGTCACCTAGTAATAATAATATAAATCATATTTTAAGGTAATTGTCTAATACCGTGCCGTCAAATACTTTCCGCATTAGAGTAGGCTGTTTTTGAAGTTTTTAAGTAATCAATGTTGGTGTACATGCTAATTTTTTGAAAACTTCAAATTCTGACAGTTGTCATACTTAAATTCAAATTATAGACGCCTATTATTATTTATATGACATAACCAAACTATTAAAATTATGCATTGTCACCAACCATTAAAAAAAAAGCATGGCCGTCTCTAATGCGGAGAGTAGGTATTTGAAGGCACGGTATATAGGCAAAACTAAAATGGATCTGATAGCACTTTTCTCATTAATATTTTAGTCATTTCGCTGTATAAAATTTGTAATTTCATATCTTTTTGTGTCAAGGTCTACAATAAATATCGATGAAGCTTAAAAACATGAACCATGAAATATCAGACAGATGTCAGGGTGTTTAACCTTTTTTTTTGAAATAATTGTCATCATGAAAGCAGTTCAGATTAAATTTCATCACGAACTGAAATCGATTGATCGTTTTGACGTTTTATAACCTGCAATTAAATTTTTGTGAAATTGCCAACATTAATCAAAAGTCAGATGGACTTTTTCTGACAATTCTGACGTTTCCTGTAACATTTAAGCCACCTAACGTGAATGTTGAGTTGACCAACATTTCGCGTATGCTCTAGTTAAATATATCGGTGTTAAAATAATAATAGATGAGTAAAGATGGCTACACCCTTTAACTGTTACTTAATTTTAGTTTAATAATATACTATGTTCACCAATTTTGATCAGCATGATGTTTCTTTGAATTACAATTAACGTAGGGCTTACGGGACAATAGTCAATAGAAATAAATTTATATGACGTTGGTTGCAAATAATCAAGCTCATCAGTGCTCCATAATGTTTGTCATAAAATGTCGATATAAGTCATCAAGTGCTGATTATTCAATTTACTCTTTCCACCTTTTTTTTATTTAGGACACATTAATTTAATAGAATACTTGCTCTTTTTGTTATTCCATGAAACTCTTCGAGTTTGAATTGCTTCTTTGGAACGTGACTACTGCCAGTCGCAGAGGCACTTGAATTTTAACGGTTATAAATTTTCTTTTAATTAGTTTATGAATGAAGATGCAAATTAAATGAAATATCTCTAGAAATTAATTATACATTATTGTGGCATCTATAATTATAGACAAATGGATTTATTAACTAAAAAATTTCCCATAAAATGTTTAACATTTCTATAGAATTTACTGAAAGCTGATTACTTGGAACATTTCGTTGACATTCAAGTTTGATATAATGCGTGTGCACCTAGTCTAAGTTGAATGTAAGTAGGCCGAACAGGTAAACCTAAGATGGTTGTATGATCAAGATTTGTTGTATCATATATAAATTTCTTTGTTTTTTAAATTTGGTAGTACTCTAACTTTATTTGTCTCAAGTTTTATGATAAACGTTGCCCATACGTTAAATTATCTTGCAAACTGTCATGGTGGTGACAGTTCGATCTATTGCGAGAATGAATTGTCAAATTGAATGTCACTGTAGACATACCGTGCCTTCAATTAATTTTTTTTGGAATAACCTACGATTTCAATATTAATTTGAAAACACTGTGGAACTTTTCAATAAATTGACTTAACTATGACAGTAGGTAGTCAAAATGAAAAACATTACTATAGCACAGTATTCCCAAATTAATATTGATAGCATAAGCTACTCTAAATTTAAATTAAAGACGCTGTATGTATATTTGTATGTAGAAAGATGACAGAGATGTGTCCAAGACATTAAAGATACGATAAATGACCGATACAATAGTAATAATAATAATAATTGATGATAATTGATGAGCAAGTGCTCTTTTAAGATTTTGATTTGAGTGGTTTTCCATCTGGTTATAGAAACTGAGCGCTCTTTCCTTGATGTAGTCAATAATGGTTGGGGTATTTGTTTCATTCATTATTTGATTATTTCTCATATACCATGGAGCATTTAGTATCATTCTAAGACTGGTGTTTTTTGATGTTGGTCTTGCACATATGCACCCATGCATATGTGAATATTGGACCTAATACTTGTTTGTAAAGTAGAATTTTGTTGTTCGTGTTCAGCTGGCTTTTTCTGCCTATAAGAGGCCATAGTTGACATCTTGTTTGTTTGGTTTTGGTTATCGTTTTTGCTATGTGTGTGTTATAATTGAGCTTTATATCCAGGTATATTCCCAGGTATTTAATTTCTCTACTCCATGGTATAGTGTTGTTGTTGATGGTTATTTCGTTGCCTGTTGTTTTCAGATTCCTTTGAAAGATTATTGCATGGGATTTGTCTTCGTTTATTGTTGTCCTCCATTGTTTGAACCATTTTATCGTGTTGTCTAGGTGCGTTTGGAGTTCCTGTACCGCGTTCGTCGGACATCTTGATGTTGAGAGCAGTGCCGAATCATCTGCAAAGGTGGCCGTATTTAAGTATCTTGTAGGATTTGATACTGGTATGTCTGCTGTAAATATTGTATATAGGTGAGGTGACAGGCATGAGCCCTGAGGGACTCCCGCTGTTGGATGTTTTATTGAGGAAAATGTGTTCTGGATGCTAACTTGAAAGCAGCGTCCTTAGAGAAAACTGTTCGTGATTTTTATGACGTGTGTTGGGTAATTGTGTATTATCATTTTATATATGAGTCCCTGCCTCCAGACTTTATCAAATGCCTTTGCTATGTCGAGAAATACAGCTGCTGTCACTTGATTTTTGTTGAATCCGTCTTGGATAATCTCAGTGACTCTTGAAAGTTGTGTTATCGTTGAATGTTCTTCTCTAAAAACCCATGTTGATCTTCTGGTATTATGTCTTGATTGTCAGAGTGGTACTTTATCTTCTGTAGGATTAACTTTTCTATCACTTTGCTAATGGATGGTAACAGGCTTATGGGCCTGTAGCTGCTTGGTATTGTTTTTGGTTTTCCTGGTTTAGGTATAACTATTACTGTGGCATGTTTCCATATCTTTGGGAATGTTTGGAGTCTGATAACGGAGTTTGCTATTGCTAGAATTGACATTATTGCTTTTGGGGGGGGGGGGTTGTAGTGATCTGTTGGTGATGTTGTCTATACCAGGAGCTTTTTTGGGATTTCATGCTTTAAGGATTGCTTTTAGGTTCTCGGCTGTGACTGGGTCGTTGCTAGGGGAGTGGGGTTCACGTATTTCTCTGCTTACTACTTTGTGAATCTGCATTACGTGTTGCATGTCTACTTCATCCAAGTTCGGAGTGAATTGCTTTTCTATTGATTCCGCTAGAGCTTCTGGTTTTTCTTCTGCTGTGACTTGTGTGGAGTTATTGAATTGAAGTGGTGGGATTTGTATTTGTTCTCTTTTGATTGCCTTGATTATTTCCATGTCTTAGAGGGGTCAGCACCTATTTCTTCGAGTGTTCTTTGCCATTCTACATTTTTCAGTTCCAGTAATTCCTTATGTACTTGATGTTGAAGGTTGTTTAGTATAGTTTTGTCTTCTCCTAGCTCTGTTCTTTTCCTCTTTAATATGATGTGGTAGACTACCTGATTTATATATCCTTTCTATTTTGATAGTGTTATTTTCAACAGCGTTTGTTATTTTATCTTGTAGTGATTTTATGTTCTGTTCTAATTCTGCAGTGTTTTGTATTTTAGGAACTGCAGTGATGGTTTGTTCTAGTTCTGTTTTGTAGCCGGCCCAGTCTGTCTTGAAGGTGTGATATGTTCTTTCGGTTATGTCTTCGTTCCAAGTTATTATAATTGGATTGTGATCAGAGCTCATGACACTTTCAGTTTCTATCTTTATGGTATTATTAATGTTTTTACTGATTGCTAAGTCTAATTGTCTAATTGTGTGCATCTAGCCCAAGGTGAACGTCGACAGACCAAAAAAAAAAAAAAAAACCAAGACGGTTCGGCAATGAAATGTTGTTTCATGTTATTCGTTCTATAAAATTGGTAGTACCATGCCTTGTGTCAAGTTTACGATAAAAATAGTGTATACTTCAAATTTTTTGACAGACTGTCATCGTGACACTTATACGACAATAAAAAGTTGATGTTTAACCAAATTGTCGTTCCACCTGTCATCGTGACAATACTTCGTTGTTGTGTATTCGTTCACACATAAACTTGTGAGAACGAAATGTCAGACTGAGAGTGCTTAACAACATTGTCTTTCCAATTGTCAAATGAAATTAACAACATAACATGATGAACTTTAACAAAACATGCTTTAAACTTACAGGTCATTGAGAGAATTAATTAATTTTCATATTACGCTTTAATAGTTGTATATATATGTACTTTGTAAAACCCAATCAAAAATCTTGCTGGCTCCTAATACCATTTAACCGAAAATGTACTTCTGATTAGTTTGTGCCAACCCGCATAGTCGCGTACTTTAAATGCTTACTTTTATAACTGAATTGATAAACGAAATTACATAAATGCTTATGGGAATTTTACATATTTGATGTATTTATGTTATTTTGAAGTGTTTCGGACACATCTGACAAATAAAGAAAACTCAGATGATTCTTTATTTAGGCTTGCTTCGGTACTTCTTTCGCGAGAAGTGACGACATTTCGATTTGTGTTTAATATATCTTAATAAAATATAGAAAGATCGTTATATTTGTCACTGTACTTACGTGCGATAATACACTTTAAGTTTATTTTATCATATCCGTCGGCATTGTTCCTATATTCATAAATAGAAAAGAAATAGTAACAATTGATAATAATAACACTAATACGTATCTGAAAGGTACCACTTTCCCTTCATAATCCCTTTATTTGTCGGCCTTCTGACATTTAAACTTGACAACCGATCGATAAACGTGAATAGATAGTCATTATGTGTTGTGTATTACACGACTGGTGCTTTCCGCTAATTTTGACGTTTCCCGGCAAATGCCATATCGCGAACTCAAACTGATTTGACGGTTTTGATAATTTATAACCTGAAATTGAATTTTTCGTGCGTTTAACTTAACCTTATCCGAAGTTTGATGTGTCACGGTCATCTGTATCGATCCACCGCCATTTTAAAATCGAACCTAGTCCATATTTTTTATTTTACACGTAGGCCTTATGGCAAAATACTATGATTCATACTCTTTTTCTGCACGTTCTAAAATTTTCAAAAACTCCTTTCGGGCCCTCGTTCTCTCTTCGGAGACGTGAAAAATGGCCTAAGGCACGTGGGACCGTGGTCCCCGTCGCGTGACACTTTCGTTCCCAGCGTAGATGCGCCAGGTTCTCAGAAAACTGTCTCCCCAATTCGTCAATTTTGGGGTATAGCTTTGCCGTTTTAATCGTTCGTGTTAAAAAGAGCGAGACAATTGGCTTTTAGTATATATAATTGGAGTGTCAAATTTGTTAAAACGATAACTTATGTTTATGTATCACAACTAATAAATTAATTACTGTGTCTTACATATATACCTTTATACGTAAAACGTATATGTATATATGCATGTGTTTGAGATACACACATACATTAAGTGCCATTGTCGATAATCGAACGCACAGACACCGGTGTTTCGACCTATGAGGTCTCATCAGTGCACGTGGAGATTCTCGACAATAGCTTCAAGACTTAAATCGCTGCCTATGTCATTTTCGCATGTTAAATGTAGTGAGAGTCTCACGGCGACATCTAACACCCAAAAGATGACACGGAAAAAGCGATGCATATATACATATACGTTTTACGTATAAAGGTATATATGTAAGACACAGTAATTATTTACTGCTTGATGTTAGTTTTAACATCCATGTGTTCACACTTTTCATTTTCGTTTTAATAAATTAAATTACGTATTACTACCGAAATCTTATTTATTGGGGCTCTTAGACGGTCTATTAATGTCTGTTGTAACACAAATTGTCGCGGAGGACTAATAATAGTCAGACATAAATAAAATCTTAGTATGCAAAATTCCAAATACATATATATTACAATAATCGAGTTTACCAAATTGAAATTTAAATAATAACCTTCCACGAAATTATAACGGTTGGTAACGTAACTCTAGTTTACATACTTGTATTATTAATTATACAAATCTAATATAGAATAATAATTAACATCCATTTCATTACATCACAGTTTCATAATTCTATTGGGGTAGATCCAACATTCATTATGACAGTCCCTAAAGTTTTCATAATAAATTTATTCCTGTAATTGTTGCTGGTTATCTCTCATTCAGTGTATTTCTTACATCAAATATGTTTAATGGTGCTTTTCAATATTATATCTCGAACATCATCCTGATTGTCCGCTTTCCAGGTTTGAATTTTGGATATTAAATTAACTTCTTATATCCTAAGATACTTTTTATCAATTTGCCACCTTCCAAATTAAACATTACTAAATTCTCTCTTGTTTTCTTACTATCTATTCTGCCTTCGTACATTAATATTTTTACATAATAAATATTATAAAAGAATTTATTTGTTTTAGGCTTTTATGTTTAAAATTTTTTAAATAGTTCTTTTAACGTTTTATAAATCATAATCTCAATTTTAATATCAAACTACATACCTACATATTTTCCATTTTTTGCATTTTCATAATATATTATGTCAATAAAGCATATTTGAACACCCCTAAAAGAGGTTTAATGTTTTTTTTAATCGGGCACTGTTTCTCCTAAAATAATAAAGTGCTAAGCTCGTCAGATCTGATTTTCATATATTTAGTATTTTACAAAACACAAATTAATATCTTAATTACATTATACGTAACCTTCCCATTTGATACCCACGTGACGGAGGTCCACTATACACACAAAAGGCTTCTACATACAGGGTGAGTTTTTTTGAATGTTTAGCATTGGGATCTCAGAAACTACTGGAGATAGAAAAACGCTTAAATGGGGAAAGATGCGCAGTTTTACGAATTTGATTTAAAACTGCTTTTGTTTCTCCGATAACTTTCATGGCTTATTAGATATTCAAAGAAAACTAAATTTTACGTTTTTCTTTATACATGCTTAGCATCGTTAATAGTAATTTTAGAAAAAAAGTGTTCAGACAAAAGTTTTAGATAATTTTACGCCAAATAAAACTATGTAGCTAATATTTTTTTTTCGTTCGCCATTATCGAGTTATGACACAAACTTGTGTTTTTTTAAATAGAAACCATAGTTGGTTTTGACATCATTAAAAAGCTTATTTTTTGCTGATTACAATGATATAAGGTTTGATATGGTTATTTTAAAAAATAAAGAGGATATAGACATTTTTATGGTTTTTATGGAAAACAATTGAATTTCGAACTGATAAAATACAAACCAAACGAAAACTTATTTTGAAATCTTATGTAGTAATAAAATGAAAACTATAAGAACTTTTATTAAGGGCACACAACATTATTAATGTTCAAAGATACCTCCATTATTATTAATACACAAATTGCATCTCTTCACAACAGAATTTGTAGCATTGCGTACTTTACGCCTACCAATGTTATTAAAAGCAACTAAGACAGCTTGTCTTAAATCGTCGATTGTTTCATATGTTCTTTTGTATACTGTGTCCTTTAGTACACCCCACAAGAAAAAATCCAAAACTGATAAATCAGGGGATCTAGCCGGCCATTCAATGGGTGCATTTCGTACTATCCATTGATTACGGAAGTTCAAATTTAAATAATTTATAACATTCAGTTGATTGTGCGGAGGCGCTCCGTTATGTTGAAACCATTGCATTGCTCGGGTTCTTAAATTTAAATTATCTAACATTTCCTCGAAATCTTGTAAAAAATTAAGATAACGATTGCCAGTTAGTGATCCATCAAAAATAAAAGGAGGAAGAACAGTTGATCCTATAACACCACCCCAAACATTAAACCCAAATTTAATTTGTGGTCTCCTATGTTCAACGTGAAGCGGATTTGTTTGAGACCATATTATGTGCTCATTGTGCCTATTAAACATTCCACAATTTGTGAAACGAAATTCATCAGTCCATAATATTTTCATTGAGCAGTGTGGATCGTTTTGACACTGATCTTTAAACCATCTACAAAAAGCTATTCGTCTGATGTTATCACCTTCATGTAAAGTTTGTGATACTGATAATTTGTAGGGACGAAATTTATGCTTCTTCAACACTCTGACAATAGTGCGTTGAGAGGAGCCCATTTCTGTTAAAATTTGTCGGGTCGATATAGATGGATTCTGAGCGACACATGCTAATATGTTTATTTCTCTATTTTCATCCATCCCTTTTTTTGATTTTGGTTTAACGAACGAACCATAATCTGCTAAATTATCCCATAATCTCTTAAAAGTAGGTAGCCACGGCTGACATCGATCAAAATAATTTTTAAAATAAACTTCAGCAGCTCTAGTAGAATTTCTCTGGCACTGAATGTAACATTCAACCATATCACGCTTTTCTACGTTAGAAAATTCCATAGCCAATGCAAACTTATGATTAACGGCCGTTTACACCGCTTATAGTTAGGTTACAATTAAATTAATTAATAGTTAATTGTCAATGTTTGACAATTAACTATTAAAAATAAGTTTTCGTTTGGTTTGTATTTTATCAGTTCGAAATTCAATTGTTTTCCATAAAAACCATAAAAATGTCTATATCCTCTTTATTTTTTAAAATAACCATATCAAACCTTATATCATTGTAATCAGCAAAAAATAAGCTTTTTAATGATGTCAAAACCAACTATGGTTTCCATTTAAAAAAACACAAGTTTGTGTCATAACTCGATAATGGCGAACGAAAAAAAAATATTAGCTACATAGTTTTATTTGGCGTAAAATTATCTAAAACTTTTGTCTGAACACTTTTTTTCTAAAATTACTATTAACGATGCTAGGCATGTTTAAAGAAAAACGTAAAATTTAGTTTTCTTTGAATATCTAATAAGCCATGAAAGTTATCGGAGAAACAAAAGCAGTTTTAAATCAAATTCGTAAAACTGCGCATCTTTCCCCATTTAAGCGTTTTTCTATCTCCAGTAGTTTCTGAGATCCCAATGCTAAACATTCAAAAAAACTCACCCTGTATAATGAATAGGTAAAATGATATTTCATAGAACTTAAACTACATAATAATGCAGACCAGCCTATTTACTAGTACTTTTTAACATTATATATTAAAATGATCTAGATAATACCAAGGCAGGCAGACTATAAATATAATTTCTTAGAAACTCAATACTTGAGCATTTTTAAATATTCAATAATTGCTTCTTTTAATATTAATTAGAACAATTATATTTATCAGGATATTCCCAGTAATGTATCTCCTAAATACCTGGAACATGTGATTTTATGCCAAACTTACTGTACATACACAAACATGGCCGAGATAGGGGAAGGGGATCCGATTTCAGACTAGACCGACTCGTGTTTTGTCGGCTGTCAGGTACCGTGTTCCCCGAGAGCCGACAAAACACGAGTCGGTCTAGCCTGAATGAAATCGAGTCCACTTCGCCCATGTATACTGTACACAAATATTTCTCCCCCTCCATATGTTAACGAAGGTCCTCTTATTGGATAGCATACACGTAATATGACTCGGATTTTGGGTTCGTATGTGGAGTGGTAAAAGGGCACATTTCCGGTGTGCATTTGTAGGTTGGTTTAGGTTGTGTGAGGTGTTCTTTCTAGAGAGTTAAATCGTAGTTTTGTGAATTTTAATGCCAAAGGACTAATTTTATCTTCTGTGCCAAGGTAGGATGTTTATTTTTCTAAAATAATTGTGTACGTTATAAATGTGTTGGTAATAAAACAAGTATTTTTTATTAATTTTTGTACATGATTCCACTATTGCGCAATTGCATCCATCTATATTTCCGGCTCATTCATTTTTGTATTGAGTTTCATTTCAGTAATATGTAATTTTCTTAATTTGATAATAATATTTATTATTGGAATTCCTTTACTATAAATCTTACGATTAACAATAATAATTATACATTAAGTACTCCAAGCGTTCCTATTCTGCTTCGAATACAGCATGTATTCGATTGTCAGTGATCAAGCTGTGAACTTAATTTGTGATGCACATTAACAATTCAAGGATTGATTAAAATTTAGAATAATTATTTTTTTTCTGTGACAGGAAAAAGTACTCATTTCTTTCCCGGGGAAAAATATGAGTACTTTTTTCCCGGATATGTACACATACATAAGTAAGAACATTTAATTTTAATATATTTTATTATACAAAAAGTTGCATTTACTTTTGTAAGCCAATAACACCGTCTCCGAGAAAGAACTGCATTTCTTTTTCACCTTCCATTCAAAATAACGCTTCGCGTCGGGAGACAAACATAACCTCCAGCTAAAATCTAATACTTTTTTTGATGGTAGGTATGTGGACCCACCATATTTAGACATTGTTATTTATTTTGAAGAATCATCTGTTTATTATTATTAAATATTCTGAGTGGTTTTTAAGTACTAGTCAATCCTGAAAACAGTTTTTCTGAAATGTGTTATCCTTCGCTCACATTAATGAAGTTAATTAAATATTTTTGATTTCAGTAATTTGAATTTCGAATTCACTATTTGTATTGTACTAATGGTAGGTATTATTATCTTTGCAATTTCTATAATGTCCAGTTTAAATTAGTTATCACTTGACTTAATTTTTAGCTTTCATTTGAATAATTTTTAGATATCATTTATTCTAATGATCACTTATTGATTAGTTTATATTTTAATAATTTGCAAAGTGTTCATTTCACAGATGATGCACTTTCCTTAGTTACAACTAAACTGACATAAGACACTTATTTTTTCAAAAAAATCATTTAAAATATCAATTATCCATCCTTTGGTACTAAATAAAAATGGTCAAACACGAATCTCACCACTGATGGGCACTATTGATCATTTTGAATAAAACTTTTTACACATAGACTCCATGTAACATGCAATTAATTATAGTAATTTAGACTTGTAATGTGCTGAAAGGATGGTTATAATTATTCAGATACCTAACTAATGTCCAGATATGCAAAATACATTTTGGTGAATTTCGTATTATAAGCCGAAGCCAACAACCGATCCTGTCTTTTGAAATAGTTGATTGTTGTAAAACACACCAAACAAGCACACATTGTTTGATTTATAATAAATAAAATGTCAACAATGATCTGTTTTTTGTGCACACAAACAGGGTTTTTATTAATTTTTGCTAAGTATAATTTTAATGGCCACATAATTACAGAGTTAATTACTTTGTCCTGAGACCACTTAATCACTAATAGACTGACGTAAAGGATTACAAGAAAATAAGTTTTTTTATATTTTTTAATATATTTATATATTATAAACATATTTCTATTAGAATATTTGGTTCATAATACACCACATTTGGCTTTTCAATTGCGTAGGTGTGTTATTAATAAACATCTGGATAATTCTCTAGATAGATGATCGCGACTATCCGCTGTGTTACCATCGATTCTATTAGGGGTTGGAATTTTTACTATAAAACTCAGAGAGACTTATTTCATCCTTTATAGGAATTATTCAAGGTAATAAGTGCACAATGAAAATTCACTATATCTCAAGAACAATTGAAAATAGTTAATCAACTTTTAAAGGTCTATCATAAAATGTAGTATTATCCATAGTGTACCATCTAAAAATAAATATTTTTAAATTGATTATCTATAATTTTTCTATTACATTTTTTTCACTATCTACATTGTCAGATAGAATAAATGGACTTCATCACTGCTCTAGGACACAATATATATATCCAGGGTGAGTCATTAGTAGCCGCTTCTTCGATTTCTGTTTTGTGTTTTAAATAAAAGAAAGAGCAATTAGTGGAGGATCCATGGTTGCTTGTGGCGCATATTGTAAAGTTACTTTAAGCTCTGGCGCACTTCCGGTTTCACCGGAAATGTACGAAACTTAATTTTTTTTAAATGACACCCTATATATTTTTGGATTTTCTTGTACTGCTTTAAATTGCCTGTTCAACTGGTTCTTCTTTTTCAAAATTGAGCCAATAGTTTTTGAGTTATTAATTCTTTTTTGAAAATATTTGACCAAAACGCGTGTTCAGAAAAAAATCATTTTCACATTGTTTTTAAAAGTAAGAACATTGACGTTGGTGGTGCTTGTAGCCAAGATTTTTGTTTTCAAAAACAAATTTGGACCGACAATTAGTACTGCTTTAGGATGTCATATATAATTGAGAATAATGCTCAAAGTTAAAATATAAAATACATTTTCCAGTGAAATATTTTATCACACTTTAAACGAGTTTCCATAATTATTTGCTTTTATGCAAAGCCAAATGACATTTTCATTTTGACTATTTTATTAAGGATATGTCATTTATCAAATATAATAATTGTAATTTTCATAACTTACTGTATTAATGTTAACTTTTCCATAGTACACTTACCTCTTTTCTTTAAATGCAGGTTACCAAATAGGATTGTTTTAACAGCTGAGGATCTAATCTTGAGTTGATGCCCTCATTACCGCATGAGCTGTTTTATAGTCCTCTTCGGTTTTTTAGAACAGCAATGTTTTTGTCGGTAACAGCCGTAGGAGGACGCCTTGCTCCTTTTTCACGCTGAACAGAATTTCCTTCGCGTTCGAATTCCTTATACCATCGGTAAATTGTAGCTAAAGAAGGTGCTTGTTCACTAAAAACTGAATACAAACTCCCGACTCAATAGTTTTCGGTGGTGAGTCAACTAGAAATTGGTTGACTGAACATTTATTTCTCTCAGTGCATAAGCGCTTAAACTTCTTTTAAAATCATAGTATATTATGACACGAAAGTGCTCTCTGGTTAATTCCATTTTTTTTACTGTTATAAAAAATAAGTATAGCTGAGTTATAACGAACGTAAGTTCAACAACTAAACGTTAAATGACAGATAAAGGGTTACTCTAAATAAACACTTTATGGTTGTTTTTCACAGTCTACTAGATTATCTGATTCTCAATAAATTCAGATGATCCCTCGTATTATGTATAGCGTTTCATTTAAAAAAAATATATTTTTAAATTCTGCAGCTCATGATTATCTACAACTTTTGCATTATTTATTTCTCCATCTGCATTATTACATAGCATAAATTTCGTCGCAATACATGGCATATTTATATTCACATGACGAAACAAGCCCATCCCCCTCCAAAAGCTCATGCAACTTCGAAGTATTTATTAGTTTTGACTGATCCTAACCCTGTTGCTGAAGTAATAACAGAATCCTTTCTATCCTCCAACTTGGTCTCGGAGGTACCGGATCAAGCATTAAATACAGTGTGTCCACAAAAACATTCAATTTTTTTAACAACGATCAAAGCATATTGCTTTGTTTTATAAAAAAAAGAAGGCGTCAACGTGTCAAGAAAATATGATTAACCCAGTTATAACCGAAGCATGGTACCGAAAGATCAGACTATTGGTGAAGTAATAACCAAATCCTTTCTATCCTCCAACTTGGTTTCGGGGATACCGGATCAGGAACTAAATACAGTGTGTCCTCTAGAACTCTCCATATTTTTACATACGATCAAAGCATATTGCTTTGTTTTATAAAAAAAGAAGGCGACATCATACATCTAGTAGTGTAGTATTCGGCTGCCACCCAAGAAAATAAGATGAACTACATGAGCAACAATTTGTTAACGATCAGTGTAAATTTGATTGTGTATCTTTTTGATAAATATTATTGGTTTAAATCAGAATAAATAATTATCAACTTTCCCTTAAATTAGAGGAAATGCAGTTAACGTTGCTGTTATTTACGCTGTCTAATAATGTAGATAGGTAAAAAATTGTAGATAATCTTGAGCTGTACAATTAAAAAATATATTTTCATTAAACCAAGACAATTTATATTTCTTTAATAGAAGGCTATACATTTTATTTCATGTTAATAGACGTAAGAGATTATTAAATTAACATGATAATGTATTAACCGATTTACAGCTGTGTCTGTGATGTAGTGATTTTTCATCGAACAATATATAACTTCTGATCTGATTGACCAGTTGCTGTGGGCTGAATTAGTAAAGACATCCTTCCTTTGCTTGAATTTAACATATATTTCGATATTTTAATGCTGGTTCTCTCGAATCATATTCGCTAAACAAAGAAATGCTAAAAAAATAACTGGAATACATTCCAAATTTACTAATTAAATATGTATACTCTCCTGGGTCGGTGGGCAATGTTGTAAAGTTATAGGATATTATATCTGGATAAACTTGATTACAAATTATTCAAAATTATGACTTGCATTACATGAAGAATAATTAAATTAGTCGAAAATAGTTTCTTATAATGTATTCTTTTTAAATTTAAAAAACTTAAGTTTGTTTCTATGTACAATTTAGCTTTTAAACTGGGCTTTCAATTTACAAATTACTCACTAGTAAAATTCCGCTTTTTCTGTTCATAGTATGTATTAAATGACGTTGTTTTAATATGTTTTATGAGTTTACATTTGCATAACTTTCGTTTATTTGTATGTGTCCGTTATTTATATATATATTTGATAACTTGTTTTGCCCTCTAAATGTGTATTATAGACTTCTTACCCATGAAAAATGAAAATAAAATGAAATGAAAATTATCTTCTTTTATCATAATGAATAAACATAGTGTGAAATGATTTCAAATATAGTGAGAGTACTTGGATTTCAATCATTGTATGTGGTTGTATGATTTTAATTTTGGGGATTGTACTAATTAATAATGAAGAAATAATGCCACTTCTCACTTTATAAAGCGCCATCTTGTAAAATCAGTGTGCCCCTTCAGTTATCCGGCTACACCTCTTTATGTATTTGGTTGGACGAAGATGTCCATGCGCAATTCATCAGCCACAAGCCATCCAAGACCTAGGAATTTGTATGCAATCGTAGTCGGCCACTGGCAGCGCGTGAGGGCTACGCACTTTTTCTAAAGATTACCTTACTCAAACAATGATACACGATTTTAAACAATACTCATGCTATAACAAATACCACCCGTTGTTTATTCTTTCTGTATTAACAACTTATCATTATTGTTTGTCCGCAGCAGTGTCTTACGCGGTGAGAGAAGGTTAAGCTAAGAGAATAATCAGGACGATAACAGTTTTCCAATAAAATGTGAATTGTATTAATTGGAAACCGTAAAAGGATGGGAAGTTTAGGTTGTATAGTGGGCTTTTATAGAATCTGTTTAATTTACGTTTAGTACAAATGTATTGCTATGAATGTTTCTTAATGTTAATACGACAAGCATTTTCTTTCTTTCTTTCTTTTCGATTAATTTTAGTTATGCTATGTGCATAATGGCCAGATACAGTTTCGTCCGGACCGAATTTATCGGGAATTAGGGGTAGGTACAGTTTCGTCCGATAATCCCCAAGTCATTAATGCTTTTATGGTCCATACAAGTCTTGAATTTTATAATAAAAATATGTTGAACACAAACAAGTAGAATGAATTATATATATAACATATATAGGTATATATATATAAAAAATAAATCAAAATGCAACAATGTATTGAATTCCAAAAATATACAAAATTACAAAAGAGAAAACAAAAAAAACTGAAATAATATAATAGATACAATTACATACTACAACCAATATGTTTAAAAAAATACTTAAAAGGAATAATAATGTGAAACTAATTTAATATATTCCAGTGTTGTCAGTTCTTTATTATCATATTGTTCGATTTTCTCTTTGAGAAAATTAACACGTTTGTTTGTGTAGGTGTTAACTTTTCTATGTTTATTTACACTTTGTATTTGTACGTAAATTTCAGCTTGATACTGGCGCAAAACCTCAAGAAAAATGAAGATATTTGGATGATAGAAATTAAAACTCTTATTTAGGTGTGAATGAAAGGATTCGCATGCGTTGGTTGTTCTGGAGCTACTAGCACATTTAGCCGCCCAAATTTCGGGAGGAAATATTGAATCCTCTTCTATATAAGTTTCGATTAGGTACTCTATAAATGCTTGTAGGTTGTCATGTTCTGGTGCTATAGGAAGTAGATCAAATACTAAACAGTCGCCAACGTCCTCTGGTTCTAAGAAAAGCAGGCCAAAACAATATCCAATCCATTTGCCAATATCTGTTTTCTCTTTATAATGTTTTGTGAGCCCTAGCTGTTGTATTTTTCGCCACCAAGCTTGGGATATATGAAATCGGCAGCCAACAATTTTAATATTGTCCCACATGGAACTGACAGCTTTATGTATCGACATTTCAAAATCGATAACAACTTCTGCAGGACAAAATTGCAAGGAAAGTTCTTCACATTTTTGACTTACAAATTTTAAACACTGTTTATAAGTTTCTGAACTTTTATCTTTGAGTAAGCGAAACACTAGAGGTATATAGTGCCCGTTATATTGTCCATGGATGGTAAATAACTACGAAATGTTTTGAACAATATTTAAATGTTCCATCCATAAATATTTTTTCGCACTTACACAAATGTTCGAAGTTTGTGTATTTAAGGATTAAAATCAAACTTTCCACAATCCTAAGCTTAATCCCCCACTTTACCTGCCGGACGAAAGTGTATATGCTAAATTTGACCCTCAGATAATGGTCAGACGAAACTGTATATTATAGTTTATGCAAATCTGCTAATCGGACGAAACTGTAATCGCCGTGCATAATTAATTCAAGACAACTCATATTTTTAAATCATGTTTAATCAGATATAATATCCCATAACTTTTGCAATATCACCCACAGGCACTAGAAAGTATGTACATTTAGTTAGTAAATTTTAAGTACTTTTCAATGACATAAATATATAGGGTGTCACATTTATTTACTTTTAAATTATTAACTTTAATGAATGGTATGTAATTCTAGAGAACATGCCTAGATATGTCGAAATAACCGTTAATTTCACGTACTGAAAAGATATCTCTACTAATTGAGCCCATACTAGGTATTTTATCATCAGTCGTTATTTCATAGCACTTCCCAACTTTTGTAGAATTTTTAACGAAAAATCGCCATATCTCAGAAAGAGTTGACAGTCGACAATACAAGTTGATGTCCATTTAATTAGCTCTTCAAGGCCTATCATAAAATGTAAAAGAATACATAACATTCCATTTAAAAAACGGAAGTTTGTTTTAGTTCGTCGTTGTGGAACACTCTGAATAAATTAAAATACTTTGAAATTATAGAGCTCATGATTATTTCCAATTTTTGTATTAAAAATTATCCGCTATCTACATCATTAAATACAAATAATTGATTTTGCCGCTCTGCTGGGTCACTCGGTATATACTAATATATAAGGACCAAAATTTATTCTAATTTTTAAATTTTTATAAAGCTTAGGATGCAGCATAATTGAATATTTAATTAACTCTTATGAAGTAATTATTAAGACAGTAAATTCCAAAACATGTAAAGAACATCTATGAGAGCTTAGTTTGTTTTGTAACATGAGAAAGTATTGTGAGCAGGAATATTTAAAGCGTTTTTCAAAAATCCTATGCGAAAGTCGTGCGGTCCCCACATCAACTTATGATAATAATAAAGAATTTCATTTATTAATGAATAAACGGATTTTTACAGTGATTATTTAGTAGTGTATTTTGTTTTATATTTGTACTGTTTTGCTTTGTAATCTTCTTTTTCTTTTAATGAGCAATTTTTGCTAATTTTTTAAAACGTAAAATGTTGCAAGAGAGTAAATAATTGTCAGTCCGTTATGTTCAACTATTTGTATTTTGGGTTTTTGTTTTTGTACCGGGTATTATAAATGTATTTTATATTACAAATTATAAGTAAGGAGAGCCACCTCATAGATCATTAGGTATGTTGTATGACGTGGGTTGGGTGGAGGCAAGCCTTGTCAGACAGGCGGGAACAAAAACTCTTGTGTAATACAACATTTGATATAGCAAGTCCTAAATACATCAGAATTGCAACGTCGCATACTGTATCCCCGCTTTCGTTACGTTTAGCGCATTTGATTACCTTATACCCTCTCCTGTCTTTCGTCGCGCTGCCAGTACGGCCAGTGAATAGGACGTTGCAATGTTTACTTGGTAATATCAAGTGTTTTATTACACAAGCTGTATATACTAAGACATTTGTAATACTAATTTAATATTGAGATAAAGTAGGCTACTGTTATTTGAAGTTGAAAACATAAATCTCGTTATTAAAAAAAATGATATTCTTACTTGTGAATACTTTTCAGATGATTTTCATCTGTGTTATATGGAAATCTTCTATATTTCTTTTAATATGTTTACGTGTATGTTGCTATGTCATTTTATTGTAATATTTGAGTATACTGGACTTAGTTCGGAGTCTGGAGATGCAAAGGATGCTACCGATGTTCGAGTGGCTGAATATTTTATGATGCAAGTATTGCAATGTGAAATAATAAAAGCTTCAAAATCTTGGAATACAGTTGTAAACGTCAATTACGTTAGCACACATTTTTAAAATCCAAGGAGTCATCTAGCAAATTCAAACACTTTCCAATATAATTGATCCCCAATTACCTTCACTTTTTGAATTGTTATAAAAAAATAGAAATATAGGTAAAATTGTTATTCTTGTAACTACATACTCAATAACTTAATTTTCAACAACACTTTTTTAATTTTATTTCGTTTAACGTTAACGTTTAAAATGCTAAAGTTTATTTTAATAAAAATTGAGAAATCATTCCCTTTTGGGCTTGTTATTGTATTACTAGATGTCATTACTTAAGGATCGATATTTTGATATTAACAGAATCAATTTCATCGCTGTAAATCAAAGGCCTTATATCGCCCAGCAATAATGAGATGCAGTTGGCCATGACTTATAAGTATATTTGTTACTGCTGTATGTATACATTTCTAAAAGCAGTTAGTTTGAATTTACCTACTCCAGGTTTATTGTAGTAACACTAGTAACTTAAGTTCTTGATATTATTTACGATATACCGTGCCTTCCAATACTTTCCTTATTAGAGACGGCCATGCTTTTTTTAATGGTCGGTGACAGTGTATAATTTTGATTGTTTGCTTATGTCATGTAAATAATAATAGGCATCTATAATTTCAATTTAAGTATGACAACTGGCGTAATTTGAAGTTTCCAAAAGCTTAGCATGCCCAACAAGACTGATTACTTAAAGAACATAAAAAACAACCTACCTAAATGAGGAAAGTATTTGAAGGCTCGGCAATAATAATGTGTAAAAGTGATTGCTTATGCTTAAAGAGATTGATACGAGGTTTAAACTTACACCATGAGGTCCTTTTTTTTTAAAGTAAACAATATTGATTTATTTTGCCCTTAAAGCATGGATTCTCAAACTAAGTGGGGTAGCGCGGGTATATTGTAACGAAATATGTATCAGCCAGACCAGGCGACGTTAAAAAAAAAGGTTATAAATCATCTCGGCACGACCGGTAAATATCGTAAATGCAGTGAGTCATCTCACAGATGTACGACGCAAGCAAGGAAGAGTCCAGATTTCCTCCAGTATATTGCCGAACTTACTGGTACATTTCGAGAACATTTCGCATACGTATATGGGGCGGCTGGATTCATTGCGGGATGAGTAATTCGGGATAAAGAAGTGGTCTCGTGGGAACAGTGGAAATAAATAAGTAGCCAAACAAATAAATAGTTCTTTAAGTGCCGTGTTATATAAATAGAACTGTTATATAAATATACAGGACGGACATATTAGTAATGGAAATAAATAAATACCTGTGATAATTAAATTGTAGTAGTTTAAGTGTGTTACGTTAGTTTTATATTTTGATATTGTTATATAATTTTAAGTATATAAATATACAGACTGTTTTTAAATAAATAATTGCACGAGTTGTTTATTGGAACCCGAAAACGTTACAATATCAAGAAAAAACGAGTAAAATATATTATTAAAACTTATCACTTATCATATGAACAGTTAACATAAGTGTTCATATGACTTCAGAATAACCAATGTGATTCAAAAACAGAGTTTCTATCATTTATTAAAGGTACGAAGTTATAGGTATATCTTAGAAGGCATGGAGATTAATTCTGTACAAATGACAGTCCGACAGAGTTTGTCAAAATACTTCCGATTGTTTGTGAGAATATAATAAACTGTGCGCTTAATAGCATTAACATATTATTAATTGCTTTGAAAATGGCTTTCTCACATTTTGAAAAATGTTATATTCTGGAAATATATTTGATGTGTCAAAAAATTGCGATAGGACGCTTCAACGATACATAAAAATAAATGTTTAAATATTTATTTTCAACAGAATGGGGCACCTGCCCAAAATTATCGAGACGTTCCAGGACTTCTGCAAAGAGTCTTTGGAGACAGGTGTATAGCCCCACCCTACGAGGAAAGAATAGAACAGCAGAGAGTCTCCTTAAAACTATTTGTCCGAAATGGTAACTCGATATGTGGCCGCCTCAATGCATATGTATGTTCCACCACCGAGCACATAATCAAACATGTCAGATATAAGACAAGTTATTCAAAATACTCATTTTATAAATTATGATTGGTCAATATTGCCATAACTGACCTGCCTTAAAGTCGTAACTTCGTCTAAATAATATATATTACCCCACCACTTTATTATCTCTCCTGTTCTATTCTTTCCTCGTAGGCCACACCTATAGACTTTTGTTTTTGATGATATGTAAATACAAAGTGAGACACAATACCGAAAATAAACTCCAAGATTGTAATTGCAATTTTATGAATTGTATTGATGGGAGCGCTGTTTTTAATGCAGCACAAGTGTTTTGAAAATAGCACAAATGTGGCGTAGTAAGAGGCGATGTTTTTGAAAATTTAATTCGGAATATTTTTTTATTATACTACAATTGTACTTTATAAATAAATTATGACGTTTTAGAATTACATCGGTTATTCGCAACTTTTAAGGAAAAAGGCATATGATTGGTATAAAAATATAAATAATTCTTTAAAACTAACTGGGAGTCTACACGTTCATTTGTTTTTCTGTTTCTACTATTAAAATCAGCGTAAAAAAACTCTACAACTTTCCTAATTTAACCGAGCCCGTAGCCCAACAATAACGGAGATAGCAATGATGTACACTTGATTTCGATCACCCGGTATATAGGATATTCAAATATGCCTCACCCTGTATATAGTATATTTGAAATCCTTATTTTTCTCTTTATTTTTTTTGATGTGTAGGGTACGCAGTGTTCGTTGTCATATTTAGTTTTTAATTAAACACAAATCAATATCATAATTATAAACTATTATGGAAGCCATTCTATAAAAGCGGCCTCTTAAATCTTAATTAAAGGTTACTACAGATAATAAACGGAAATATAAATTAATATGATACTTATTATAATTTAAACGACATGATGCCTTGCAACAATCGAAAGTATCTGTTCAAACAATATATTAAAAGTTTAATACTTGAGCATTTCTAAATATTGGATAATTGATTTTTCAATAATAATTGGAACAATTATATTTTTCGGTGGATTCTCACAGTATTACATATATCTCATAAAGGCTTGACATATTGAATGCCAACTATTTTTACAAAACAATTTGTCAAACAAAATGTTTCAAGTACGTGAGCTCCAATTACATCACATATGAACGTTTGAAGACAATACACATCAATCAAACACAACATGTTTGACACACTTTTCAGCACCAAATTTCTAATTATTAATATGTTGATACCTACATACATTTTGTTTCCCATGCATTCTAAATATCAGATTGAACTATTATTAAGTTTTGCAGATATTTTGTGTAATTTGTGTTCAACAACCTAATAATTTATCTTAATTTGTGTGTATTATGTTTTTAAACAAATTGGTAATCATTTTGTATAACTCCTGTACATCGAGCCTCCCTCTCTGTGTACTAAGAAGGTCCTCTTATTTCATTAGTTGCATAAATGTCATGCGCATGAACTTTGAATTACTTTTTCTGGTCTATGTAGGGAGGTGGAAATAAGGAGGGGTGCCCATTTGTAGTTCAATCGTTGTTGATGTTGGTTGGTATTGCTCTCGTGTATAACATTATAGTTCAGTGAATTTTATATAAAAGGAGAATTTTATTTTCTGCGGTCGTAATTGCAAGGTAGGATGTTAATTTTGTTTAAACAATTACGTAAGTTATAACTAGGTACATATTGGAAATAAAGCACAAGTATGCTCAATTAATTTTTGTTTATGGGGCATTATTGCGCAATTGCAGCTAGTTCCAAATTAATAGATGAATACTCATTTTTGTATTAATTTTCATTTCAATATCTTAATTTGGTAAATGTTCTTAAATCCTGCCTATTTTGCTTTGTGAGAGAAAGATCTCTCATTCTAATCAAGATAACTGAAGAGGTTTTATTTTTCGAAAATATTTTTATTATATTTCCATTTCAAAAATATTCAATTTAAATTATATATAAGACTTGATTATTATTATTAATTAGTAGCCTTTATTCCGATAGGAATTTTAAAGTTATTTTTTACAACAGGTCGATGGTTTGCGTTTCAATAATGTTTTGATAGGTATTATACATTTTAAAGACCAATTATTATATAACAGAATTGGTTTGGTTAGTATGGTGCATGTTATCAACTATTAAAGTTAGTGGTAAATATCAATTATTGATGATAAATTTTATGGTCCAAGTCAAATTAACTTATGGCAATGTAATTATGTTTAATTTTCCATTTAAATAATTTTTAAACATTCATTTTAATGATCAGTTATTGGAACATGATTAATAATACTACATAAAATAAAGTGGAACATGAATTGAATTAATGATAGGCACTATTATAATTTGCTATTGATGCAATTAGTTGGAAGGCATTTAGAATTATAACACAATGGATGGCTGGCTACAATTATTTAGGATAGTTAGACAGTAATTTATGTCTGAATATATGAAGTAGAATTGTTCTGGAATTGTGAAAGTCCAAGCCGCCCGTGGGTATTCTCTCAAACGATTGTGTATCAGTGTAACACTAGCCAAAACACATACAATAAAGATCTTTAAATTTCGATATAATATTCTATTCATAAAAATCTCATAAATAAGAGAATTTAGTGTAGACAATATCTGCATTTTTCTATTCAAACCAATGGCTTTTTGGTATTTATTACAATTTCGTATTACTTCCAACTTCTTCAAGAATTATTTAGAGATATTCTTGATAATTATATTAACATTTTTGTATTATATATAAAATGTAACATTTTGCCTTCCATTTAAAAAAATATTAGCTGCCATTGGTTTCTTTTTTTTTTTGAACAACCATCTAGAAATGGAAATATTTCTAAATTGTACAAGTTTCTGATTATCCCCAATTTTTGAATATTTTATTTACTGCCTGTATTATTACATAGTAGAAATGAAATTTGTTACTTCGATGCGACAAGCTAATCCAGGAGACATTTTTCTGTACTTATCCTCACAAACGCATTGTACCGAGAGATCGGACAATTGCTTAAATAACAGCTAGTCATGTGTAATGTACCTCTAATATTCACATAAATCCCTCTTTATCCTCCAACTTGGTCTCGGGGGTACCGAACCAAGAGCTAAATATAGAGTGTCCTCAAACATTTTCCACACAATTATCTACGATCAATGCGTATTGCTTTGTTCGTTTTATAAAAAAAAGAAGGTGCCAACATACATTCCGTAGTATTGGATTGCCGCGAGGCAGATGAAATTATATTCTATAATAAATACTGTCTGTATTATTAGATAGTATAAATGGAATTTGTCCTTTCGTTGAGACAAGATAATCCAGGAGATATTTTTCTATACTTGGCCTCATCCTAATCCAAGGCATTGGACTGAAGGATCGGACAGTTCCTTAAATAACAGCCGCCGGGGAACACTAGTCAGGTGTAATGTACCCCTGACTGCCGATGCCTAATAATACCAAATCCTCTTTATCCTCCAACTTGGTCTCGGGGGTACCGAACCAAGAGCTAAATATAGAGTGTCCTCAAACATTTTCCACACAATTATCTACGATCTAAGCGTATGCTTTGTTCGTTTTATAAAAAAAAGAAGGTGCCAACATACATTCGGTAGTATTGGATTGCCGTGAGGCAGATGAAATTATATTCTATAATAAATACTGTCTGTATTATTAGATAGTATAAATGGAATTTGTCCCTTCGTTGAGACAAGATAATCCAGGAGATATTTTTCTATACTTGGCCTCATCCTAATCCAAGGCATTGGACTGAAGGATCGGACAGTTCCTTAAATAACAGCCGCCGGGGAACACTAGTCAGGTGTAATGTACCCCTGACTGCCGATGCCTAATAATACCAAATCCTCTTTATCCTCCAACTTGGTCTCGGGGGTACCGAACCAAGAGCTAAATATAGAGTGTCCTCAAACATTTTCCACACAATTATCTACGATCTAAGCGTATGCTTTGTTCGTTTTATAAAAAAAAGAAGGTGCCAACATACATTCGGTAGTATTGGATTGCCGTGAGGCAGATGAAATTATATTCTATAATAAATACTGTCTGTATTATTAGATAGTATAAATGGAATTAGTCCCTTCGTTGAGACAAGATAATCCAGGAGATATTTTTCTATACTTGGCCTCATCCTAACCCAAGGCATTGGACTGAAGGATTGGACAGTTCCTTAAATAACAGCCGCCGGGGAACACTAGTCAGGTGTAATGTACCCCTGACTGCCGATGCCTAATAATACCAAATCCTCTTTATCCTCCAACTTGGTCTCGGGGGTACCGAACCAAGAGCTAAATATAGAGTGTCCTCAAACATTTTCCACACAATTATCTACGATCTAAGCGTATGCTTTGTTCGTTTTATAAAAAAAAGAAGGTGCCAACATACGTTCGGTAGTATTGGATTGCCGTGAGGCAGATGAAATTATATTCTATAATAAATACTGTCTGTATTATTAGATAGTATAAATGGAATTTGTCCCTTCGTTGAGACAAGATAATCCAGGAGATATTTTTCTATACTTGGCCTCATCCTAACCCAGGGCATTGGACTGAAGGATCGGACAGTTCCTTAAATAACAGCCGCCGGGGAACACTAGTCAGGTGTAATGTACCCCTGACTGCCGATGCCTAATAATACCAAATCCTCTTTATCCTCCAACTTGGTCTCGGGGGTACCGAACCAAGAGCTAAATATAGAGTGTCCTCAAACATTTTCCACACAATTATCTACGATCAATGCGTATTGCTTTGTTCGTTTTATAAAAAAAAGAAGGTGCCAACATACATTCGGTAGTATTGGATTGCCGTGAGGCAGATGAAATTATATTCTATAATAAATACTGTCTGTATTATTAGATAGTATAAATGGAATTTGTCCCTTCGTTGAGACAAGATAATCCAGGAGATATTTTTCTATACTTGGCCTCATCCTAACCCAGGGCATTGGACTGAAGGATCGGACAGTTCCTTAAAGAACAGCCGCCGGGGAACACTAGTCAGGTGTAATGTACCCCTGACTGCCGATGCCTAATAATACCAAATCCTCTTTATCCTCCAACTTGGTCTCGGGGGTACCGAACCAAGAGCTAAATATAGAGTGTCCTCAAACATTTTCCACACAATTATCTACGATCTAAGCGTATGCTTTGTTCGTTTTATAAAAAAAAGAAGGTGCCAACATACATTCGGTAGTATTGGATTGCCGTGAGGCAGATGAAATTATATTCTATAATAAATACTGTCTGTATTATTAGATAGTATAAATGGAATTAGTCCCTTCGTTGAGACAAGATAATCCAGGAGATATTTTTCTATACTTGGCCTCATCCTAACCCAGGGCATTGGACTGAAGGATTGGACAGTTCCTTAAATAACAGCCGCCGGGGAACACTAGTCAGGTGTAATGTACCCCTGACTGCCGATGCCTAATAATACCAAATCCTCTTTATCCTCCAACTTGGTCTCGGGGGTACCGAACCAAGAGCTAAATATAGAGTGTCCTCAAACATTTTCCACACAATTATCTACGATCTAAGCGTATGCTTTGTTCGTTTTATAAAAAAAAGAAGGTGCCAACATACATTCGGTAGTATTGGATTGCCGTGAGGCAGATGAAATTATATTCTATAATAAATACTGTCTGTATTATTAGATAGTATAAATGGAATTTGTCCCTTCGTTGAGACAAGATAATCCAGGAGATATTTTTCTATACTTGGCCTCATCCTAACCCAGGGCATTGGACTGAAGGATCGGACAGTTCCTTAAAGAACAGCCGCCGGGGAACACTAGTCAGGTGTAATGTACCCCTGACTGCCGATGCCTAATAATAACAAATCCTCTTTATCCTCCAACTTGGTCTCGGGGGTACCGAACCAAGAGCTAAATATAGTGTGTCATCAAACATTTTCCACATAATTATCTACGATCAAAGCGTCTTGCTTTGTTCGTTTTATAAAAAAAAAAGAAGGTGTCGACATGTACATCGTAGTATTCGATTGCCGCCAGGAAGTTATAAAATATTTCTGCTATTGACAATAATTCGTCAAATTACTTTTAATTTAGAAAGTCAATTAACACTGTATCATAGAATATTTTCAATAATAACTTTAGTAATCTAGGGTTAATCCAAAGATGTCCAATTCTGATATATTAGTTAGCTAACTAATTGCATCAATAATATCTAACTGACATTGTTTTAATTAATTTAATATGTCTTTTGTGACGTTACATTGGACTGATTAGACATTTCAGGATTATTAAATAACTTATTAAATTTGCACATCTATTTGCTCGACCTAAATATCAATATAATATTTCATACTTGATTTTGTTTTATTAAATATTCATATATGATAGTATTTGCTATCCCACAAATCGATATAGTCCACAGTGCGAAACGCTAATCCATTAAAAGTTAAAATAAGGGTTGATCAATCCTCCAGATCTGAACAGTTCCGGAACCATTCTAGAATTAGTAGTTCTGATAATACGCATGTCCGGGAAAATCTTCGTTCTAGAACGGTTCAAAATCCTGAAGTCCCAACAGTTTTAAAATTGGAATTTTAAGAAAACTTGTACCAGTATTAGTAATAGTATTATTAAAAAACACTCAAACTTATTGGATGAAATATCAATCGTAATGAACATTTAATAGCTAATGCCTCTAATAACTAAAATTGGGACAGTATTTAAAGAGTAATGAAAAAGATGTTTATAAGAAATACATTTTTCTAAATTTATAATGGATAATTCTGCATTTTTTTATTTAAACAATATATTTATATATATATATATATTTATATATATATATATTTATATATATTTAAAGAAACACCAAACTGACCTACAAATATCAATCGTAATGAACATTTAAATGTTACTGCATCTGCATCTTACCCCCAAAATTGCGACAAGATTTAAAAAGTAATGAAGAAGTTGTTTGGAAGAAATATATTTTTCAAAATTTTGTAATGGATACTTCTGATACACCGGGTAAATAAACCAAGGATTTTTAAAACATTCTGTTATTAATAACTGGCACGTGCATGAAATTCACACACACATTAATAAATATGTATCACATAAAATCAACAATCATAATGGATGTAAACGAATATATTACAATACATTTTCACCCAAGCAACACACTTACGAATATTAAACGTTTATATAATTGCAAAACTCTACGTTTTATGTTCAACTATGAAATACGTATATCCTTCGAAGAAATGTCCGGCGATTCGACGTCTATTTCATATTAATATGTATTCTGTTTTTATTCGTATGAGAGAGTTTATATTTATTCGGATAAATTAGTCGTTTTTTATACGTTACAGTCAACATTAAAATATTCGTATATGATATACGTTTTATTTAAGGATATCCTAGATATTTTCTATATGTATATATAATTCGGTTGTTATATGTACATGATGTACGTTTTATTTTAGGATATCGTAAATATTTTATATATGAATAAATTATTTGCTTATTATACGTTATTTTAGACTAGTTCACATTTTGTTCAATTTCACTGCCTGCACATTAACATCATTATAACCAAAGCTCGTAGTATACTTACCTCGATATTGTTGACAAATAAAAACAATTTTGTCCTGCGAAGGTACAGACATAACAAACATACGTAGTTGAAGAATATAGGTGCGCATGGGGAGTATAACATTTAAAAAAGTAAATTAAAGTTTAAAGACTTTTGTAATATGAAATCATACTAATAATATTTATTAACACATCGCGTACTTAAAAAAAATATGTAGTAATATAATTTTGACGAAAACAAGAACAAAATTTTAGATAATATGAGAATCCCTTTTCTTATTGTTTCAGCCAATCTTGTATGGCACTCTTAATTGTTGAATCTTGCACATCCACTGGTTCACGTCCCGCAAATTCCAGTTTTGCAGGAGCTATATTGATTACAATATAATTAACAATAAGCATTGTAGAAAAATAATAAACTAAATAATTACCAAGAATTAATCCAGATAAAATGGTACCCTAAATTTGCTGAATCTCTGATATCTCGTAAAGTTTGTTGACATTTTTGTCCGACTTGTCGACGTAATGTCTTCGGCTTACTACTGCTTTTGGCATAATAAAGCTGATATGTATGACACGACACGACTATATAAGTGTAATTAAATAGATTGAAAAAGAGATCTGCAACAATAACATAATAATAAAATTATTAATGTTTTTAGATATGTAAAAGATGAGCCGTTATCGTTAAACCGTTAATATACCTACTTTGTAAACAGAGATATTACGTTTTCAAATTAGCAGCGCATTTTATTTTTTGGTTTAAAAAGGTAATGAGAAGAAAAATAATATTGTGAAAACTCCTGGTATAAATTATTAAAGTTTCGACAAGACAGAATTTCATAAATATTCTAAATTAGTCGTTATTTTGGAAAATAAGCATGACGTTTTATGTTAGAGTCCCCACAATTTATCGGTTTATGAAGTATACTAACGTCGATAATAAAATTGGTAAGATTTGGAATATTAAAACAATCATGGCATAGTTCAATAAAATAGCGGCAGGACATTAACAATATACAATATAACCAGTGCACATGGTAAATAAGAACACTTACCTATACTGTTGTAACGCTATGTCCACTTAAATGTGTTACAATAAATATACTGACCGTGAATTTCGGGTTTTTCTGTTCGGCTGATGCATAACCAGACGTCTACCAAATACCAAATACCAATATTAGATGCATTTTATACGTAATATTATAATGTAGTTTTTTGTCACAACTTCATCACGGCGATAATAAAATATTGCAATATCGGGCGGCAGAAATTAAAAATATGAGGTTCATTAAAAAGTAATTATCTATACGTTATTATTTTGCTAATTACTGGTAAGGAAAAAAAACAATAAAAATAAATAGGTAACTGTGTACCTACGACCTATAGATACCGTATCGTTGTCGCCTTGCACCGCATAGCACAACAGCAGAAGATATTTCTAGCTACTAAGTAGATGTAACCAAATAATAATAATTATATTATCGTTTAATAATTATTTTGAATTAAAAACACACATTTATATATATTTTTAATATCCTAAAAATAATATGTAGTATTTACGGAAGTAAAGCGGTTTATGTAGAGACGGATATATATTATTCAAAAATTAACAGAAAATATACGTATTTTATATACTGTTAAGAAATACTCGATATGTACGTATTAAAATGAGCAAAACCTTATAGTTTTATATACGTCTTTAGTTATCTAAAATAATATGTTTACACTATACGTAGATAAAGCGTTTAATTTAGAAGTGAGTAAATATATTAAAAAATATACATATAATACGCGCTATCCATTGACGTCTAATAACCGTTTCATAAAGACAACTATAATACGTATTGCAACGAAGCAAATATGAATCTTGTAATACTATAATCGTTTATTAGACGACTAATAAACACTCCATAGAATTTTCGTATAATAAATACGTCTATTTTGTAGACCAAAACCAATTTTCAACCGTGGTAACGTTTATCATACGTATATTATACGTAAGTGTGTTGCTTGGGCAATGTTCAAAGCCAGGTCTTTTTCTTTTCGTTTACTTATTTATTTAAAGTAAAAGATTATGCCCAAGTTATTTTTTTTAAGATTATTTGTAATCTGTCAAGTAGTACACTTTTAATCCATTTTGGAGAATAGTGAGAATTGAAGCCTTTTTGGTAATTTTAATTGTAATACTTACACAATTTGGTACTTATATCAATCGGACTCTGAACGTTTTGTGTCATACAAGTCTGGGGGTCACATTAACTTGCAATTCATTATAATTTTCATGACGTAACAGGCTGATACAAATACATGCATATAATAGATTGTTCGGATATCTAACTTAAATCTCAAGGGGGACACGTCGAATCAAAAATTATAAGTTTAGTTTACATACTAAATACTAGATTGTCTAAGTTCAACATAACAAATATGTCGGTTTGTCTACGAATATATGATAATTATAAATTATTTTTTCGCAAGTTCGCAGGTTCCTATAATTGTACCATTACATGCACTTTATTGTTAGAGAAAGAATCACTTGCTAGACTCAAGGACATGGTAGTAAATGCAGTAATTTCTAAAACAATAAACCACCACTTGAAGAAATTTGAATGTTTAATCACATACTTAGGTATAGTTGTTTACTTTGGCTATTGCTAAATTGATATAATGGGTGTGAATAAAAACAACTGTAAAAAAAATTAAAAACAAGTTTGATGAACTGATTCTCACATCAATACTCTAATTTCAAACTAATATAAAAAATTGAGGTGTGGCCACCACACGACTTTCTTATGCGTATGAAAGAGTTACTTTCGGTCCGAATTCATTTATATAAAAAATATTCCAAATCCAATTTTAAATACTTTTGTACTCTTCATAAATATATATAGAATGCATAATTTACGACATATTTGCAAAAAACCGATTTTTGAATAGAGTAAAAAACCTACTTCCGGTAGGAATTTCGAAAAATTCTTTTCATAAAATTTTTCTCAAATTTAATTTTAAGTACATTTGAATACTTTATAACTTTGTCTAAACTTAGTAGTTGACGAAATATTGACAAAATTCGAGTTTTTTACTGAAGTAAACTACTACTTCCGGTCGGCCGAATTTTCTGAAAATCTAATCAGTTCTCAAGAGGGGAGATTGTACACGTAAATACAAAATTTGGAATTGATATCTCTAGCGGTTTGACCACTATCGAGGTCACAGACAGACAGACACACACACAGACATTTTTTTAAAACCAGTATTTCGGTATCAGTGGACCTCAAAACGCGGACATCTGCAAAAATCACGAGGTCGAAAATTTTAAATACGTATATGAAAGTAAAAACAGGAATAAATAGGTTCTTGTACGCCAACTCATAAGCTAACCTACAACAACACCAAACTCTGAAGTTCCAGCCAGAAAAATACGAAAGCTGATAAGAATGACAATTACGCATTCTCCGGATTCATCAGAATTTCAAATACTAGCCCACCATCCAGAACTGTTCGAACCGTTTCGAACTGTTCTTGAATTACGCGTTCTGAAAAAACAAACACAGAACTACTATTCTCAGGATTTGTAGTTCCAGAACTGCATGGTCGGAGCACTCTTGTTCTTAAATGACATGCGCACTAGTTCTAGAACCGTTCAGAACTGGAGGTTTGAACAAACCTTTAAATATCCATTAGTTTGACTTTTCTCGTGGATCAAAATCTTTTGATATTTATTCTTAACCAGGTGGGATACTAATCCTGGCCTTTGCCTTAATTATTATACATACATAGAATGATAACTAACTTTATCGTATCTAAACCATAAACATAAATAATCCATTTATGGATCAAAATCTTTTGACATCTATTTTTAACCAAGATATCTATATCTAAACGATAAACATAAAAACTACACCAAGAAAAATCCTTTCTAATTCCTCCAACTTGATACCGAGGGTATCGGATCAAGTAAATAAATAAACAGTGTCCCAACAGGAAATTCAGCAGCTCTAGGCTGTGTCTTATGGAGTCTTTTGACTTGCACTTAAATTAGAAGGTTGAAATGAACTGTTCACTTGTCGCCTTTTCTCATAAATGAGATGTGGTAAAGATAATCTGTCTCCTTCTTACGTCATGGCCAAGCCACCATTTCCTTAAATCGAGTATGAGGCTGTACTCGAGTGACGTAATCCTTTGTGCTATGGTCAAGCCTCCCAAGCCTTCAATCGAGTGTGAGGCTGCACTCGAATAGCACTTCCTAATGCTTCCAACTTTCGTGTGCTATGGCCAAGCCTCCTTAGCCTTTGATCGAGTGTGAGGCTGCATTCGAGTAGCACTTCCTAATACTTCCCAAGTTTTGTGTGCTATGGTCAAGCCTCCTTAACCTTATATCGAGTGTGAGGCTGCACTCGAGTAGCACTTCCTAATACTTCCCAAGTTTTGTGCGCTATGGCCAAGCCTCCTTAGCCTTAAATCGAGTGTGAGGCTGCACTCGAGTAGCACTTCCATCCATTCACCTGTCAGTTTTATAGCATGATCAGTCTTCTGGAAATTGAGCCCTGTAGTGATGGCTCACGTGATGAACTCTATTAAAGTCATTAGTGCGGGACGCGTCATTAATCATCCAAGTGTTCAAGTTTAATTGCCCATATCTTATTAAGCGACTTTATTTAATTTTATATATTTCTAGAATTCTGTATGACCCTACGTAATTAATTTTTCTCAATATTGTTATTACTTAAATTTTAAATCTATAATGTAGTCCACATTTTAACTCATTAAAAGTTTAACATATATCGGCAACATCAAATACGTACACATTTTATTTAAACTCATATTTTTAAAGTCATATATTTAAATTATATCTTTTCAAATATACTTGTCCCATTACTAATTAAAATTTTTACGGTTTCTAAACATTGATTTGATATGGGCAATTTTCTGCTATAATAAAATGTGCCTGCCGCGTAACTCGAGAGTTTTTGACAGTGGAGGAAGTTTCGAAGTAGTGCCGTCGTCTGTCATATAATTAATATTCGTAAATGTTCGGGAAAGAGGCGCGAAACCTTCACGAACTATAAAATCCGTTTTTATTTCTAACTCGAATCTTATAAATTGGTTGTGTTGCGATATTTGTATGGGTTTTGTAATATCAGACTCCATATTTTGCTCTAATGCATACCCTTCATTGGTCAGTGGAATTGCTGCATGCATAATTATGATCAGAATTTATTTAACTACTTTTTTTTACGTTATTTGTTATACTGCTTCAACAAAGTTTTCCTTATTATTTGTGTATTGTTGTTTTTTTAATTAACTTTATATGATTATATTGGAATACTATTGAATACATCTCTATAGATATTCAAAATTATTTAAAATCATTATTTAAATTTACAATTGCAATTTAACCTACGTATGAATTCAATTTAAGTAGGAAACTTTGTTCAAGATATTTAAACTTAAACTTTTTGCATAGTTGTTCGGATAAACTTTTGTAGGAATTATAATGCAACTTATAAATGTTACCACTTGTAAGTATGGAATCAGCATTTATTTTTATATTTGTGTGTACAGCTATTCAGTAGATAGGGTTGTAATAACATTAAAATTTATAAAAATTGGGAAATATGCTCTAAAATCTGAGAAAACCCCAGGGCTGAACATTACTAAACCCGTGCATACCGTAAATAATCATTTAGTAGATTCCGCGCGCGCCGATCCGAAACCGCAAGTTTGGTTTCCTGTTGTTCCTGTTTCCAATGCCTACTTCGATGTCTGCAAATGGTGAGTGCTTTAACATTATACCGAGTGTTTTTTAATTGTCGATACAATTTTGTTACATATTAAAATCTTAGGACGTTCACTTTGGAACTAGAAACTCTTATCCAAAATTGGACCGACAATTATTAGGTACGGCATTTAGCATGTCATTTAGAATTGAGAATAATGCTAAAAGTTAATATATAAAATAAATTTTCGAGTGAACTACTTTAAATGAGTTTTTATAATTAGGTTTCTTTTATGCAAAGCCTTTGTTTTTGTTTTCAAATTCCTGTTGACAAACTGTAGTAACATTAAGGAAGTAGCGAAAATCATTACATCGTGGAAGAGACTCGTATGTATTTATACAGTAACGTAAGCTGCTGCAAATTTCAACAATATCGATTACTATGTAAGTACGTATTCTTATGGGAAAACATAGCTGATGATGAAACTTTGTAATAAAGATTCAGTTATTATGCCAAGGTTATTGAAACTTTGGATACAAAATTACACAAAAATTTAGGAAATGGATTCTAGGATTGTCTTGTAAATCAAATAAAATAGCTGGAATACTTGGTTCTGCCACATACAAATATAGCTGCATGTGTGTTCCAGTCTCGTTTATCCGGTGTTCCCATGTTATTTTCTCAGAAAGTATCAAATAGTTGAAATTTGTAGACTCAACAATAAATTATATATAGAAAATAATTAGCTTGTAGATGATGAATACTAAAAGCATACGCGAATATTCATATATTCGTAATTATAGTAATCTCAAATTAAAATGCAATATTCTGCAAAGGCAATTATAATTGTTTCATTATTTTGCCTTCTTTCTATGTAAACAAATTCTATATACATAAAGGAGGTAAATTAATGTGACAATTATAATTGGCTTTGCAGAATATTAGACTTATGATGCGCTGAAGAAGGTTGACTATAATTATTTAAATTAGTTTAACCTACTGGTTCAGATATGCAACATACAATTTTTATTGAATTTTGAATTCTAAGAAATGAAATAAGCTTAAATCTAAGGCACCTTTTTCTTGAAGGGCAGTTTATAGTTGTATGTGTAGCACATATTGTTTGATTACAAGGAAATACTTGAAAATCACATAATACACTCTATATATAAATAAAATCAAAAACAATCGATACATTAAGTGTAGACGATGCCTATTACCTACATCTTTTTATATACATAACAGAGAGTATTTCGTTTAAAATATTGTTAGGTATTACTTTCAAGAAGAAAAGATATCTTTAGTAAATGAAAATGAGTTGGAATAGATGCCTCTACCAAAATTTTCGTTTGCAAACAGGAGTCTATAGTGAAAATACTTGGAATTTCAATTATCACAAAAATTGGCAAGTAGAATTTGGTGTTAAATTAATCAACTCGTAAAGGTCCATCATAAAATGTATAATACGAGGGACAAGCTGAAATTATTGAGAATAAACAACACGGTTAATATTTTCTAAGATTCTATTTTAAACATGCTCAATGTAATTGCCTTCAGTAATGATACGCTTGACTATTCTTTCTTTCCACCGTTTGAAAGCACCCAACCAATCTTCTTTCGAAATACATTCAAAATAAGCCTGTACTGCGGTATCAACCTCATCTTTCGACGGAAACTTTTACCCCGCAAATTGCGTTCAAGTCCAAGAAATAGCCAAAAATCACAGATTCCTAAATTAGGCCAGTATGGCGGATGTTCTATTACTTTAATATTTTTTCAGCCAAAAATTGGAGAGTTAAAACTCCCGTATGGGACGATGGGTTTCATGGTGGAAAATAATTCTATTTTCTGGAACTCTACCCCTTAGCTGTAACCGCCTATTATCCACCTAGCTTAATTGCATGTACTAATCCCGTACTTCTGAAGATTAATTTGAAGCTTCATGGCAAATTCTCACACGCTCAGCTTTTTTGAAAGTCAGGAAAGTGATGCTGCACAAAACGACTTACCACCACATTTTTACTTTCTTGTACGAGTAATAAGGAAGTATTGTGATGATGAAAATTTTCGACCTCGAGATTTTTGCAGATGTCCACGTTTTGAAGTCCCCTGATACCATAAAAGTGGTTTTTAAAAAATGTCTGTGTGTCTGTGACCACGATAGCGGTTAAACCCCGCTATAGCTATCAATTCCAAATTTAGCATTTAGTAGTATAATCTCCCTCTTGAGTACAGATTAGATTTTCAGCATATTCGGCAGACGTGAAGTAGTCGTTTTTAGTGAAAAACTCGAATTTTGCCAATATTTCGTCAACTACTAAGGTTAGGCAAATTTATAAAGAATTCATATGTACTTAGAATTAAATTTGAGAAGAATTTTATTAAAAAAAATTTTGAAATTCTTACCGAAAGTAGGTTTTTTACTCTTATTCGAAAATCGGTTTTTGCAAATATGTCGTAAATTTTGCATTCTATATATATTTATGAAGAGTACAAAAGCATTTAAAGTTGGATTTGGATTATTTTTTATATAAATGAAATTTCAAAATTCGGACCGGAAGTAATACTTTCATACGTATAAGAAAGTCGTGTGGTGGCCTCACCTCATTTTTAAATTTTAAAAAAATTTGTTACTACGAGGTAGGCGCCATATATTCTCGATCTGATATACAAAAAAGAAACTTGGAACAATATAAGAATTTTTATTTTTCAATGTAATCTCCCCTAATCGTTGTAATAAATGTATAGAAGACATTTAGTACAACGATTGATTAATAATTCTATACCCTTGAAAAAATAATCAGAAGTTTTTCCGTTAAAATGTTCTATAACAGCTGCGTGCAACTCACTATCGTCCTTAAAACTACGTCCCCTAAGGTCTTTTTTTAAATTAGAAAACAAAAAAAAATCACAAGGAGCCATATCAAATCCGGAGTTTACGGTGGATGTTACAATTCTTGAAAGCCGCATTCGGGGATGGCAGCTTGTGAAATGACGACAGTATGGACGGGAGCATTGTCGTGCAATAATCGCACACCTTTTGTCAATTTTCCACGACGTTTTGCTCGAATACTGTCCCTTAATTTACCCAATAAAGACGCATAATATGTGTCGATCACACTTGTATTGTACTCTTTAATGTCAATTAGCAAAATGCCCTTACAATCGCAGAATATTGTGGCCATCACCTTTTTCGTTGATTGAACGACCAGAAAGTAGTCGCGGTACCCATCTTGCACTAATTTTATTCATACCCAAATGGTCATGGAGAATTCGGCGAACACTTGTTTGTTGAGGCGTTATCACTTCAATTGGTCGACCCGACCGATCAGCATCTTCCGGGGATTCTTGTCCCATACGGAAACATTTTGCCCACTTTTTAGAGTTGATACGAAGGAGATGAATTGCCGTCTAAGCGTTGTTTAATGTGATAAGGTGTATGCCCTTCTTTTGTTAAAAATTTAATGACCACGCGGTACTTAATTTTCGTTACTTGAGACATTTTAGTGCGCTTATCACGTTGGTTGGCTGGTTACTAAAAACTCCTAGGCTTCGAACAGTCATATTTATAGTGTACACCTCGCCTATGTGCATGCATGATGAGACGGAGTTTGAACCTGTATAAGGCTCTCAGGCCGAGAATTTATGGCACATATATCGTATGTACAATTCAGTTTTTAAAATCGGCTTTCAATTTACAAATTACTCATTAGTAAAAATCCCATGAAACCCTACAAGTTAGGTGTGTAGAATTTAAATTTATATAATTATTCATTTGAAAACTATTACTTACTGTATAACTATTTTTCATTAGTAGACTATTAAGCAGTTGAATTAAATTTGTTTATTAGCGTGCCATGTATGTATTCAAATTTTTTCATAAGCTATTTCTGTTCACTGTGTATTAAATAACGTTGTATGAATATGTTTTATGAGTTTACATTTGCATAACTTTCATTTATTTGTATGTGTCCCTTATTTATCTATATATTTGATAACTTGTTTTGCGCTCTAAATGTGCTTTATAGACTTCTTACCCATAGTATTTAGACTTTAAATGGAAATAAAATGAAATGAAAATTATCTTCTTTTATCATAATGAATAATAATAGTGTGAAATGTGTCGTTTGTAAAGATGATTTCAAATATAATGAGAGTACTTGGATTTCAATCACCACATAAACGGGCAAATTTTTAAATTCAGTTTCAAGAATTTTTGTATTAAATTTCGTTTGTTATCTACATTATTAGTAGAGATCGGACACGAGCGGCACACGGACGCACTATTGAAAATTGGTATTATTTTATTTATATAATTGGATAACAAGTGGGTGGTGATCTATAATATACATTATTATTTGAATTGATTCGGTCTGTACTTGATGAAGATCCATCGTATTAATTACTATAAACAACAAATGTTGGATGTTCACTATTTAATATTCAAAGTAATATTTGACAATTGTTTCGCCAACATAGTGGCTTCTTCAGAAATAAATAAAAATATTACACAAACACTTATATATCTAACAATATAGCACAATTTATGTAGAGGGGGTGATCTATTGAACAGTGTACATTATGAAAATAAATTTAATAAGGGGGAGTTATTAGTTTCTAACTGATCATTAATACATTATTATTTCTTCATTTTGTAGTTCAAAACGAATAAGCTCTACGTACTTTCTTTATCTTACGAATTATAAGGTAAATAGATTTTTTTATAAACCTCACGCTTCTCCCTACGCCCATGAACAAAGAAATTTAACAGTAAAATCGACTTTTTTGCTGTTCTTTTTCTTGACGAAAACAGATGTATACATACTCAGTAACTGTGAGACCTTACACATTATTTCTTTTGTTCGGCCTGATACGTCCGGTCCTTAATTATTAGAGAGTAAAATGAACGCTTTACTAGGCCACATGTCATATTTATATTTAGATTTCTTGTGAAGAGGCAAGCTCGTCCACCCTCTAAAAAACTCAAGACAGCTTTGAACTGCAAGCTATTCGAGACGTTTTTTCGTCTATATTTTGGAATGATCAGCCTAACTATTATCCTATCCCAAGCAGATCGGAGTGTGTTGCTTATATAAAAATATAATCCTTTCTGTCCTCCAACTTGGTCTCGGGGGTACCTAATCAAGCATTAAATACAGTGTGTCCTCAAAAACTGTACACATATTTACCTACGGTCAAATCATATTGTTTTGTTTTATAAAAAAAGAAGGTGTCAACGTGGATATAGTAGTATTGGACTGTCACCCAGAAAATAAAAAGAATTGCGATGGACAGCAATTCGTCAAGGATCAGTTCAATTTTGAAATGTTTTTGAAGTGAAAACTTCTATAGGCCCGTTGATTGTGGGCACTGAACGCGACTGAGCCGTCACGCTCGGAATGTTACGCTCGTTCGGGTAAAGTCGGCTCGACGCTCGGCTTTGTATTATAATACTAACTAACGGTATTTAATTTCAATTAAATTGAAATTTAGAATAAATCGCGAAATATTGTATTTTCATTTTCTGAAAAATTCTTGTCCGCGTGCAGATGCGAACCCGAGCCGCCCAGGTATAAGGCCGGCACCTTACCATTAGACCATCGCGGGTACTCGTATGAGAATTATAATATTTGTATATATACATGCGAACGTATGAATTTTTGAAGTGAAAACTTGATCACACCGAGCGAAATGTACTAGAATAATGTATATACAATAATAATAAATATATATTTTTTAAATGAATATAGAACGAAAAGAAAATGTTTTATTTCTTATTATTAACCTGGCCTTGATGAAGTTTTCACTTCTGCAGTGTGGTCCCCATTTTTTTAAATTTTTATTAAAAAGAGTATTTTCAACAAGACATTTTTGATCTTACGTTATTTACATTTCTTCCAAATATTGTATGGATTCGGCCTTTATTTGATGAAAATCCATATAATTACGATTAAATTAATGAAAATATGAATGAGCTTGTTATTAATACACAAGCTCATTCATATTTTCATTAATTTAATCGTAAGTTGACGAGTTAATTTAGCATTTAGAAGTACCTAATAGTAATTTAAGTTTATTAAAAACAATTAAGATAACAGCTCAGGTGATCCAAATTCTGACGTCTATAATCTAAGCTGTAACTAATTGCCTGAGATTGATATTGAACTAAGTGAAAGAAAAGACATCGGTAGATATATTCTCATTTAGAACAAGAAAATTGTAATAAAAACCTTAATATTTTACATAGTGTTGTAATACTGAAATAAAATTAAATGAGCAAATTCACACAACCATGCTAACTTTATGTATGTTGCTTATTGTTTTATAAATATAATTAGTTTAAATCAATGCTAAAGTATCTCTGTAATTGTTGTATAATTACCAACTAATGATTAAATTAGCGAAAATCTAAATAACGTTGCCGTTATTTATACCGGGTGTCTCAGCGCTGCCACATAGTCCATTACATCAGTAAATTAGTAAATCATCATGAGCCCTGTACAATAACAAATATTATTTTTTATACAGAGTGTTTCAAAACCATAAATCAAGACAAACCTAGATTTTTTAATAGACAAACTACCTACTTTAAACAATTAGCTACTAAGACTCCACGGTTTTATTGTGACATTATCTGCGTAGTTAATTCAATTATACAACGCGCGTCAAAAGTAACGCATAAATTCATTTATAGCTTACATGGAGGACATAGCGGTATAGTGATTTTATAAAAAAAAAGGCATTATATGACTAAAGATTTACTTTTGCTATTCCATTTTCATGGTCAACGGGTTTAAACTATTTTTCTTCTAATGACCACATTTTTTATGATTCGGGTAGATCTCTCATCTCTTTAACAGCATATATTAAATTATATACGCGCTAAATTATCTAGATCTACATGAAATGTTTTCGAACATATGGATTGATAGGCGAGAAGCTAAAGAGTGACACCCTAGATCACCAGATCTCACCCTCTTGAACTGTGTTTTTTGAGGATATTGAAAAATCAGAGTTTATCGTAAACGTTGGAGGATGTGAAAGAGCGAATAACACCTGCATAATACCCGACAAGAATTTGTTTATCGTCGTGCCTACTGCCGAACACAAATTCAGTTAGTGTTTTATTTGTGATAATACATACTTTACTTAATTCTTAATGTTGATATACAATCAATATACATGATATTTGTTCGAAAAGTCAATTGAAATGTGGTATGTTTTTTAAAATTAAACCCAGTTGGCCATGCCAATGGAATCGCAAAAATAATAAACCTTTATCGTCACATAATGACTTTATTGCAATGTTAATTCTCCATTACCTTAATGACTGCATACTGGAAAATAAAGTTTTTACCACTTCTTGCAGTTCTGTCGCTGAATACCTACTGTCTTTCAAAACTGCTATTTGTATATTTGCCAATCCTGTTTTTATATATCTATACAAGTATATATACAGTAATGTCCGGTTATAGCGAACTCCAAGGGACCGGCAAAAAAGGTTCGTTATAACCGAAGTTCATTATAAGTGATGATTTTGAAAAAACACCACTATTTTGAGGGAGTCAATTTTTATTCTTTTTTCATATAACAAAATACATTACAAACATTACATGTCTGAAACAACTTGAAAATATTAATTATGTACTAAAAAAACGTATTTATTTTAGTTTGTTTTTTTTTGGCAAGATTAATCTCTCTGATGTGCACTTCCACTTCGCTTAGCTTATTAAGAATATGTTGCGGAGTATTCCGCGTTTGAAGAAAATGACGAACGACTTCAATATTTTGGATTGCATTTGAAGTGGTTGGAACTAGTGGTACTTCGTTATTTTTGGTTTCCTCCTCTTCGTTCTCATCGTCAGTCTGATTAGCTGCAGAAGACACAGAAGCTACAATGGCATCATCATCCAAAAATTCCACATTTACAAGGTTGTCATCAACGTGAACGTATTCATTAAAATCATATTCACCAAGAGTGAGTTCATCTTGAACATCGTTAACACTTTCTTCTTGATTTTTTGTGAGCCATTCGACTAATGGTAGATTGTCATCTGAGTCAAATTCATCCTCACGCCTGATAAATCCGCCGTGTCGAAAACAATTAGCGATTGTCTGCTTTGACACTTTTTGCCATGCCATATGGATGAAGTTAATTGCATCCAAGAGACTCACAGTGAAGTTAGTCTGATCATTATCAATAGAATTTATAGTTTTCGAGAGTAGGAACCGTCGGTAATTGCTTTTTAAGCTATGGATAACACCCTGGTCCATGGGCTGCAATTTCGAACTTGTATTCGCAGGCATAAACACCAACTTAATGCACTCCAAATTTTTTACATCCGGATGAGCCGGGCAATTGTCCACTAGTAATAAGATTTTTCGTTTCTTACGACGTAATTCATCATCCCATTCTCGTAGTTCGTTTGTTAAAATTTCGGAGGTCATCCAAGCTCTTCTGTTACATTTATAATTGACTGGTAATCGTACCACATTTTTGAAACATCGGGGGTTTTTGGCCTTTCCGATCACCAATAATTTTCTTTTCTCTGTCCCCAATAAATTTGCAACAACCAAGACGGTAATTCTTTCTCTAGATAACTTTCCACCTGTACAGGTCTCCCCTTTGAATCTTAATGTCTTGTCTGGTGTGAGCTTATAAAACAACCCCGTTTCATCGCCGTTAAAAATGTCCTCATCTCCAAAGTTTTCTCTAATTATTGGCCACTTATTTTCCAACCAGTCATTCACAACATCCATATTAACTGAGGCTGCCTCTCCAACAATTTTTCCGCTGCTGATGTTGTGTCTTCGTTTAAACCTTTCGATCCAACTTCTACTAAATTTTAATTCAGGATCTTCCAACAATTTACTCCCAAGATCTTCAGCTTTAGATTGCAACACGGCACCGCTTATAGTTACATTTTTACTTCTTTGCTGAGAAAACCATTTCAAAAGTCCTTGATCAACTTCGTGCTTAGTAGGTTTTTTGATTTTTTTCACATTTGAGTTTCGTACTTGTTCGAAACTCTTCAATATGGTTTGCCTTTGCTTCCAAATTGTAGCAACCTACAATGAAGTTTTTGTTTAATACATACATGCATTATCCTGAATTTAGTTTTTTATTACCGTTGATTTACTTAGTCCCATTTCAGTACAAATTTCGCTTTGTCTGACACCTCGTTGCAATCGTTTCACAATATCATGTTTACTTTTCAATGTAAAAGATTTACGTTTTTTCTTCGCAACTGCGTCACTCATGGTCTTAAAATCACGTTTGAGAATCAGCGTAAGCGCAGATTGATGACTCGACGTCGACTGCTTGCACAAACTGCTAGAATCGACTACTGCATTTTAGGCGAGATACTCGGGGAAGTCCCTTGTTTTCTAAATATAAGTTCGTTATAACCGAAAACTTTTTACATACAAAATGGAAAATAAGGTTCGTTATATCCGAAAGTTTGTTATAAGCGGGTTCGTTATATGCGAAAACAATTAACACGTTTCTTATGGAACCTTGGTTCGTACTTTTCAAACTGGTTCGTTATAACCGAAAGTTTGCTATAACCGGGTTCGTAATAACCGGACATTACTGTATATATTTGTTTATTTATTGTGGGAACGTAGTGTATTATATGCCACTTTTTTGTTTTTGTTTCTTTTATTGTGCTGTAGAAATATTATTGTAGGTTTCTTCTATGTTTGAGGTATTAATTCATCTATTATTTTTGGAATGTATCCGTTATTCATTGCCATTATTTTAATTGTATTTTTAATATGTAAGTAAAACAGATTATAATAAGGAATTGAATACAATTAAAATAATAGCAATGAATAACGGATACGATCCAAAAATAATAAAACACTAACATAGATGACACCTAGAAAAATACTTCTACCCCACAATAAGTGAAACGAACAAAAAAGTGGCCTATGATACGCTACGTCCCCATAATAAATAAACAAATTAGTAAAAAATTAACCAAGAAAGGACTAAAAATAGTTACGTATACAAAAGCAATCTAGGTACAATGTTTGGCAATAGCAAAGATAACATTACTAATTTAGAAAAATATGATGTACATAAAATTAATTGTAAAGAATGTTGCTATCTCTGTATCGGACAAAGTGAAAGAAACATAAAAACAAGTTTAAATGAACATAAAAAATGAGGTGTGGCCACCATACGACTTTCTTATACGTGTGAAAGTGTTACTTCCGGTCCGAATTTTGAAATTTCATTTATACAAAAAATATTCCAAATCTAACTGTAAATACTTTTGTACTCTTCATAAATATATGTAGAATGCATAATTTACGACATATTTGCAAAAAATCGTTATTCGGTAAGAGTAAAAGTGACACTTCCGGTCCGAATTTTGAATTTTTTTTTATACAAAAGATATTGAAAATTAGGTTCTAAATACTTTTATATCCGTAACGTACCTGTCTAAAGAGCATGATTTGCGAAATATTCGCAAAAAACCGATTTTCGATAAGAGTAAAAGACCTACTTCCGGTAGGAATTTCGAAAAACTTTTTAAATAAAATTGTTCTCAATTTTAATTTTAAGTACATATGAATTCTTTATAAATTTGTATAAACTTAGTATTTGACGAAATATTGGCAAAATTCGATTTTTATACTGAAGTAAACTGCTACTTCCGGTCTACCGATTTTACTAAAAAACTAATCACATCTCAAGAGGGAGATTATACACGTAAATACAAAATTTTGAATTGATATCTCCAGCGGTTTGACCGCTATCGTGGTCACAGACACACACACACACAGACATTTTTTTAAAAACCACTTTTTCGGTATCAGGGGACTTCAAAACGTGGACATCTGCAAAAATCTCGAGGTCGAAAATTTTCATCATCACAATACTTCCTTATACTACGTATAAGAAAGTAATATACTACGTATAAGAAAGTAAAAGGCAATAAGCCAACAAACGAAAACATAGAATTCTCAGAATATTGCATTGATAAGTTCCACTTTTCCGATATGGATAAGTTACTTGATAATGTTAGTAAAAGCAAAAAACTTACTTATTTAGAAATATATTAGATATTAAAAGGCTATGTATAAGCAACTACACATAACCAATACACAGACAGAATACATAAACACATCGATAATAGGCACAGTAATAAAATTGTCAAAGTAGGTAAACAGTAAACACCCCCTCAAGTACATAAGTTTAAAATTGATAATTAAATTTACAACGTTTCAATTTTTTAGAAATTCGAAACGTTTCTACTTTGGCAATTTTACTGCACGAATGCGATCAGAACACTGCCGAGCCATCCTGGAAGTAATGGCCAGCTCCAACGATGTACCACTCACCACCTGCGCTATAGAAATACTCCGGCAAATTGTAAAATCGCTGGAAGAAAAAACCCACCGACTCACAGAATTCGGTATTCTACAAATTCCGAGCCTCCTTAACATACATCTCAAAACTTTCTATCCACTGAGACCAGAAGATTTTTTTATTCTCCCCAAGAAAAAAGGAAGTAAACGCCTCCAAGACTGACCAAACACCCGAACAACTGAAACAGAAGAACAGCTTCGATGCACTCAGCAGTAACGAAGAAAAGGAAGAAGACACTCAGCAACAGTCAACCTCAACAGAACGATCCCAAAAACCGGAGTAAGTACTCAAAACAATTCACACACACACAAACACTAATAAAAATAGAATAGCGCATAACGCTTAAACACCAACTGTTTCTAAACCTGCAACTGCATAAACTATCTCTAGAACCAACACTGAAGCTCCATCGCTCCAGTAACGATCACAGAGACCGGAAAGTGGAATAATGTTAGCGTTTTAATCAAAAGTAACAGTATTGTAACTACTAGTAATAAATTGGTACACGGGCTGGTATACAAATCGAACCAGCCACAGAAGATGACTGCGTCATCCCCTAGGGTATATACGATTGCCGAAGGTCACGCTTCAGGTCTATTGCATGTGTTAAGGCGAATTCGAATAAAAAGAATAGATTAAAGTTTTATTAGTGAGACTGACTTTTTGTGGTTGAGGCCATGTCGGACGAGAACTCCGGCGTAGCCAAACCGAACATGGATGAGAGCGTCACCGTAGAACTGCCGGAGTCTTTCCTGTCCATGTCGGCCGCGGAACTCAGAAAAGTGGTTGAGGGTTGCACAATGATGCTTAAGTCAAAGGGTGGGGATACCGCAAGACTGTTCGCCACGCCCCCATCGAGAAAGACGGCCAAGAGGCAGAAGACTGATCGCACGGTGGAATTCCACCTCCCCACCAACAACAGATTCACCCTGTTAGGGATGAATCACTCTGAAAAACAGTTACGATGTCCTCAGCAGTTCCGAAGACGAAGAAAATGAAAAAATGGAAGAAAATGCCCCTCAACTGACCCAAAAACCAGAGTGAGTACTGTAAAACCAAACACACAAACACAACGACACACGATTTAAATAACAAACAGAGTTGCTCATCAAGCTAAAACACACACACAAACGTAAAAACACAGTTAAAAACACAACACCGGAATCTCCGAAAACACCGCGAAGTGCGCCTGTAACTATTACCGAGACCGCAAAATGGAACCGTGTCAGACAATTTATCAAGTCAAACAATATTGTAATCACCAAAAGCAAAGTGGTACGGGCAGGCGTACAGAAAATGACTACAGAACCCTAAAACGAGTCTTAGAAGCCGAAAAGCTGCAATACTACACCTACCAACTGCGTAGTGAAAAGAGGCTGAAGTTCGTCATCCGTGGATAAACAACGAACATCATAGATCAAGGCATCACCGACGACCTTGCCGAGAAAGGATATCCCATCGAGAAGGTAACCAGAACTAAAGGCAAAAACGACATGCCCGTATCACTTGTGCTAATTGAAATCAGCAAAGAATACAAATCGATCTATGATCTATATAAATGTTGCGATCTCGCTGTAAAAGTCGAAGCCCTCTGCACGCGAACAAATGTGATTCAGTGTCACAAGTGTCAGATGTTTGAGCATGCTCAACGAAACTGCCACATCGATCACAGGTGCATGCATGAAATGCGGCGAGCCCCGCTCGACGCATCTCTGCACAAAACCCAGCACAATTCCCCCTAAATGCGCCAACTGCGGAGGCGAACACTTATCCACTTGGATAAGTTGCTCAAAAAATCCAAACAATCCGGTACAGCCCAATTACGTAGAAGCGCCCGTTCCTAAGGACGACACGTGGATACGCAAAATCACACAGACAACCGTTGCTGCAAATAACACTGCAATCACCACACAAATCGCTACAAACCAAACTCCGTAATAACATAAAGTCAACAGACGAACTTGTCACCATCCTCGGTAGAATGCTCATTACACTGAACTAGACAAACGGAACGAAAGAACAAAAACTGGCCTTTATCACAGAAATCGAAGAAATTACTAAGATTTGTTAATTACGCTGATTCTGGAACGCGTGAAGTATTAATAATTAAATAGATGAAGTCTATGTATTTTCGCAAAATAATTCAATAGTTGTAATGTTAATAAATGAAACTCACTTAAAAAACCATGTAATTCCATCAATATTCCGAACTTTAAAACATATAGAAACTTTAGACAAATCCAGCAAGGTGGCGGGACTGCGATGTTAATTAACAAGTCAATAAAACAATCAATTGGAATACAAAATTCTCAAAAACATAAAAAATACAGGTGTTCAAATTCATACTAAAACAGGACCGGTCAACCTCTATGCATGTTACCTTCGCCCGCATTTAAATTTAGAAGAAAAAACTATTCCTGAAATTTTTAATAAAAACACACCTACAATTCTCGCAGGTGACCTAAGCGCGAACCACACTGATTGTAATTCAAAAACAATCAACACAAACGGTAAAAATCTAAGAAAAATCACTGATAACAATGACCTTGTAGTAATAGCACCCATGGACGAACGCACATATACATGAAAATACGGGCACCACCGATGACGGTGTAAGTATTGAAAAATCCGACAAAAGCACAAACACTAACAAAAACACGGGAACAATCCCAAAAAACAATAACACAGTAAGAAACAACACAACTTCAAACGACAACAAACACGTCTAAATTACAATAGTAACTAAACAATCAAACGACTCTCCTAAATCCCCAGAAATCTCTCCCATAACCATGACCGAAACCGGCAAATGGGACTAAGTCAGGCAATTGATCAAAGTCAACGGCATACTCATCGTGAAGAGCAAGCTGGTACACCAGGGCGTCCAGATCGAACCGGGAACCGACGAGGACTACAGGAAACTGAATAGACTCCTTATCGCTGAAAATACTCGTTTATATACGTTCCAGCTGAGGAGCGAGAAGAAGCTAAAGGTCATCCTCCGAGGTGTGGCTCAGCACTTCACAGATGAAGACATCACCGCCGATCTACTATAGAAATACTTCCCCATTGAAAAGATCACAAGAGTAAATGGTAAGGACGGTCTCCCTGCTCCTTTAGTTCTTGTAGAAATAGACAAAAAGTACAAATCAATCTTTAACTTATTCGATATTTGTGGGCTGTGATCCGAGTCGAATCACTAAAAACGCGTAGGGACATCATCCAATGTCACAGATGTCAGGGGTATGGACACGCACAACGTAATTGCCACGTAGAATTTAGGTGCATGAAGTTTGCTGGGTTTCACTCAATACATGAATGCCCTAAACCGAAAACGACTCCGCCAAAGTGTGCGCTTCGCAACAGAGAACACATTTCAACCTCTATCTTGCTGAAAGTATCCTACAGTCCTTTACATCCTTCAAGAAACACCAAATTAGTAGAAGCACCACTGCCCAAAACTAATCCCTGGACAACAAGAATGAATGAGAGCACAAAACCAATCACAAACGAAGGGCCTAACCCTAAACAAACAGAAACACAAACACCAATCAATATCAACACACCTATTAAGAAGGTGATTACACACAAATAGGAAGGCGACGAACTCGCCGTTACACTTGGAAGAACGTTATTAATCCTTACCGCCTCACAACTTTTAAAGCTTGACTTTTACACACGATGTGAAGACTTAACAAGAATATACAACACACGTTAATGCAACTAAGCATAAGAGTAGCCTTCTGGAATGCACAAAGCATTACACTCAAAAAAGATGACCTGCCCGTGTTTCTAGACGAACACGTCATAGATATAATGTTAATAAATGAAACGTTTCTAAAAATCAGTCACACATTTAAAGTAGACAATTACGAAACATATATAAACGATCGACCTTCACAAGGCGGAGGAACCGCAATTTTAGTAAAATACAATATAAAACACCACAAATTAGAGTACAAAACACTTGAAAACATTGAAAACTGGCATATAATACACGAAAGGTACAAAATGAAACAAAATTGCTCAGGAAAACGACCTCTGTGTCATCGAACCGACAGACGATACACACACACACACACACTCACAAACTGGTACAACAGACGTACTAGACATCGCGATCATAAAAAAACAAATTCAAATTCAACATACACGATTGAAACCATTCATGACTTAACTTCAGATCATTTCCCGGTAATATTAACGCTGGACATAGACTCAAACAGAACAATCACACATATCAAGAATACACTTGTTATAAATCCAACTCAAATACAAAACGCGAATGATATAGAGCTCGCGATATATACTCACTTGTAAATAATATAAAAAACGCGGTTACACAAACAACCTCGACCAAAGACACCGACACACGACTAAAATTACCCACGAAAAAGCAATCGAATTCGAGTATTCATTAAAACGACAATTCGAAACAAATGAGACACAAAACAAACACAAAACCTTCACAGAAGATTTGGAAAAATACATTCACAACACTTTTGATGATACACCCGGAGACAGCACAAACAAACACGGATGAAGTCAAATTCCTAAATAAAAACTTAAAAATCCGGAAAGCTCCGGAAGCCGACGGAATAACAAACGCGGCAATCAAAAACCTCCATTATCCCGCGATCTGGAAACACGCGTAGATAATCATGATACACAAACCCGGGAAACCGACAAACATCACCGCAGGTTATCGACCGATCAGTTTGCTTCCGTCAATAACCAAACTGACGGAACGTGTAATTTATAAAAGACTTAACGATGAAATAGAACACAAACACATTATACCGAATTTTCAATACGGATTTCGGTAACATCATTCCACAACACAACAAGTTCTCATAATCACAGAACACATCACCGTTAAAATGAATATATCCATCTCCACGGCAGCGATGTTTTTGGACATCGAAAAAGCATTTGACCGCGTTCGGCATGCGGGATTAATACACAAAATGAAAATGAACAAAATGTCAAACACACTTGTAAAACTAATGGCTAGTTATTTAAAAAAAATCGTACATTTCATGTAACAATCGGAAACGAAAAGTCAATCACACAATCGATCTGTGCAGGAGTTCCACAAGGATCCGTCCTTGGACCACTCTTGTACAACTTTTACAAAGCGGACATACCGAAAAAACTAAACTGCAATATAGCGCAATATGCAGATGACACCGCGTTATACACAAGTCATGCAAACGTCAAATCAATAAAAAGAAACTACAAATCGATCTACCCCTCTTAAAGGATTGGTTCGATAAGTGGAAAATTAAAATTAATCCGCAGAAAACAACTGCAGTCTACTTTCAACACCGTAAGAAACACAAACAACCCGACGAAATCAGATTCGCAGGTCACACAATCCTATGGTCAAACTCTGTAAAATATCTTGGAGTCATTATGGACTCACAACTAAACTTCATACTACACACAACACATAAAACAGAAACTAGGATATACCATGAAAGCATTATATCCTTTACTCAACTACAAATGCAAACTCTCAATCGAGAACAAAATTACACTAATTAAAACGATAATTTACGCGATCGCGGCCTATGCAGGCGAAGTCTGGCACCAAGCCAGCGAATTACACCGACAAGAAATACAATCAAAGATAAATAAATACAATTGATTTGCAACAAATGCACCGCGATACATATCAAACGTGCAAATTCTGGAAGGAACCAAAATTGAAACGGTCATTTGCAAAAGAACCCTAAAAACAATTGATACTTTAAATTCACACAGCAATCCGACAGCTAGAAGGATCTTAAATCCCCACCGCAAAATTATTTACAAGGACGGCCTAAACCAATTTAAAAGACGAGCGGATGAAAATAACATCCAATTAACCGCGAAAAAACCGCGACTAATTGAATTAGAAAATTCGTCAGAATCTCACACAACAAGCAAACATAAGAAAGAAGAAGTAAATAAATTTGTTTCGGCCTCATAGAAATCAAACGACACACATATACCACCGACGTCTTAGCTATCGCGATAATTTAAAATATAAACACTACATATTCAATAGAAACGAACGGTAAACAATCTTTCATCGGACCATCTACCGGTACTACTGACTATTCACACTGATCCCGATCGGGAAAAATTAGAAATCGCCAAAACTGGCAAAAATTCAAAAATACATAAAAATAAATTCAACAAAAACTGCAAACACAAATGACATAAATTCAGCGGTAAATTCCCTCGAAAATAGCATAACAGACGCGATAAAAGATTGCACCACGGAGAAACTAAAAACACAAAACACAAAATACCAGCAAATATTAATGCAAAATTAAAAATCAATAAGATTCTCTTAAAATAATATGGAAGAACCCTACACACCCGGACACGAAAACAAAACTAAATGCAATATATAACGAAATACACGACTTTCGCGAATCATTTAACGACGATTGGAATAACAAATTAGAAAATTTAAACATTGTGGCGTATGACAAAGGCAATAACAAAATTAAAGAAAACAATTTCTATGCTACCAATTAAAAGTATTACCCGAACAGTGATTACGGATAAAGATAAAACGGACGAATTTGCGAAAGCTTTACACGGTCAATTTCAACTGAACCCGGCATATTTCAATCACTCGGACATCGCCAAACAAATAGAAATAGAATGACAAATACCGGTACAAAAAACAAACGACAAAATCGATCCAACAAACCCCTAATAAAATTAACTGATAATTACTTTAAAAATCGCACTTTCAATGTAACAATTGGAAGTACTAAATCAATTAACCGGACAATATCAGCAGCAGTACCACAAGGATCCGTCCTCGGGCCCCTTTTATACAATTCATACACCGCAGACATACCTAAATTAAACAACTGTGAAATAGCCCAATACGCCGACGATACCGCCATTTTCATCGGACATAGGAACACAAAAGTTTACAAACGGACCTTGATCTCCTAAAGGAACGCATGATTTGACAAATGGAAAATTAAAATTAATCCGCAAAAAACAACGGCAATTCACTTTCGACACCGCAGAAAACAGAAAAGACGCGACGAAATAAAACTTGAAGGGCACCCAATTCAATGGGAAAATACTTGACAATAACAATTGACTGAATTTACATGAAGTTATATACGACGTGTCTCTAAATTCGCAGAATATCTGCATGGTACTCATTATGTGAGGACCAAGGATCACGAGTAAAATATGGAAAAAATTCCATCGCTGTTAATCTCAAAAAAATTAATATTCAAAATTAACACTTTAGATGTCGTTTGTCTGAATTACTGTAAGACATTTTAAACATTAGTTTTGATATGGTCAATGGGATAACAAATTTGAACAACTATAATCAGGTTTGTTATTAACCACTCTTTTAATTATATCATTTCACGCTAATTTTACCTGAAAAAACATATGAATTTTTACACATTATTCTATCTTATTCCCATGGATACGGGGCAGGTCTAGTACCTTATCCATTATTAGGATAAATCAAACGTTGCCAGATTTAATATTATATTTTTTAAATATGTTTTCGGCGTTCCTTTATCTCTACTTGAAACCGTAGTGTGGAGGTGTTCCGAATATTTTGGGACACGTACTGTATTATTATGCTCATTTATCAAAATATTTTTGTATTTATCGATAGCAGTAACTAATCAATTAATTTGTTTTGATATCACTGAAGTTTCTTGCATTCCGTTATGTATTTCATAATAGAAATTTTTTATGTTCTATATACACAGTAATCCTCAGATGCTATATCCACAAAATAATTGCCTACAGTTTATATACTAAAATGAAGTTTCTAAATATACAGACAATAATCCAAAAAAAAGGACAAAAAGCATAAACAAACAAATTCAAATGTGGAACATGGCGCCAATATTCTTAGAACAAAATGTACTAATTTAGATCAAATGCACTAGCAAATATGTTGCAAACTTTGTACAATAAATCCTTAAACACTGTTTAGATAAATAGTGTATTTTTTCGCATTTGAATGATGGCGGTTAGAAATAATCATTGATTAGGCTTAATCAAAGTTTAGTTAACGGAGAATTTTAATCGAAGTTGAAAAAACTGCCATTAATGACGTTAAATCACTTGTTAAATAATGGTTGTTTGTAGTGGAGTAGGCCTGAGAAGGGAAACCACATTAAAAAAATGAGGTGTGGCCACCGGCGATTACAGTTTCGTCCGATTAGCAGATTTGCATAAATTATAATATACAGTTTCGTCTGACCATTATCTGAGGGTCAAATTTAGCATATACACTTTCGTCCGGCAGGTAAAGTGGGGGATTAAGCTTTTCTTGAGGTTTTGCGCCAGTATCAAGCTGAAATTTACGTACAAATACAAAGTGTAAATAAACATAGAAAAGTTAACACCTACACAAACAAACGTGTTAATTTTCTCAAAGAGAAAATCGAACAATATGATAATAAAGAACTGACAACACTGGAATATATTAAATTAGTTTCACATTATTATTCCTTTTAAGTATTTTTTTAAACATATTGGTTGTAGTATGTAATTGTATCTATTATATTATTTCAGTTTTTTTTGTTTTCTCTTTTGTAATTTTGTATATTTTTGTAATTCAATAAATTGTTGCATTTTGATTTTTTTTTTTAACATATAATTCATTCTACTTGTTTGTGTTCAACATATTTTTATTATAAAATTCAAGACTTTTTTTGTTTTCTCTTTTGTAATTTTGTATATTTTTGTAATTCAATAAATTGTTGCATTTTGATTTATTTATTTTTTTAACATATAATTCATTCTACTTGTTTGTGTTCAACATATTTCTATTATAAAATTCAAGACTTGTATGGACCATAAAAGGATTAATGGCTTGGAGATTATCGGACGAAACTGTACCTACCCCTAATTACCGATAAATTCGGTCCGGACGAAACTGTAACATAGTAAAGTAGTTAGCGTTATTAGAAAAGGATTAAGTGAAGATTATCAGACGAAACTGTATCTGCCCGTGGCCACCACACGACTTTCTTATACGTACGAGCGTTTCAAACAATACAATTTTAAAAAAATTTTTTACAGAACTTATTCAAAATCCTCTTCTAAGTACTTTCATTCTCTTAATAAATCGCTATAGAATGCATACTTTGCAAGATATTCGAAAAAAAGTGCTACTCGCTAAGAGTAAAAGTGCCACTTCCGGTTCGAATTTTGAAATTTCATTTATACAAAAAATATTGCAAATTCAACTCTAAATACTTTTGTACTGTTAATAAATATATATATAATGCATAACTTACGATATATTTGCAAAAAGTCGCTATTCGATAAGAGTAAAAGTGGTACTTCCGGTCTAAATTTTGAAATTTTTTTTATACAAAAGATATTGAAAAGTATGTTTTAAATACTTTTATACTCGTAACGTACTTCTCTAAAAAGCATGACTTGCGAAATATTCGCAAAAAACTGATTTTCGATAAGGGTAGAACACACTTCCGGTTGGAATTTCGAAAAACTTTTTTAAGACAATTTGTCTCAAACTTAATTTTAAGTACATATGAATTCTTTATAAATTTGTTTAAACTTAGTAGTTGACGAATAATTGGCAAAATTCGATTTTTTCACTGAAGTAAACTACTACATCCGGTCTACCGATTTTACTGAAAATCTAATCAGATCTCAAGAGGGAGATTATATTCGTAAATATAAAATTTGGAATTGATACCTATAGCGGTTTGACTATCGTGGTCACACACACACACAGAGACATTTTTTAAAAACCACTTTTTCGGTGTCAGGGGACATCAAAACGTGGACATCTGCAAAAATCTCGAGGTCGAAAATTTTCATCATCACAATACTTCCTTATACTACGTATAAGAAAGTAAAAAACGCGCCGTTAGCTCTACCTCAAGGGTGGTGTGGAAATGAGCTCAAATTATGAAATGCACAATTAAAAATGTCGATAATATTTGACCAGCACTGTATGCAGGTTGTTTGCCAGAGATTTTAACTTAGATATTGCTGAGAGCTATTTCTGAGTAAAAATCAAAATCATTTATATAGTTACCTATTTATCACGTCAAAAGGGCCTTTATTTTCTTTTTGTTACTAGTAATTTTCAGAAGAAGCATTGCACTTTTTAAACAATGACAAAACTTAAACATACGGTCTTTGCTGTAACTCTATACATTCCCATGAGCAATTCAAAAATTACAAATTCAATAATTATATAAATGAACGACAACACCAATTTGTTGGGGCATTTTTAAATGTACTTGCTTCCCCGATAAGATCATCTAACTTTATACTCTTCGGGATATGTTGTACAGCGCTTGAGTTGCTTGTGGTATGTGAACATGCTGGACTCATAGTCAAAAATCCTTAGTAGCCCCTCAAAAATTCCCTAGAATTCCCTAAATATTTTTCTTTAAACTTATGTAGAAAAAAGGAGAAACATTCAAGCAAGAAAACTATATTGAAATAGTAGATATTAAATATGTGCATACATTTTGAAAATTATGAGTGTTATATACAGCAAAAATAAATAACTATAATATACATTTTTATTTACTTGTACAATTGCTTTCTATTGCAACAGTTTTAAATCGACATCACTAACGTTAAATGATTATTAATTATTTATATTATACATTTTAATGGCGTACCAAACTTCTTCAACAGATGATTTCAAAAAGTACTCTGTTTGATCTTTATGTTCATTAAAACATTTTTTTTTCAACTAAAATTATCTGTCCGTGCTTCTACGACTATACTGAACGGTATTATGTGCTTTCCACACAGGTTTCGCCATGATATTATTCAAAAAATCCTTGATATTATATTCTTTCTTATAAAACCACTAAATGAAACAACTCTGTGCTTCCCCTATTCCGATTGAGGGAAGAATTCTCCCATTGTCGTCTTATATTTGGAATAGTTAATACGATTATATTAAGAAAACTGAAAATGAAAATATTTATGTATTTATAGTGTATGGGCGAATCACCAATATTTATGATAATTAGCCTCATAAATTAAAAAAAAATGGTTTTTTGGTGTGCCCCTCTTTTAAACAAAAGACACGAATTTTAACTCTGTTGCACCCATTTTACCGATTTTTTATTTATATATTATACAATTTGCCAGTAGATGGCACTAAATATTAACTAATATAAAATATAGAACCAAAGAATTTAAAATATAGAAGAAATAAAAATTGTCTTTTGTAATGCATTTATATTTCTTGAAGTCTTCTCAAAAATTCTCTTTTCTCCTGATTTGACAAATAAATCGCTTGAACTAGGAAAAATGTCGCTGATCTGGTATCACTCGGCTGGACGAACTGCAGTCCACGATGTCTGCCTTTGCGGGCGCAGATAGGTACTGGTAACTAGAGGTGGGTCGTTCGCGAACGAACCGGTTCAGTGAACCAAGTCCCAGCAGGGAACCGAGGGAGCCGGTTCACTAAATTTCAATGAACCAGATCTCAGCTCATTTGGGAAGTAACTTTATCCGGTTCAGTCGCAAACCGAGAGAGCCGGTTGATAATGAATCCGATCTATGCTAACTTGGGCAGTAACTTTATCCGGTTCGGTCGCGAACGTATCTAAACCATAAAGGAATCTACCGTACGACTGGCTGCCGAGTATCGACTGAACAATTTGGAAATTATAGTTGGAATACGGTCGCAGGATGGATTGAAAAATAAAAATTGATATTATATAACAAGTAGGGTACGCACTAGGCACTAAAATATTTATTTTTGTACAACAGAACAGCATATTGTATAAATATATAAAATGAATATAGTGAACTGAATATCAACATGTAAAAATAACTAAACAGCTTACGTATAAATCTAAATTCTACATTGATAATTTACAAATTATAATTTAAAAAAATTATTTGTGATGTTTTCGCAGTTGTTTATCGACTTCTCTTGTCAGTAATAATGTTCCCAGATTTACTAAAAATGCGCTCGCACGGAACAGATGTAGCCAAGACACATAAACGTTTTTTTACTATTTCGTAAATTCTGGGATAGACATCTTTTCTTTGATGCCACCATGTTAATGGATCTTGATGTCCATTCATTATCGGTTTATTTAGGTATTTATCAAATTCAATTATTCCAGCCGCTGTCGGTGTCGAATTTGAAACTGACAGTTGTTTTTCAACTTGCTTATCAAATGCCTTCCGCAACAGAGAAGTAGTACATGATAATGAAGATGAAGGAACATTAGTCAAATTTTCATCAGTTTCTCTTCTTATATTAGAAATATTTGTAGACAAACTTTATTTTTTAGTATAACACATGCCGCTTCATATTTTGAATTATCTGAAAAACCAAATTTTTTAAATCGGAATTGATTCATTATGTTCAATATTTCTAAATCTTTCTGTAATTTCACGATGAAGAGTGTGGGCCATATTCTGAATTTCTGCAGGTAATGTTTCATTATTCGAAAATGTTAAGACATGACGTTTCATTGATATATAAATAGAATAAATTTACGGTCATATACACCTCACAAACAACTAACTATCCAATAGACAAACTTGGACACGTTAGATAAAATAATATGTAAAAAAACACTAATGACAATTGACACAGCGACAACACATGACAATGCCTTAATAAAACATAAAAGCAAATAGAAAAATAATAATTAAGAGAGCAACCCGATATCAATAAATACAAAAAAAACACACTATAATATCAAAAAGCACATTTCGGATAAACATTACAAACCCAGCCATAAACACAAGAGACCCACCAAATTGATTAATTATAGATAATTAATTGATTGGGCGAACTCACACCCAATACTCAGGGACAATCCAGATGAATAGGCAAGAATTTCGACATCAAAAAATAACACAGATAGGCACATAAAGGTAGTTCATTTCAAAATTTCCCACCTTAAATATCTGGAAATCTATGTAAAATTTCCTGAAACACGTAAGAAGTATTATCCTTGTAGCCATTTCTTGATGCCAAAATTGACTCACCCACTTTAACCCCCTGCTCCCGGGAGTTACTCCCTTAAAGATTTTAAATGGAAAGGGGTATCGAGTTGTAAAATGACGTATTCATTTTACAAGTCTTTTGAAACAGTATATTTTGGCGTTTAATTTCTTAAAATTGATCGATTCGTTTTGAAGATATTTAAAAAAAGAATTTTGGTTTGTTTAGTTTTGTGTTTCTAAATAGTCAATCTATTTTGTGAGCATCGGTTCAAAAGCCAATATTAAAAACCTTTATGAATTACGCAGAAACATGAAAAATAAATAAGCTTATAATTCTTTAACCTTTTAGTTATGTTTAATGCAGAATACTTTTCCTTGACACTACCAATTCTTATTTAAAAATCTCGCGGCAGTTCGTCGAGCACATTGATTTTCGATTCCATAAATCAATACAATTTCAACCTTTTCTTGCAAACTCTAAACCATTATTATTTAAATAACTGTGGTTTGATAACTCTACATAACAAGTTATACTAAAGCAAGATACCATCTATTTCCAAAGAGGAACACCGGACCGAAAAATGATATATACCTACACTTGTTATGCTATTGCCTGTTTTACTTTAGTTGCAATAGTTGTTACACTAATTTAATTAATCAACGCAAAATGGGTATAAAAACGTTCATAAAACATGCATTTTTGTTATAAGGAACTACAAAAAGAATGAAAAGTATTCTCCATTAAACATAACTAAAAGTTAAAGAACCATAAGATTATTTATTTTTCATGTTTTTGCGAAATTTTATAGATTTTTAATATAGGCTTTTGTTCTGATGCTCATAAAATAGATTGACTAGTTAAAAACCAAACAAACCTAAAGATTTTTTAATTATCTTCAAAACGAACCGACCAATTTTAAAAAACTGAACGCCTAAATGTACTCTATTAAAACACCTTTAAAATGACGTATTACTCGATATCGATACGATATTTAAAATGTTTAAGGGGGTGGCTCCCGGGGTCAGGGTGTAGGTGAATCAATCTTTCCATCATGAAATGCCCCCGCAATTATACTTCTTACGTGTTCCAGGGAATTTTTCATAGATTTCCATAAATTTTGGGTGGGAAGTTTTGAAATGAACAGGCTGTAAATGGGGTGCTGCGAATTTATATAGTTGTACATTGATTTTGTTCTGTAATGGTTGGTTTTTGTCCATTAGAATTAATAATATGTATTATACTTTATTACGTAGACACTTCAATGTGTATACTATTAAATAGATAAATTTGTAGTAATACTAAGCATAATAAAGTAAAAAAAGCAGAAAGGAAATAATAACAGAAATATGTTAAAAATTAACTACGTAAATATACAATAGTAATATATGTAATATGATAAACAGCCTGCAGCATAATGGCAGAAAGATGTTTTTTTTTGCCGGAAAGATACACATGGGAATCTCAAAACAACCAGAATTCATCAAGTGAATAGAATTGTACTTATGTACCTAAGTAAGTTGTAAGTTGAAGCATTTTTTATACCTGGTTGTAATTTATTAAATATGCGAAGACCTTAATTGTCTGGACTATGGCTAATTATATGCAAGGTGTATTGTGGGACCTGGAAATGACTTTTCCTCCTTGTACTGTAGTCGTGAATATTTGATTTTTTCTTGAAAAGATGTTTGTGTTTAAATATGTAAGATACCATTTCCTGAATAAATAAACACGGAAGTGACAGTATATGTAGGTGGCGTAAATGTACTCTTCAAGTTTTATTTCCTTTCCTAAGTGATTATAAGATAGATCAGATTTCATTTTTCTTGTACGGTTCTTATATTTTAAAAAATATTCTTATAATTATGCAAATGTTGGTTATTAATAAGAATGCATACTGCTAATTATTAATACCTTGTTTGCTACTTATTTAAATTCTATTTGAAATTATATTGTATTAATAGTGGAAAGCCAAAATTATTAATTCATTCAGTTTATTTTCAGTAGCATTTTTGTTATTTTAGATAGGTACATTTCTCAGTTAGTTTCAACTACAAATTATATTTTGTTCAAAGCATAGGTGTGCATACTTGTTACTTTGCATTTTCAAAGTGAAAGAGAATGGAACAAAGCTAATGGTCTAGACGGCTAGCCAGCAACTATAAATAAAATTTGGAATAATTGAAAGATGAAGTAGGATTTCGAATAAATTTAACTGTTTCGTCCTCGCATATTTACATTAAGTATTTTTCAATCACGTTTGGTATTATATTTATTTAAAGAAACAATATTCACTAACATCAATTACACTCTGTTTCTCTAAGTACATTTAAATAGTAAAATTCCTTTTTTTATGTATGTGTGTTGCGCTTCTCTTATCCCAAGTAAACTATAGTGCTGCGACTATTCAATCTTTGTTTATATAGTAATATTAATCCGTTTATCCTCCGACTTGAACCCGTGGTACCAGCCATGAATTAATAAATAAAAAACGTCTTCGAAAGTTAACATTTATAATAGGGCATCATATTGAAATGACCGACAATTGGAAGATTGATAACTGTTATCTATCGAGCCGACGGAGTCACTGTACAATTTTACCATGCATTTTGCTATCTTACGTCCTGATAAGATACCTATGAGAGCTCTTGGAAGACTGGTATCCCGTGCAAGGTGGCGTAGTGGGGAGTCCGTCAGGGGGCGTGTCACTCACACATACATCGTCCACGGAAGGGGTTCTTATTGACTGGAGTGGTTCACCAATTAGACTCTAGATTTCACATGCTTTTGGTAGTCTATATAGGGACGTGCTAATTTCTTGAAATTTACAGTTGCTTAGTGGAGGTCAGGTGTTCCGGTTGTAGTGTTTCCAGCTTCTGACTAATGGCACTATTAGGTACTGCATGTTTTTCATTCTTACTGCAGTTGCATGCTTTATATATGTAAATTCCTTAGTATGTTTGTACGGTGCAATTATATTTAGTAGCTTATGGTTTCACTGATTTTATTCGCTTGTAAATATTCTTCAATCAATATGAAATTAAATTTATTGAACTTCTTGCATGTCGCAGTTTAGATACCTTCCGTTGATACAAGTGATTTTTTCTTCATAATATAAGCGTGGATACTCCTGTGATTTTTAATTAAAATGAATTCAACCTACATAGTGGCCATGATTTTACAAATCTCCGGTGTTTCAAGGTCAATACGTAATCGTGTAGAAGTACTTTTTTTTCTGTACCTATATGTAACTTTTCTCCTATCCTGAACCAAACACGGTGCAATATCGAACCGCCATGGTTCTAATGATGACGTCGAATTATAAATTATATGCTGTTTAAGTTTGAAGGTGCACCTTTACTGATAATTCCGCCAAGCACAAGCAAAAATCGTATTTTTAATACTGGTACTTCAATGAAAATTTTCCTCATATTTATGTTTGACTTTGTATCCATATTATTAATTTGGGTTTTCATAATATATACTATTTAATATTTCAAAAAATTATAAATTTATTTAACTTATATAATGCATTCGTGAAATAAGTCACTCACTGATGGGAAGGAAGAATATCACCAGCATACGATACATTAACTACCTTCTGATTATTACCTGCACATGAAATTGCGGTATATATTAACTGTAATATTGCAAATTTGGCCATATCTTCCTACCAACTCTTTGTATCATAATACGCTAACACACATTTTGATAATAGATACGTCTTATTTTAGTTGGAGATTTATTGTTTACAGCAATAAATATTTGTCGTTTCCTATACTGATTCTATTTTACAAAATTCACATTTCTGTCTGAGGCAAACAATAGTTTGTATTCGAAAGTTTGTCCTTGACCTCCGTAACATATTTAGGAAACATGCTGGTCGCTAAGGTTGAATTCTGGTCGCTAAGGTTGAATTTTGAAGATCACATTAAAACTACTAAATAAACCACGAATCAGTCGAGTGTTAATTCAATAACTAATAAATTTCACATTATTCTGAAGTATTTTTGAGGTGTTGTATATAGAAATTGAACGTACAAGCGGGTCCTATTAAGACGCAATTCCAAGCATGTTCATTCATGTAAGCGAAGGTTAGAGGGCGTGTCCTAGCTTGAAACTTAGTGACGTATTTCCACTTGCCCTCAAAGTCTATTTAGGGAGATGGCAATCGTATTAAAAATCTGAGTTGCCAGTTGATAGGTGGACGTGTTAGTGTTACTGCCGTTAGTTCAACTTTAATGTATCTAAAGCTTCTTTTGATTACATGCGTCTCTCTGTTTTAGATAATTGTATTTAATATTTCAATTAATATTCACCTATTATGCTTGAATGTGCAATTACTTTCCGTAGGTAATTTATTTTTAGGTTATAATCTGCAATTACTATGAGCGAGCAGATGTAATTTAATCATCATTTCAACAACTTACTTTTAATTCACTTAATTTAGATGCTCTAAACCGGTTGATTTGAACTACTGATTATTTTATGTTATATCAAAGCACAAATAGACAACTTCACATAGCGGTTCTTTTGACAACACTACCCAAAATTTACATAGCTTACAATTTCTAATCTAGAAATTGTAATTGCCAATGAACAGACCAATTAGTGGATCAATTTAAATTCCAGTAATTCTGTTTATTTTTATCATGAAATATTTCTTCATAGAAACTTCCTAATATCACTTATATTACTTCAATGGAGGAGTATTTTCAGTTAAACCGGGGCGTTCTTCCATGTTCTCTTTAGCCTTTTGTTTACCCTTACATAATATTAGATATCAAACGTTAATTGGTATTGATACTAATAAATACAAATGATTTAAACAATACTAGCTAACAAACAATAATCGATACTAACTTCTAATGACCTAACATTTGTACTGATTCTTAATTACATTTAATATGCGATTTGGAAATCAGTCTCTGATGGACATTCGGCTATTGATAATAATAATCCACCAATCATTTAGTAATATTAGATATCAAACATCAATACTAATATATACAAATGATTTAAAGTGTGCTTACTACTTCTAAATAATTATGGGAATTATTTTTAATAGCTGTCTGGTAGTCAGTTCCTGGTAAATAATTCGCTATTGATAGTAAGTCTACAAATGATTTAAACAATACTAGCAACAAATAATAAACAATACTATACCTAAATATAATCGATACTAACTTCAAATGATCTAACATTTATACTGGTTCTTAATTACTTTTAATATACGTTTTGAAAATCAGTCTCTGATAGACATTCGGCTATTGATAATAATCCACAAATCATTAAGTAAAATTAGATATCAAAGATTAATTGATACTAATAAATACAAATGATTTAAAGTGCACAATCCACCAATCATTTAGTAATATTAGATATCAAACATTAATTGATCCTAATAAATACAAATGATTTAAAGTGTGCTTACTACTTCTAAATAATTATGGGTATTATTTTTAATAGCTGTTTGGTAGTCAGTTCCTGGTAAATAATTCGCTATTGATAGTAAGCCTACAAATGATTTAAACAATACTAGCAACAAATAATAAACAATACTATACCTAAATATAATCGATACTAACTTCAAATGATCTAACATTTATACTGGTTCTTAATTACTTTTAATATACGTTTTGAAAATCAGTCTCTGATAGACATTCGGCTATTGATAATAATCCACAAATCATTAAGTAAAATTAGATATCAAAGATTAAATGATACTAATAAATACAAATGATTTAAAGTGCACAATCCACCAATCATTTAGTAATATTAGATATCAAACATTAATTGATACTAATAAATGCAAATGATGTAAATAAAGTGTGCTTACTACTTCTAAATAATTATGGTATTTATTTTTAATAGCTGTTTGGTATTCAGTTTCTGGTAAATAATTCGCTATTGATAGTAAGCCTACAAATGATTTAAACAATACTAGCAACAAATAATAAACAATACTATACCTAAATATAATCGATACTAACTTCAAATGATCTAACATTTATACTGGTTCTTAATTACTTTTAATATACGTTTTGAAAATCAGTCTCTGATAGACATTCGGCTATTGATAATAATCCACAAATCATTAAGTAAAATTAGATATCAAAGATTAATTGATACTAATAAATACAAATGATTTAAAGTGCACAATCCACCAATCATTTAGTAATATTAGATATCAAACATTAATTGATACTAATAAATTCAAATGATGTAAAGTGTGCTTACTACTTCTAAATAATTATGGGATTTATTTTTAATAGCTGTTTGGTAGTCAGTTTCTGGTAAATAATCCGCTATTGATAGTAAGTCTTCAAATGATTTAAACAATACTAGCAACAAATTAATCAATACTAACTTCAAATGATCTAACATTTATACTGGTTCTTAATTACTTTTAATATACGTTTTGAAAATCAGTCTCTGGTTGACATTCGGCTATTGATAATATTCCACAAATCATTAAGTAAAATTAGATATCAAACATTAATTGATACTAATAGATACAAATGATTTAAAGTGCACAATCCACCAATCCATTTAGTAATATTAGATATCAAACATTAATTGATACTAATAAATACAAATGACGTAAAGTGTGCTTACTACTTCTAAATAATTATGGTATTTATTTTTAATAGCTGTTTGGGAGTCAGTTTCTGGTAAATAATTCGCTATTGATAGTAAGTCTACATATGATTTAAACAATACTAGCAACAAATAATAAGCAATACTATACCAAAATATAATCGATACTAACTTCAATTGATCTAACATTTATACTGGTTCTTAATTACTTTTTGTATACGTTTTGAAAATCAGTCTCTGATGGACATTCGGCTATTGATAATAATCCACAAATCATTAAGTAAAATTAGATATCAAACATTAATTGATGCTAATAAATACAAATGATTTAAAGTGCACAATCCACCAATCATTTAGTAATATTAGATATCAAACATTAATTGATACTAATAAATGCAAATGATGTAAATAAAGTGTGCTTACTACTTCTAAATAATTATGGTATTTATTTTTAATAGCTGTTTGGTATTCAGTTTCTGGTAAATAATTCGCTATTGATAGTAAGCCTACAAATGATTTAAACAATACTAGCAACAAATAATAAACAATACTATACCTAAATATAATCGATACTAACTTCAAATGATCTAACATTTATACTGGTTCTTAATTACTTTTAATATACGTTTTGAAAATCAGTCTCTGATAGACATTCGGCTATTGATAATAATCCACAAATCATTAAGTAAAATTAGATATCAAAGATTAAATGATACTAATAAATACAAATGATTTAAAGTGCACAATCCACCAATCATTTAGTAATATTAGATATCAAACATTAATTGATACTAATAAATTCAAATGATGTAAAGTGTGCTTACTACTTCTAAATAATTATGGTATTTATTTTTAATAGCTGTTTGGTAGTCAGTTTCTGGTAAATAATTCGCTATTGATAGTAAGTCTACAAATGATTCAAACAATACTAGCAACAAATTAATCAATACAAACTTCAAATGATCTAACATTTATACTGGTTCTTAATTACTTTTAATATACGTTTTGAAAATCAGTCTCTGGTTGACATTCGGCTATTGATAATATTCCACAAATCATTAAGTAAAATTAGATATCAAACATTAATTGATACTAATAGATACAAATGATTTAAAGTGCACAATCCACCAATCCATTTAGTAATATTAGATATCAAACATTAATTGATACTAATAAATACAAATGACGTAAAGTGTGCTTACTACTTCTAAATAATTATGGTATTTATTTTTAATAGCTGTTTGGGAGTCAGTTTCTGGTAAATAATTCGCTATTGATAGTAAGTCTACATATGATTTAAACAATACTAGCAACAAATAATAAGCAATACTATACCAAAATATAATCGATACTAACTTCAATTGATCTAACATTTATACTGGTTCTTAATTACTTTTAGTATACGTTTTGAAAATCAGTCTCTGATGGACATTCGGCTATTGATAATAATCCACAAATCATTAAGTAAAATTAGATATCAAACATTAATTGATGCTAATAAATACAAATGATTTAAAGTGCACAATCCACCAATCATTTAGTAATATTAGATATCAAACATTAATTGATACTAATAAATGCAAATGATGTAAATAAAGTGTGCTTACTACTTCTAAATAATTATGGTATTTATTTTTAATAGCTGTTTGGTATTCAGTTTCTGGTAAATAATTCGCTATTGATAGTAAGCCTACAAATGATTTAAACAATACTAGCAACAAATAATAAACAATACTATACCTAAATATAATCGATACTAACTTCAAATGATCTAACATTTATACTGGTTCTTAATTACTTTTAATATACGTTTTGAAAATCAGTCTCTGATAGACATTCGGCTATTGATAATAATCCACAAATCATTAAGTAAAATTAGATATCAAAGATTAAATGATACTAATAAATACAAATGATTTAAAGTGCACAATCCACCAATCATTTAGTAATATTAGATATCAAACATTAATTGATACTAATAAATTCAAATGATGTAAAGTGTGCTTACTACTTCTAAATAATTATGGTATTTATTTTTAATAGCTGTTTGGTAGTCAGTTTCTGGTAAATAATTCGCTATTGATAGTAAGTCTACAAATGATTCAAACAATACTAGCAACAAATTAATCAATACAAACTTCAAATGATCTAACATTTATACTGGTTCATAATTACTTTTAATATACGTTTTGAAAATCAGTCTCTGGTTGACATTCGGCTATTGATAATATTCCACAAATCATTAAGTAAAATTAGATATCAAACATTAATTGATACTAATAGATACAAATGATTTAAAGTGCACAATCCACCAATCCATTTAGTAATATTAGATATCAAACATTAATTGATACTAATAAATACAAATGATGTAATGTAAAGTGTGCTTACTACTTCTAAATAATTATGGTATTTATTTTTAATAGCTGTTTGGTAGTCAGTTTCTTGTAAATAATTCGCTATTGTTAGTAAGTCTACATATGATTTAAACAATACTAGCAACAAATAATAATCAATACTATACCAAAATATAATCGATACTAACTTCAAATGATCTAACATTTATACTGGTTCTTAATTACTTTTAATATACGTTTAGAAAATCAGTGTCTGATAGACATTCGGTTATTGATAATAATCCACAAATCATTAAGTAAAATTAGATATCAAAGATTAACTGATACTAATAAATACAAATGATTTAAAGTGCACAATCCACCAATCATTTAGTAATATTAGATATCAAACATTAATTGATCCTAATAAATACAAATGATTTAAAGTGTGCTTACTACTTCTAAATAATTATGGGTATTATTTTTAATAGCTGTTTGGTAGTCAGTTCCTGGTAAATAATTCGCTATTGATAGTAAATCTACAAATGATTTAAACAATACTAGCAACAAATAATAAACAATACTATACATAAATATAATCGATACTAACTTCAAATGATCTAACATTTATACTGGTTCTTAATTACTTTTAATATACGTTTTGAAAATCAGTCTCTGATAGACATTCGGCTATTGATAATAATCCACAAATCATTAAGTAAAATTAGATATCAAAGATTAATTGATACTAATAAATACAAATGATTTAAAGTGCACAATCCACCAATCATTTAGTAATATTAGATATCAAACATTAATTGATACTAATTAATTCAAATGATGTAAAGTGTGCTTACTACTTCTAAATAATTATGGGATTTATTTTTAATAGCTGTTTGGTAGTCAGTTTCTGGTAAATAATCCGCTATTGATAGTAAGTCTACAAATGATTTAAACAATACTAGCTACAATTTAATCAATACTAACTTCAAATGATCTAACATTTATACTGGTTCTTAATTACTTTTAATATACGTTTTGAAAATCAGTCTCTGGTTGACATTCGGCTATTGATAATATTCCACAAATCATTAAGTAATATTAGATATCAAACATTAATTGATACTAATAGATACAAATGATTTAAAGTGCACAATCCACCAATGCATTTAGTAATATTAGATATCAAACATTAATTGATACTAATAAATACAAATGATGTAAAGTGTGCTTACTACTTCTAAATAATTATGGTATTTATTTTTAATAGCTGTTTGGTAGTCAGTTACTGGTAAATAATTCGTTATTGTTAGTAAGTCTACATATGATTTAAACAATACTAGCAACAAATAATAAACAATACTATACCAAAATATAATCGATACTAACTTCAAATGATCTAACATTTATACTGGTTCATAATTACTTTTAATATACGTTTTGAAAATCAGTCTCTGGTTGACATTCGGCTATTGATAATATTCCACAAATCATTAAGTGAAATTAGATATCAAACATTAATTGATACTAATAGATACAAATGATTTAAAGTGCACAATCCACCAATGCATTTAGTAATATTAGATATCAAACATTAATTGATACTAATAAATACAAATGATGTAAAGTGTGCTTACTACTTCTAAATAATTATGGTATTTATTTTTAATAGCTGTTTGGTATTCAGTTTCTGGTAAATAATTCGCTATTGATAGTAAGCCTACAAATGATTTAAACAATACTAGCAACAAATAATAAACAATACTATACCTAAATATAATCGATACTAACTTCAAATGATCTAACATTTATACTGGTTCTTAATTACTTTTAATATACGTTTTGAAAATCAGTCTCTGATAGACATTCGGCTATTGATAATAATCCACAAATCATTAAGTAAAATTAGATATCAAAGATTAAATGATACTAATAAATACAAATGATTTAAAGTGCACAATCCACCAATCATTTAGTAATATTAGATATCAAACATTAATTGATACTAATAAATTCAAATGATGTAAAGTGTGCTTACTACTTCTAAATAATTATGGTATTTATTTTTAATAGCTGTTTGGTAGTCAGTTTCTGGTAAATAATTCGCTATTGATAGTAAGTCTACAAATGATTCAAACAATACTAGCAACAAATTAATCAATACAAACTTCAAATGATCTAACATTTATACTGGTTCATAATTACTTTTAATATACGTTTTGAAAATCAGTCTCTGGTTGACATTCGGCTATTGATAATATTCCACAAATCATTAAGTAATATTAGATATCAAACATTAATTGATACTAATAGATACAAATGATTTAAAGTGCACAATCCACCAATGCATTTAGTAATATTAGATATCAAACATTAATTGATACTAATAAATACAAATGATGTAAAGTGTGCTTACTACTTCTAAATAATTATGGTATTTATTTTTAATAGCTGTTTGGTAGTCAGTTACTGGTAAATAATTCGCTATTGTTAGTAAGTCTACATATGATTTAAACAATACTAGCAACAAATAATAAACAATACTATACCAAAATATAATCGATACTAACTTCAAATGATCTAACATTTATACTGGTTCATAATTACTTTTAATATACGTTTTGAAAATCAGTCTCTGGTTGACATTCGGCTATTGATAATATTCCACAAATCATTAAGTAAAATTAGATATCAAACATTAATTGATACTAATAGATACAAATGATTTAAAGTGCACAATCCACCAATGCATTTAGTAATATTAGATATCAAACATTAATTGATACTAATAAATACAAATGATGTAAAGTGTGCTTACTACTTCTAAATAATTATGGTATTTATTTTTAATAGCTGTTTGGTAGTCAGTTTCTGGTAAATAATTTGCTATTGATAGTAAGTCTACATATGATTTAAACAATACTAGCAACAAATAATAAGCAATACTATACCAAAATATAATCGATACTAACTTCATTTGATCTAACATTTATACTGGTTCTTAATTACTTTTAATATACGTTTTGAAAGTCAGTCTCTGATGGACATTCGGCTATTGATAATAATCCACAAATCATTAAGTAAAATTAGATATCAAACATTAATTGATGCTAATAAATACAAATGATTTAAAGTGCACAATCCTCCAATCATTTAGTAATATTGGATATCAAACATTAATTGATACTAATAAATACAAATGATGTAAAGTGTGCTTACTACTTCTAAATAATTATGGTATTTATTTTTAATAGCTGTTCGGTAGTCAGTTTCTGGTAAATAATTCGCTATTGTTAGTAAGTCTGCACTCAACGAAAATGATAGGTAAATTCAACTAAAAAGAGCATATGGAATTGCGTCTATCTAGTTTCATAGTTAAATCAATCCGAAGAGAATAGTTGAATCAGTTTTGTCACCGTAACATTTTTATTGTTATTTTGAACAAGAACTTTAGTTAAGCAACCATTTTTTAGTCTGGCAACAACTTTATTTGTTGAGTAATTATTATATCTTGTAGAACAACAAATTAAATAGTATTTCACCATTTTCTGTTCACTTACCATTTTTTTTGTTTACTCTACTATTAAACGGTAAATGAAAATTTTTTGTTTTGTGTCGTATAGGTATGTGTTTGGAATAGGTAGCTAAAAGAAACTATTTATTTATGTATTATAATTTATTATTTTACTTTATCATAACATACATGTACATATACCTGCTATAGTTGACTATAAAGTAATTATTAATAATACTTTGGTTGTACTTATGTTTTACCATTAGACGATTTATAAACATGAATGGGGCAATAATGAAATTCATGAAGCTGCGTATGAAATACAAAGAAATTGTTAGTTTTATATAATACTTTGAAAGATTGAAAATGATAATTTTTTGGCCTATTTTATGTTCAACACATATTAAATAGCAATGTTTTACATTTTCAAGTTCAATGTGAAATAATTCAAAAATGTCCAATTTCATAATATATTATACCTTCCGAATTTACAGTGTTGATCGATTTATGAAGATTGACGTTTTGTTTATTTATGACCTTCTCATTTAGAATAGGAATAATTTTAGTTTTGAAGCTGTCCCAATTTCTTAATAGGTTATCGGATTTTTCTTTATGCAAGTGAGAAAAGTCCAAATCAATCTACAAAAGAATATCTTTAATGGTTTTTAATAATAAAAAAAAGTCCTTATTCTTTACCAAACTAAATCCGTCGGAGTGTCTATATAAAGGCCATAATTCAACAATATTTGCGATATTATTATTTTTATCCAAAATTTCTTTTCTTCGTAACTGAAATGTGCTCTGCCACTTTTTTTGTACATCATTCCAAGGACTGCTATTTAATTTAAACCACAACTTGTTGTCATTGCTCTGCATGAAATCAGTTTATTTCAAAACTCATATATATTAATATGTATGCTTTGTATTTACCTCATTTTCATCATCATCAAGCTTTCCTTCATTGATGTCATTTGTATTAGGCGATGGTGGTGCTGATCTGCTCACAGAGGAAGAGAGTATTCCTAGTCTTCGTAGTCTTTTAGTGTGATTTTGATATTTATCATATAGTCTTCCAGATGGAACGTTTCCAGTTTTTTTACAGATAGTCTGAGAATAATTGAAATATTCAAAATAACTATGGATTTGGCAATGGTTAACAATTGTCACGCCAACCTTGACGCTGACTTGTATGTATCTTGCACTTCACTTTATTACATATTATTTTCATAAGAAATTAGGAAGCATGATCGATTGAACATTTATCATATTGACGGCTATAATCTTTTTCCTTCTTGTTGTGTAAGCAATATACGTAAGTATTTTATTTCAAGAAAAAACACAATTAACCACTTTTCGCTTGTATTTCAATACAATGGGCAATAAATATTGCTGAAGTAAATTATTAGAAATAAATCCATAGATTTATTTCTATAAATGTATGCTCCTAATCGTTTGTTACACCACTTGTATATTTCCAGATAAATTATATTTATTACTATTTAATAACTATAGAAAATGATAATGTTTAACTATTATGCCTATTTAATTTTTGCTCATGATCCTTAATTACAAATAGAATTTGACAACACTGCGAACCACACGATACATACATGTTCCTGCTGGCGCTCCAATTGTTTACCCTTTTGATTTTCTACCAAGATATCCAAATTGCCAGTTAATAGAATGATAAATGAACGTTCTATAACTAGCAATTTAATAATATGGATCAAAAATCCGGAAAAGATATTTAATAATTATGTAGATATACATACTTTGTTATCCTTGAAATGTACTTCAATGTCAGATGCCAGAGACTCAAACATAGATCGTGTAACTCTTATAGAATGCTGCATGTACCATCTTATTATGGAATCTATAATTATTTTTCGTGATGCATCATCTAACTTCCTATTCTTTTTGAAAATTCTAAAAACGTAATCTCCATTGGGCGATTCTTTTACAACCTCTAGAAGATTCTGAAATAAAACAAATTACAACCATGTCGTTATATTCTGAAATGAATTATTTGTAGATTATTAGATTATTATACTATTTCTTGCAGTAGGTCTACTCAACGTTTTGTATTTTCCATTTTAATAGTCTTCGACGAAATTCGATTTTAACTCCCAATTTAAAAGCCCTCAATAATTCCTTTAGATCTTCTTCGGTGATATACATTAACCACTCTCGAGTAACTTCTTCCGCTATAGTAATAATAATGATAATAGTACCTATATATATTTACATTATATTCAAGTGTCTAGGTTCAAACAGGTCAAGTGACAAAATGAACTTCGGAATAAAGAACAGAAAAATGTATTTCTTTGTCTATTGCTTATGTCAATTAAATATTTGGCCTGTTCCAAACTAACCTAAAATATAAAATTCAATATTTCTAATAGCGAAAATTATAAACAATAATTATTTATGCTACTCTAACATACAGGAGAGATACTTGAGAAACACTTACCCTTTAGTAGCTGGAATAAGTGACAAAATCCCCAACTATTTAATAAATTGCTGAGACCCAAGTCTTCGTCTCCTGTTTCGGCTGGCGTCGAATCGTTATTAACATTCTCGGTATTATTCTTCATACTTTATGTATTATATTAAAACAAGCACATAGTACACAATCACATCACATATACCTAATTGCTTGATTCACATCTATGATTATACTTATTCGCACACAATTCGAAGTTTGGCAGGTTAGGCGTTATTATAGGCTTCGCGTAAGAACGAACATGCGCAAGGGCAGACGCTCATAGTCAAGTCACCTGAGCATAGTCGACTAGGCAACTATTTTATGTTTATGTAAACAAAAGTGAGGGTTAATTCTACAATAATATTGGTTGAGATACCACTATAATAGTACATCAAACTGAAACTGGGTTAAAATTACAATTTGATAGTACTATGAACTATAGTATTTACTATTTATAGTTTGATTCAACAATTTTTAAAGTTATTGTTGGTTTGGTTGGTTAACAATTCTTTATTGGTTATAATAACAATTACGTTTTGTTGAAAAATAGTAGAATACAACATTATTGTAGTTTAATTTAACAAAACTAATGATATTGTTAGTTAAACATTTATTTTGTTTGAATTAACCTATACTATTTCTTTGAGTGTACATATGATTTAAACAATACTAGCAACAAATAATAAGCAATACTATACCAAAATATAATCGATACTAACTTCATTTGATCTAACATTTATACTGGTTCTTAATTACTTTTAATATACATTTTGATAATCTGTGTCTGATGGCCATTCGGCTATTGATAATAATCCACAAATCATTAAGTAAAATTAGATATCAAACATTAATTGATGCTAATAAATAGAAATGATTTAAAGTGCACAATCTACCAATCATTTAGTAATATTAGATATCAAACATTAATTGATACTAATAAATACAAAATTAAATATCAAAGATTAATTGATACTAATAAATACAAATGATTTAAAGTGCACAATCCACCAATCATTTAGTAATATTAGATATCAAACATTAATTGATAGTAATAAATACAAATGATGTAAAGTGTGCTTATTACTTCTAAATAATTATGGTATTTACTTTTAATGGCTGTTTGGTAGTCATTTTATGGTAAATAATTCGCTATTGATAGTAAGTCTACAAATGATTTAAACAATACTAGCAACAAATAATAATCAATACTATACCTAAATATCAGGTAACCAAATAAGTTCATGCGGTTTTTTATGGTACAATATAAATATTTATTAAGAAACAATAGTACAATATTATTCATCAAAGTAATTACCATCACACTCAATGACCTTTTGCCAACGTGACACCAATTTTTTTATGCCGGTATTGTAGAACTCTACGGATTTTGAATCAAAAAATTGACGGACTGCGTCTATTACATTAACTCGAGTTTTAAACTGCCTATGTCTCATACAGTTGTCAAGAGACAAATAAAGATGGTAATCACTTGGCGAAATGTCAGGGGAATATGGAGGGTGTGGCAATATTTCCCAGCCAAGTTCACAAATTTTTTCCCGGGTCACTTTTGCAGTATGCGGTTTGGCGTTATCTTGTAAGAATATCACTTTCTTTCGATTGATTAAAGAAGGCTGTTTTTGGATGAGTGCTGCTTGTACTCGCTGAAGTTGTTCACAATACAAGTTCGCAGTGATGGTTTGGCCCTTTTCCAAAAACTCATAATGGACTATTCCATTTGCTGTCCACCAAACACACAATAAAATCTTGTTTGGGTGCAAGGAAGCCTTGGGAGTGTGAGGTATTGCATCAGTAGGCGACAACCAATGATACGAACGCTTAGAATTTGAGTATAATATCCATTTTTCGTCGCAGGTTAACAACCGATCAAGAAATGGTTCATTATCGTTGCGTGAAATGTTTGCCGAACAAATGGTAAGACGACTTAATTTGTTATCATTTGACAATTCATGTGGAACCCATTTGCTCAACTTCCACGTCTTTCCTAGCTGATGAAGATGCAAACGAATGGTTTCGTCACTCACATTGAACCTTTCTGCAAACTCTAGGCACGTTGTACTGGAATTTGCCTCCACAACCTGTTGAAGATCCTCGTTGTTAATGATCTTCGGTCTTCCAGAGCGTGCTTCATCGGTTAAGTTGAAATCTCCCGAAGAAAATTTCTTGAACCACTTCTGTGCTGTTCGATCACTTACGACATCATCTCCGAATGCGGTACATATTTTTCGCGCCGCCACTGCAGCTTTAGTACCAAGTTTGTACTCATAGAGTAAACAACCTCGAATTAAAGTTTTATTCGTTTCAATTTTCAACTATTCAAATTAATAATTAAATAATTGTCACGAAATGTGTATGTATTAAATGACAGAAGGATTGATACTAAAGTGGATGACAGATAACAGACAAGTGCTATCGATCAACAACTTAAAGAATATTCATGGCACTCTGCTGTATACAAAAACCGCATGAACTTATTTGGTTACCTGATATAATCGATACTAACTTCATTTAAATATGCAATTTGGTAATCAGTTTCTTAATATACATTCCTTATTGGTAGTGAATCAACAAATCATTTAAGTAATATTTAATATCAAACGGTTACAATTGTAACTAAATACAAATGATTTATAAGTTTTAGTTTCTGATAATTTTTGTAATTAAATACCAGTTTAGGGATAGAATTTTGTTAAATGCTTTTACATTGATGCTGAATACACCATGTCGTCCTGTTTTAGTTGATAGTTTTGTGGTCGCGAATAAGGCCACAATGACTAATTTTGTTCTTACCTTCTGTTTCCTCACGAAGTCCATAGCAAAGTGAATTAGCGCTTAGTTAACGAATTTGGTATTCCTATGTGTTCAAGGGCGAGACACCTTTATATATATATATAGGTGTATTTCGATGTTCCCTTTTATTTTGCAGCTTCCTAGGCCATCACGGGGCTAAACCTTGAGATGATTGTCTCACACTTGAATATTTCATATAGTGCGGCACAGTTTATTAGTTACCACTAGAGTCGTAAGTATTGTCAATATTTTATCACTAGAGTGAAGTCTTATAATTAATTTTAATTTTTATTATAGTTACTATTAATTATGTTATATAGTATCTTTAACTTTGGCAACAAATTATACAATCTAACATGGGCGCCTTTTTACTATGTGTGTGAGGGGTATTTCACGTGCCTTGTGCTAGTGTCGTTAATTATGCTAAATTAATTATGGGTGTTTACAAACTAGACTTAAAGCCGCTTTTGCAGTGAATGTACATTCCATAAGCCTGGTTCTTTTGTATGTGGTATTTTTTTAAATATCTATCTTAGAAAGTGCAAGCCTCATAATACCTTGTAATAGTGTTGCCCCTCGTTATTGTTTTTATTATCATTTGTTAATCTCGGCAGTTACTAAAATTTATACAGAATTTGATTTGCGGAAAGAGGTACGTTTGATGTTTTTTTTCTGCAGCTTAACGGTTATTTCTAAAAATAAGAAGAGCTTTTCTGTATAAAAAAAAAACTATAAAATATTAATACAACAATTTGTTAATAACAGTCGATTGTAAATTGTAGTATTAATTTTCTTCCATTACATGCGCAAGGGGGATATCATTGCCATTCACTTTTATTTAATGTGTTATGTTTTGTTTTTATTTGTATGTATTAGAAATGTTAACACCTTGTACGTGTCTGTGACAATAAATATTATCACTATTATTATAGGCTGATATGTTCTCATTGGATGACGTTAAAATTGTTAATTACAAGGTGAAATTCCTCTCTCGGTGGTGTATCTCTATATGGATATACTGAATTAGGCATTTATGTATATGTATTTGATTTTTAATTTTTTAATATTTGTTAAGGGATACGTACTACATGTATTTTCTCTTAATCTTCTTGAGTAGCTCTGTATGATCTTTAGATGGAAGGAAATCATCAAAGTCAGATGGACATTCCTAATATTATTTATTCACATATTATTTATTTATACTTCTATGATATTGTAACTACATATATTTCAATCATTGTAATTAAAAATAAGTCACTACATTGAGGAATACGATATGATTTGTCAAGGTTGATCCATCTCTGCGTCAAACCTGTGGACGTGGGATACAGTTCTCTTATGTTCGAGGTGGCCAACAGCCGCTCGATAAAAGCAGTAATTAAGTGTCTGCCTCCTGACATGCGGGTGCAGAAATCACGAGAGTCGTATACCTTAAGACATAGTGGGAATGAGTGTCTCGAACGTGTCTTACTTGGCGCGCTCGTGAATTCCCCAGTGCCACCGTTACCAAGGGGTACGAACACTCCTTCGAATGCAACGCTCTTAGCTTGTGATACGCAAGCTGCAGTGCGAGGCACGTAAGTGATTCGTGCCGCAATCAACATTAAATGCGATGGGAACCATCCAATCAGTTAGCGCGGGTGCAACACGTACCAGCGGATACTGACGACGCCGGGAAGACCAGTAACACCGGCAGCCGTAGCGGTAACTTAACACCAGCACCTGCATTGAAGATAACAACCAAGACCTTTCCTTACCGACAGTGGACCCCTTGCAAATCCGTCAGTCCGACGGTCTCGTAGTAATGACGCCACCTTCTAGACGGAACAATGGAGTAATTCCTTAGTAGCCCCCCATAAAGAACGTACCAGTGGACGAGTGGATAATGAAAGTAACATTAACCGTAATATAGATCTACCTGTTTCTGTTCAGACGTAAGACTTCTAGTAATTCCAGATCATTCTGCGTACAATGTAACCATCGGTATCAAGAAGATGAACGCCATAGGTGAGACCATTTGGGAAGTGACTTTCCTAATAGACTAGCCGAAGTAATATTTGTTATCAAACAGGCAGACCTCGAAGTTATTCAATCATAATTAACCATGTTACTTTTTCAGGAACATAAAATCATAGCCCACAGTCGCAACCACTGATCGAGACGACAACACAAACACCACAACCATTTACCGAGACTCCGGCAATATCCTAGGTATGACGTAATCGATCAACAGAAATCGACGCCGTCCGACTACCTCAGTTTGTTCTTATTCCAAGATCCACTTGTTCTCTGCGAAGGGTGAGTGCTTCAATATCATATAGGTTATGTTTTGTTTTTAATAGTCATTTCATGAGCACTATCAATTATTTTAATAATCAATAGTTTCTTTAAAATTAGCTAACTTGCATTTTTATAACTGAAAGCTTGTATTTAATTGTAGTTATACTAAATTATAATAGACTAGTAAAGTTGATAACAATTTGTTATGTGTTAATTATTAGAATCTTATATAATTATTTAAATTAGTCGATATAATATACACTTATTTAAATAGTCTCACAAGTAATTTAATGCTTTGAAATTGTGATGGAAATGATAGTTACTTCATGGAATTTTTGTAATTAAATGCACAGAAACGTTTGTATATACTTAAAGTACTTTCACTATAATTTCTCTCGCACAGTCACTTAGTCAAGCACTTGTGCCTATTTCTAAAAAACTTTACGAATTTGTAGAAATTGTCAGTAGCAAACCTTGCTGTAGATATTTTATCAATTAAAAAAAATAATTATTAGTCACTTCTTAGTTTTCACTATAATCTTACAAAGGTGCATGAGACCGGTTCTTACTTACTTGAACAAATTAAGAGGAAATTAATGCAAAGTATGCTGCTGTTAAATGAACTAATAAGAATTATATAATGGATAAAAAATGCAGAGCTCCATTTTTTTGTCATTATGTAATTCTTTTTTGTTTTTATCAGCAGCACACTTTGCATTAATTACTCTCCTAATTTGTTCAAGTAAGAAGACCATGCACCTTTGGCATAATTATCAAGTATGTATATTTTTAAGTTTAATAGCACTTGTATTTCATGGTGCGTTAGGCCGGTCTGGGTGGAGGCAAGCTTCTGCGATGGACGGGCCCATTTTTTTTTTGAAGAGCTTTTCTTACGTCTCTTCAATATTAATAAATTAAAATGTATACTTGATAAGAGGTTATTTGTTAACTAATCATGATGCCGAAGCCAGTACAAAATAAAATGGTTGAAACTAATGTGATTTTCTAAAGAACTTTGATAAAGAATTTGTAGAAATCGTCACTATTAACCTCGTTGATATTATTAACTATTTATCAAAATGAATTTATCAGTTACTTCTTAGTACTCAAATAATCTACACGTATGAACTCTGCATTTTTTCTCATTATATAATGCTTTTCTTGTTAATTTATAAGCAGCACATTTTGCCTTAATTTCTTCAGGAAGACCGGTCTCATGCACCCTTGCCATAATTATTAATTATCACATTTATTTCATGGCGCGTTAGGCCGGTTTGGGTGTAGGTAAGCCCTTAAAATGGGCGGGCACATGTTTTTTTTTAAAGTGCTGCTCTTCCGTCTTCGTTATCAATATTTTTAAATGTCGTACTTGATAAGAGACTATTTGTTAAATAATCAAGAATCCGAACCCTGTATAAAATAAAATGGTTGGAACAAATGTTTACTATAATGCAATTGAACTACATAGAACAAAATTCATTTATTGAAATATTAATTATCATTAATAATAAAACATGGTTAGTCAATAATAAAACGAATTCCACAGAGGCTTTAAATTTGTGTCAACTTGTTACAAAGCTTTGGTATTTGGAATTAAATGACATTTAGATATGAAATATTCTTAATTCTCTTTAATAGACATCAGTGTAAGCGTCGCTGTTTAAACTAAACTATTTTGATATAAAACTTATCATTTATGATTTGAAGGGAGATTCTACCTTTGTTTTTTAAATTATATTATTTTTGATTAATTTCTATTAATTATTTTTATTAATTTGGTATTTTAAAAGTATCTGAACCGAAAAAGAAATAACAATCATAATTCTATCTTTAACTAATCTAATTTATACAAATTTACACATACAAGTAATATTCACGTTGTAATCATATAATCTAGACTGTGAATAGCAATTGGAGTTCGGGAAAGCATAGTTCCTCAACAAGGACACGTTCGTTCTTGTCATTTGTTATATCTGAATTTATTGTTATTAAGTGTCGACAGTTATTTTATGAAGTAATTATTTTTGAAAATAAATTGGAACTATTTTTTTAACTTTACTACATCATATCATCTCGATTAGTAATTTGCATGCATTTATGATTATCTTACTGAAAAATTGTAAAAGGCCGTAATAACTCAAGTTAGCTCAGGATAATTTTGCTTAATTTTAGGTTTTTGCTTTCAAAAGATTGATTAGAGGTGAATCCTTTCTTATTCCCCGAAATTTAGATATTGTATCTTATTTTCCATCTAACACATATCATTTTAAATAACTACATTGTTAAATTTCCGTGTATTTTAATTCGTCATAATTTATACAAATGATTCTATAAATCTCCAGATATCATTCAGGCACATTTTTGTACTGTCAGGGTACATCAAATATGAAATCAACTTACAAAATACGGGGATTATTTCCTAGTTAATTTGAGTATTAATAATGCAGATACAAAATTGTGTTTAGTATTATACATCGTTTTTAGATCTTATTTTGAATATCCGTGTTTTTTAAATAGTAGAATATCGTTGTATCTAAATAATGAACGGGACTCTTGCGATCTCAATTTGTAGGCGGGTATAATGATCTATTCCCATGCTGCTTCAAAAAAATGAGTGACTTTATACTTAAGCGAAATCACTATTTCTTTTTAACTTTAATGGAATACCTTTATTAATCCTTATTCTTATGTGCTATGGTCAAGCCTTCTTAAACTTCGATCGAGTGTGAGGCTGCACTCGAATAGCGCTTCCTAATACCTCCCAGTTTTGTGTGCTACGGCCAAGCCTTCTTAATCTTCGATCGGGTGTGAGGCTGCACTCGAGTAGCACTTCCTAGTACTTCCCACTTTGTGTGCTATGGTCAAGCCACCTTAGCCTAGAATCGAGTGTGAGGCTGCACTCGAATAGCACTTCGTAATACATATGGTTTTTTTTATTTTTGATTAATTTCCATTACATATTTTTTATAACTTTAAATAAAGTATTTTAGAAGTATCTGAACCGAAAAAAAATAACTGTCTTAATTTTGTTTTTAACTGATCTAATTTAAACAAATTGACTTATTTAACAACTTCACTCTAAACACGATTCTAACATTCAAGAAATATTCACGTTGTAACCATGACTCTAAATAGCAGTGGGAGTCCCGGAAAGCTTAGTTCCTCATTAAAGCCACTTTCGTTCTTATCATTTGTTATATCTGAATTTATTGGTATTAAGAGTGTCGACATTTATTTTATGAACTAATTATTTTATAATTTCTTAAAGTATTTTTTACGTTATTATATAAGATCATCTCGACTAGGAATTTACATGGTGGCCTTACTTTTACGATTATGTTAGTTACAGAAGGAAATATAAAATACCATAATAACTCTAGTTAGCTGAGGATAATTTTGCTTAATTTTAGGGATTTGTTTTCTATAATTTGATAAGATAAATTCTTTAATAATTCCGCGAAATTTAGATATATCTTATTACCATCTAACGTATCTCATTTTAAATAACTACATTGTGAAGTTTTCCTATTCGTCAAAATTCATACAATTTTTTCTGTAAATCTTCAGATATCTTATCAGGAACATTTTTTATACTGTCAGGGTACAACAAATATGAAAGCAACTTGTAAAATACGAGGATTATTTACTAGTCAATTAGGGTATCTCGTAAATGAGTGATTTTACACTTATTAAATATCACTATTTCTTTTTAACTTTAATGGAATACCTTTATTAATCCTTATTCTTATGTGCTATGGCCAAGCCTTCTTAGTCTTCGATCGAGTGTGAGGCTGCACTCGAATAGCACTTCCTAATACCTCCCATGTCTTGTATGCTACGGCCAAGCCTTTCTTATCTTCGATCGGGTGTGAGGCTGCACTCGAGTAGCATTCCCTAGTACCTCCCAAGTCTTGTGTGCTATGGCCAAGCCTTCTTACTCTTCGATCGAGTGTGAGGCTGCACTCGAATAGCACTTCCTAATAACCTCCCAAGTCTTGTGTGCTACGGCCAAGCCTTCTTAATCTTCGATCGGGTGTGAGGCTGCACTCGAGTAGCACTTCCTAATACCTCCCATGTCTTGTATGCTACGGCCAAGCCTATCTTATCTTCGATCGGGTGTGAGGCTGCACTCGAGTAGCATTTCCTAGTACCTCCCGAGTCTTGTGTGCTATGGCCAAGCCTTCTTACTCTTCGATCGAGTGTGAGGCTGCACTCGAATAGCACTTCCTAATAACCTCCCAGGTTTTGTGTGCTACGGCCAAGCCTTCTTAATCTTCGATCGGGTGTGAGGCTGCACTCGAGTAGCACTTCCTAGTACTTCCAACTTTCGTGTGCTATGGCCAAGCCTCCTTAGCCTTTGATCGGGTGTGAGGCTGCACTCGAGTAGCACTTCCTAGTACCGCCCAAGTCTTCTATGCTACGGCCAAGCCTCCTTAGCCTTCGTTCGAGTGTGAGGCTGCACTCGAGTAGCACTTCCTTCCATTCGCCTTTTAATTTTATAGCATATTGGATCATCCCGAAGTTAACCCATGGATGGTATATGTGATGAACCTCATAAAAGACATTAGTGCGGGACGCGTTATTAATTACCTCAAGTGTTTCAAGTATTAAATTGCCCATATCTTAGGATACGATTAAATTTTTGTTTCCCACACATAGTCAATTGTACTCAGTACTTATTAATATTTTCACCCCAGTTTTTACTAGAACTTTAAATCTGTAATTTACCTACTGCTCAACTTAATCAAAACTTACTTTTTTTTATTGACGTCTGTATCTAAATTTTGCCTTCTTTAACAATCATTTAACTTTTTCATTAAATGTTGAATTATAATATATGTCAACCACTATTGTTCATTTACATTCATTTTCTTATATGGGCACTTTTCTACCGTTTTGTGCCGCGTACCTCGTGAGTGGTAGACAGTCGACAATGTCACTTGCCGTCTATCGTACTAACTAAAGCGTTCAAATGAAAGACTTGAACTGTCGCGAACTCTAATAATTCGTTTTCGTAGTGAACTTCAATCGCATATGTCGATCGTCGCCGCGGCATTAAGTATACGGGTTCAATGTGATCATTCAGTTGATCGCACGCGCGCGTTGCGGTAGTTCAAATGCGATATCGAGTTGTTCCTGTTTCCAAGCCCAACATGGTTGTCTTCAAATGGTGAGTGCTTTAACATTTATACGTAGTTTTTTAATTGTCGCTCCAATTTTGTTTCATATTAAAATGTTACATCCTTGATCTTACGTTTTCAATCTCTTTCTTCAAATTGGATCGGCAATTAGTAGTGGGCCCTATATTTAGCATGTCTTTAATAATTATGATGAATGTGATAATTTGTCACATTAAGTTTCCTATTTTCAAATTAAATATTTCAAATCATTTTTCCAAATTATATTATATTACGGAAGTAATCGTTTATGTTTTGTTTTAAATTTTTATTTCACTTCAATGGTTCTAGATAATTTCTTAGGTTCAGTCTATAAACAGTACTGTGACATAATTAACAGAACTATTAGCTATAATAATTAATTATTTCGCACAATTAACTCATATAATTGATAATTACCTTGACTAATAAATACATTAGATACATTAGTTACTGAACTTTGCAATTATTATTATTATTATTATTATTATTATTATTACATATTTTATAAAATACACGTTTAGTCATAGCAAAAAAGATCATAGTAACTTCATTGAGGAATGTTGAATTCCTGAAATTACATTGTTCTTTGACGGTACGGGGACTGTTCTATTGTTGTTAATCATTTAAGGAAATACTGGTCAATATCTATTATTTATTTATTTATTTAATAATTTTGTCTACATTTGAGCATACTTAATTTTTGGGCTATCATTCGATATAGGTTTTTTTGTAATATATAAAATAAATGTTTTAATTGTTTTTCTCCTGAAGACGCTCTACTACTTGTGAACTATTTCTTAATAACTGCATCATATAAAGGTGTCCCATTAAGAGCGAAATATTTAAAATGTGCCCTACGTTCGTATAGTTAGGTTGGCGGCTCTGTAACTATAACATCCGTCATCTGTAATTATTGCGATTAGTATTCATGGAGCATTATACGATCGAACAACGCGCTGTTGTTGCGCAAACGCATTAAAGTATGGTGAATGTTACGCTGAAACAGTTCGTGGAATTTTCGGTCGACGAAATGCACCTAATCTGTCATCAATTTAAAGTTTAATTAAACAAATTCGAGGTAACTGGTTTTACTGTAAACAGAAAAGTAGCTAACGTCGTCGTACCATCCGATCGCTCGAGAATATTGCTGTAGTGCGTGAAAGTGTTACCGATAATCCAAAAACATCGATTCGTCGTCGTCCTCAACAGTTAGACATGTCGAGAAGCATCCTGAACCGAATACACACCTAAGATTATCATATGTGCGCGTACAAAATGCAGTTGTTACAGGCACTGAAGCCAGCAGACCATGGTCAGCGTCGTAAATTTGTAAATTGGGCGTTGATAATACCAGAGGACGCCGATTTTTCGAAGTTAATTATCTTTAGCGGCGAGGCGCGTTTCCAGCTGAATGGGTACGTGAATACTCAAAATTGGGGATTCTAGGCTGGCGGAATAGTAGGGCCCTACTTTTTCGAAAATAGTGCTGAGCAAGCAGTAACCGTGAATGGCGTACGCTATCGCTCATGCTGAAGGAGTTCTTGTGGCCACTGTTGGATGGAATGAATATCGAAGGAATTTGGGTTCAACAGTATGGGGCAACTTGTCACGCGACGCGCGAAACAATCGGATTTGTCGTGAGTAAAATTTCCTGGACGAATCATCTCAGGCAAGGGCGATCAGAATTTGCCCCCGCGCTCGTGCGGCTTCTTTCTTTTAGGGGTACATGACATCTGCTGAAGGTGGAGATTAGACGTGTAATTGGCGATATCAAACCTCAATTATGCGCAAAAGTCATCGAGAATTTCGTTAAAAGAGCAAGAGCGTGCCGACAAAGTCGTGGGGGACATTTGTTCGTTAGTGTTCCACGCTTAACCGCAGTGTGTTTACTTCATACAGAGATATATATATAAAAAAATTTTGAATATATGATGCATTTTATAACAACACTAACTATTGCACTCTTAATGGGGCACGAATTTTTATCTGTGGCTATTGTTTACGTCTATCTAATACAATGGTATTCAATTTATTGCGGTTAATATTAGCAATGTGCAAGCAGACTTTAATGAATTGGAGAAATTAGGAATTACGTGACGTTTATTTATTTATAATTGATTTAATAATACGCTTGCCGCTAGTAATTAATTTGTACGTCCGTTTTTGTTTTAATCTTAAAACAGTTTGAAGAAACTCGTAGCGTTAAAGATTTACGAAGGAGTAGTAGGTCTCTGTAGTAGGGAAAAGTGACAATTTATAAACGAATGAGTTTGCGTGTAATCGTAATACTGTATCCGCTAGTATAAACAGTATTTAAATGTTCAAAATGTTCACTATTATGATGCAAACAAGCCTCAAATCAATTTTGGAAGTCACTACTAGTATATTTATGATAAGTGATTGCTTCAACTGCCGGAGATGTGTTTTTATCTTCAACGAAATATGGACCGATTATCCCAATGACCAGTAAGCGCGCACCTAATGGTAACTCGGACCTGTGACATGGTTTATCTGCAGTACCATCAGGATGTCTAAATCCAAGGAATCGAGTTGTTTTGTCGATTAACATAGCCGCTAAGTTGAAAATGACTCGTCTGAAAATCATCTGTCTAAGAATTAGGGATTCTCTTAAGTTGAGTTCAATATGCGACTACAGTAAGTTTTCCTTGCACGTTTGAAAGCACCGTTTATTAATTGTTTGTTACCAACAGCCTCTTCCGATGGAAACAAATAAGACGTTTTCCCACAGAACAAGTCCAGGCCCAATATAAGTGTACATGTTTTATTCCTATCTTATCCCGTTCTTCCAGAATAAATTAAAATCCCAAAACATTCGAAAAATTACAAATTTCGCGTAATAACTTTTTAAGACAATTTTGGTACGAATCATAGGCTCCGCCCACAACCAATCAGAATATTCGTGAAGTTAGAGAAATTTCGCGTAATAACTTTTTGAGACAATTTTGATACGAATCATAGGCTCCGCCCACAACCAATCAGAATATTCGTGAAGTTAGAGAAATTTGGCGTAATAACTTTTCGAGACAATTTGATACGAATCCTAGGCTCCGCCCACGGCCAATTGAAAACGCTTAAATTTCTAATACACGCAGAAGACGTAACCCTGTCTAGGCCCCAAGGGAAATTACCGTGACATAGATACTTCTTTGTTCGTCACCTGCGTCACTGGGGTTCCCAAATTAAAACGTAAACACATTTGGAAACCTATATAAGCTGAGGCAAATGCCTACAAGATATCGAGTCCTAGCTCGGTCACCAGCCTGCCAGCACCAACCTCCTGGACCAGCAGATAACAGGCCACCGATACCGAGCGGACTTTCCAGAAAGCCATCCAGCGGAATTGTATTTACTGCTTACGTAATACAAGGGACCAAAAAGGCACTTTCCAGGTCATTAGGAGTACACGGCGAAACGTGTACAGGTGACCACACGGACCAAGAATCCACTAAGAATTCTTGAGGAATTCTTTATTTCGGACGCCTTCTTCGTCGGAATCCAAGTTCGCCGACGTCTGAGAGTATCTCCACGTGGTGGAATACAGCCGACGTATCGCCTAGTATCGACCGAAGAAGTTATAGGAGGATCCTACTACTGTGTACGTAGTAGCGGCCGTTTAGTTATTTACAGTGCGCTTATTTCGCGTAAAGATACCAAACTTACGGTCCCTCTTTAGTGTTCGCCCATAGTATTAACTTCAGTGCACCAGGACAAGCTACAGCTGCTTACGCTGTAGCAATTAACCGTAAGTGCAGTGAAAAACCTATTAAGCCCGCGTTTTCATTTAACATTGTTGGTTGAATACCAGCACCTCCACCAAAACATTTAAATTCAGTGTGCGCCTTTGTTAATGAATTATCATATTAACTTCACGTGGATGCAATAACAACATTGTTATTGCTAAAGTGTTAATATTAAATTCCACGCGTTAGTGAAACATAACCTTCAAATATCCAACCGATATCTTCCCTTATACATACTATTTGTTTATAACAATATTATTATCCAAGTTCGTTGTTACTGGTACCCATATGCAGCGTGTGTTTAACTTTTATTCCAGTAACAACCATTTTATTTAACATTGTTGGTTGAATTCCAGCACCTCCACCAAATTATTTAAACTCAGTGCGCGCCGTTATTAATGTATAATATTAATAAATTCACGGTGGTTCATTAACTATATTGTTGTATTCGGAGAGTTAACCTTAAATTCACGCGCTAGTGAAACCCTAACCTCCAAATACCTAACCTATATTTATCCCTATGTACATTATTTGTTTATAACATTATTAATATTCAAACGTATCGTTATTAGTATCTATATTCAGTGTGTGTTTGACTTTTTAACGGATAACTTTTATTTTATTATTGGTTAATGCCAACTCCTCCATCATTATTAAGCAGTGTGTGTATTGTTGCTATTTCATAATATTTAGTTGTTTCAAAGTGTACAACAACTATTACTCAGTGTGCCCGTTTGTATTTAAACCTCGACTGTTAACATTTATTCGCGATACGACTTGTTTTTGGTTATAGTGTCGTTTATTAACACAGGTCGTTATTAACATCGGGTATCATTACGTATCATTAAGCTTTGAATTATTAAAATATTATAACGTTGTGGAAAAGTATTGTTTTAATTAATAACATAACCCTACTTTACCCTAAATTCAATTAATACCTCCTGGAGGAGTCTTTTGCCGCGGTCCCTTTGTTTGTTTGTTTGTTTGTTTTACAAATTCCCAGGATTAAGGGGAGGTAATATGTTGTCTAATTTGATTACGGTATGAATAACCACGATTTGAACATCCGAGGTGTAGCTGTTTCACTGATGTTGAGTTTACATATGCAGTTCATACAATGTTTCTTTGCGGTAAACTTTGTCAGAATAACACGTCCTGTGTTTTTCGTTGCTACAAACTGTTCTTCGAAGACCTGCATAACCTATACGTTGATACAATACACTACCAGTGCAACGAAGTTTCTCAGCTATCGCTAATATCACATTTTTACTTGGGGGGGGGGGGGCTACTTTATTAAACCATTGTCGCTATCTTCCTGACACATGTTGAAGTGCATTGCGACCATTTTCGTATGAACGAAAATGATGTTCTACCTAAAACAATTTTCTGCCGTCGTTAGAACCTTCCTCAATTCATAAATAGAACTGCAGCGTAACATTTATCATACAGGTTTGGCCTACGAATATCTTGCATGCGGCTTCCCGTACTTAACACGAAAGGAGTTGAACCGTACCTACCTAACAGATGTACATACGCGAGCCGACAACTAGACCTTCAGCGAAACCATATTGATTCAAACATAAAAATAATAAATCTGAAGGAATTCTTATAATATTAACTTATGATACTTTTTTAAGAATATTAAGAATGGGAATAGTACCTTAAAATGAAGATAACAACCCCTGCAACATGCACACATACATTATATTGGAATGTTACGATCGTAATGATCGTATCGGCCTGTCGTCGAGCGTCGAACAGTACGTGCCCACTGCCCACACGTGTATAAATAGTTTCGGTACTGTATATTCTTGTGTATACCGTATTTCACCGTTGGAACCGAGTTGCAGTACTGGTCGACCTTTTACCATTTTTTTTTGCATTTGAAACTGGTCACGATAATCCTTCCTCTCAGTTGCGGAATTTGCATATAATTCCGAATTAAAGTATACTTTCATATGGAATAAAATAGAAAAAGGCAAGTTGTTCCTCGTAATAGACAATTTAAATTTTGAAAATTTTACCTTAATAAATCCAATGAGTTGATGTTGCACATTAAAAACTTCTAGCCCAAAGTGTCAACTATTTGTATCTGATAATGTTTTCGCCTAAATCGGGTCATTACAATCACATTCCGCTTTCGAATGGGATATTGAACAGATTGTAGATACGCGTCAGTTAAGAAGAAAGCAGAATAACGGAGTACCTGAAAGATCTCTTAAATTAATTCACCAAGAGGAGACTCTTCTGAAATTCAGTCTGCACACATTAACAGTGTAAAGTGTCTATTGCATCTGCAACACTATTAGCTACGCACGATTGCAATCATATCATATACTACCTTGCCAACTTCTACTAGAGAAATTCCAAATAAAAGCGATTCACGATGAAGATTTTTTTGTTTTATAACGGTAACTCTTATAACATTGTTATATTTTGTGTAAATGTAGTATTGCACGAATTATGAAATAAAGACTAAGAAATGTGTCTCGTATAAGCAGAGGCCGTTCTATTTATAAAATAACTAATTCTAATTTATTTTTTTCTTAACCATTTTATTCTCTGAAGTAAAGTCAATGTATTGATTTACATGTACGAGTTTTAATTCCTAAATTTACCGCAACTCCGAGAAAGAATTAATTAACCTTATTCTAACCGCAATTTTCTATCGACCTATTTCACAGTCATCTGACGTTTCAAGTTTTAAAAGTGAACAGTATAAACATTATAATGTGAAGGTGCCTACGACAAGTATACGGTAATAGACTACGATTTTGAAAATAAATATCAAATATTTCCTATAATATTAAATTTTGAATGCAATAGTATTTTCCTTGCCGGTGATATATATATATACTTACGAAGTGCATATGCTACGCCACAGTATTTGGTTCCAGCAAGATATTATAACATTTTCTAACCGGATGCATTGGAAGACGAAGAAACAGCGAGTGGCCAGACCGTTCTACTAATTTAAACCCTTATAAGAATGTGTTTGGGGGCATACTTGCTTATTAATTTGCTTGCACTGATAATGTTTTGACCGTTAACCTTTTTACAAACAATTTTGTTAACCTGGTGCCACTACTATTAAGATATTAAAGTCTTTTTCATGTATAATAATGTATTAAACTAATTTAATGTTATTTGCAAGAGGTAAACTTACTCCATCGAATGATTTTATTAAAATTAACACTTGCCAATTTAAACATATGCATATTATGTGAAAAACAAATTAAGTTAAAGAAATTTAAGCATACTCAAATGTAGATGTAAATGACATAAGCAACTTTTGTGTTAACGATTTCTTCTTTAAATGACTTTAACCACAATAAATGAATTAGTTTCTCCATACTTATTCAACACTGTATATTGCAGTAGTAAATTATTTCAAGTAAAAGTACGTATCAATTTTAATTAAGTTAATATTAGTAATTGGTATTGAGTAGTTATTGTGATATAAAAAGGACTGTTCAAAGTTATAGATATGAATAGTTTCATGACCGACATCTTAGTTAGTGTAAGACAGACTGTCAAATAAAGCAACACTATTATAAATAATAAAATTAAATTATTTATTTAGCACACTTTCGCATGTTCAAGTTTTAATTGCTTATAATTGACATTCATTTACTCATCAACTATTGAATTTTATATACATACATGCAGTTTTGGAAATAACGTGTGAAAAGTTCAAGTAAACGTTATTCCTAGTTTCCGATAATGCCAGCCCCCTTTATATATTATATTAGTCGTCATTACATTTAACTATTTATTGTATGATATTTATTTCATATAAATGAGACACTTCGTCTGAAGAAATATCAGTATTTGTTTGAGTAGGAAATACCTTTTTCTTAAGAGTCCTCAATCTAACGAGTAACACTTTATAGTAACCTCCCAAGGCTACCGTGCTATGTCCAAGCCTTCTTTAGCCTTCGATCGAGTGTGAGGCTGCACTCGAATAGCACTTCCTTCCAATTAACCTTTTACTTTGTACCCGCAGTTGGGTAATGAATGGGACACATAATGGACCTCATAAATGGCAATAATGCTTTACTCGTTTTTAATCACCCTAGGTGTTAAAAGTATTAAATTGCCCATATTTTACGACCAGTCTAAATTTCTTTACTCCCAAGTGTTTAATTGTACCGGGTGACCGAAATTTACCGCCACCGCCATAATGAGGCTTATTTATAAAGAAAAGATAATCTAATTTTGTGTAAAATTAGATTGAAATGTACATTACATACTTAATAAAAATGAAAGCTCCGCAAAATGTTAGAAATGTGCCAAAACCAAACATTAATGAGAAAAATTGGAATCGATTTTTTACTTTCTTATACGAAGTATAAGGAAGTATTGTAATGATGAAAATTTTCGATCACGAGATTTTTGCAGATGTCCACGTTTTGAAGTCCCCTGATTCAGAAAAAGTGGTTTTTAAAAAATATCTGTGTGTCTGGCTGTGTATGTGTGTATCTGTCTGTGTGTGACGACGATAGCGGTCAAGCCGCTCTAGATATCAATTCCTAATGTTGTATACCTATACGTAATCTCCCTCTTGAGATCTGATTAGTTTTTCAGTAAAATCGGTAGACTGGAAGTAGCAGTTACTTCAGTGAAAAAATCGAATTTTGCCAATATTTTGTGAACTACTAAGTTTAAACAAATTTATAATGAATTCATATGTAATTTAAATTGAGTATAATTTTATTTAAAAAATTTTTCGAAATTCCTGCCGGAAGTAGGTCTTTTACTCTTATCGAAAATCAGTTTATTGCGAATATTTCGCAAGTCATGCTTTTTAGACAAGTACCAAGTACGTTACGAGTATTAAACATAATTTTCAATATCTTTTGTATGAAAAAAATTTCAAAATTCAGATCGGAAGTGCCACTTTTATTCTTATTGAATAGCGATTTTTTGCAAATACATATGGCGTAAGTCATTCTATATATTTTTATCAAGAGTACGAAAGTATTTAGAACTGGATTTGCAATATTTTTTGTATATATGAAATTTCGAAATTCGGACCGGAAGTAGCACGTTTACTCTTAGGGGAGTAGCACTTCTTTGATAATATCTTGCAAAGTATGCATTCTAAAGAGATTTATTAAGAGAATAGACGTACTTGGAATGGGATTTTGAATAATTTTTGTATAAAAAAATTCTTAAATTCTATAATTTAAAACGCTCATACGTATAAGAAAGTCGTGTGGTGGAAACATCTCATTTTTTTCATTATAACGGGTGTTTTTTTTAACTTTAAATTGGCAATACTATTTTCTGTGTCAAATCGATTTGACAGTTCTCGGTTGTTCTGGGGGTTAGTTTGGTTTGGCAATTCTTCACGAATAGACTCAAGCCGGAGCAACGTTTGAAAAACGTTATTCAATTTGAGAAACTTATCGGGCATTACGTGCATTTTATGGTGCTCATAGTCGTCAATCAGGGCGATTAATTCGAGAAACGTTAATGGATTGTTTTCGCAATACATCACTCTAAACGATAATACGCGTCCCATAAGACGTACAATGCGCTAACGACAGCCGATTGATGCTGTGCCAGCGTAGTGTTGATGATCATCCACATGCGTTAATTCGTCATTCTGCTCAGTAATTAAACTTGCGTCCAACAACTTCATGGAATATTTTGCGTAATGATCTGGGTCTGCTTGTTTACAAGATTCAACTTATACAGGATGTGAAGCCGCACGATCATCGTACGCGCTGTACATTTGGTGGATGGGCCGAAAGAAACATTGCTATTGATTCACAATTTCATTTGATAATTTTGTTCACTGATTGATTGATTATTTAACGCCATTAGACTATTTTTTCTGGGAATATGTAAAATCGCATGTCTACGCCTATAAACCAGAAACAATTGAGCTCTTGGAAAAGCCAACATTCCACTCGTTATTGCCCTAATACAGCCTGATTTGATGACTTCGAAGAGTGTTTGAAAATTGGACCTTCAGATTACGCCATTACGCGCCAGTCGCGGCGGTTACGTGTCCGAAATCATTCAAGCATTAATGCCTTAAAATTATCTTTTAAAAAAGCCATTTTATCGAAATTAAAAGCATTTTTCTGTGTTTTATTTCAATTTAAAGTTCTCCGCCTTAAAAAGAAACACCTTCTATGTTGCAGATATTTTTTGAAACATATTCATCTATATTAAAATCCGTAATTTTGATTAGTTTTCCTTAAATTTAAAGTTCTGTGGAATGCATCTAAATGCCGTTTATAATTTACAACCTGTTTGCACTAATCGACACACAAATTTAAATATAATAAATAAAAAAATAAATATTAGGTTATATCTCGGAAAAATAATTTTATAAAATGTAATTTGAGCAATGGAAAGTAAATGATTTGCAAAATACAGTGCCTAATGCAGTTTTATTAAAAAAAAGAAGGTTAAATTCAACAAATTATTCCAAGGAGATGAAGAGTTGTCTGTCCGAGAATGCATAGGTTGCTTGAGGGTGTAACAACCCAAAAAATTTTGTAAATCATTTAATGTCTGTTGTTCTAATTTAACATTCTTGGATTTTAACAAAAACAACTATCGAGTATTGAAGACAGAATTGAATTTACATGGAAATATTCTCCTACTGCACATTCTTTCCCTAATTTTCGTTATGCTACATTCCCAGGTATAATTAAATTTCCCGCAAATATTATAACAGCCTGTTGCAAATTATTATATTGGAAACCTTTTAATTTGCATAAATACCTCAGTGTTCTTTTAGTAATTTGTTTTCTGTTCCTTTTTATGAAATATTAGCTTATGTCTCGGAAAAATAATTTTATAAAATGTAATTTGGGCCATGGAAAGTAAATGATTTGCAGGGTACAGTGCCTAATGCGGTATTATTTAAAAAAAAGAAGGTGAAATTCAACAAATTATTCCAAGAAGATGATGAGTTGTCTGGCCGAGGATGCACAGGTCACATAAGGGTGTAACAACCCATAAATTTATGTAAATCATTTATTGTCTATTGTTCAAGTAATCTTCGAAAAACAACTGTCCAGTATAGTGAAAAGAATTAAATTTACTTGGAAATATTCTACTATTGATTTTACCATTTCCAATTCCAAATTAAAACACATCATATTCAGTATTGCGTTATGCCACTTCCAAGCTTACTCAGGACATCATCGAGTGTGAGGCTGCACTCGAGTAGCATTTTATTGACAAAAGGTATTACATAGCACTTCCCTTTCCAGTTCAAAACACGTGACAAAATATTGCGTTATGCTACTTCCAAGCCTACTCAGGACAAAACAAAATGATGTTCGTCAGTGTATGGAAAATGAAACCACAAATTTAAAAATAATTTAAGGCAAAGATAATCACCTGCTAAATTTCACTTTTTCGTGTTTCCTCACATAAAGAACAGAATATTTAAAACTCCTGTTGCTAGTTTGGTAGATCTACAGCAAAGAATTATTGAAGAATGTGCATTAATAACGCCCGCAATACTACAAAATGGCTTGAACAGTATGAGTAGTAGGCGTATAAGCTTGGAAATTGAAAATAAAGGACAATAAGTTCGACGTTTGCTTTATTAATAAAATCTTGAATACCAGTTCAGCTTCTTGTTTTATTGTGTCTCTAAATCAAATGACATATTTATTGATGTCACGATGATAATTTTCAAAATTAAGGTTGTGTTACGAGTATGTTAATATGTCTTAAGTTCAGGCATATGTTTTCTATTTCAATGCCATCTTCGTCATAAAAACTTTATAATGTCCCGGTATAGCCGCTATACACTTATTCTGGTATGCTCACTTTGAAAAGTAGAAATAGTCATGTTAAATGTTACAGATTGCCAAGGAAAAGATAACGCGAAATTTCTGGCGAAATGCGTGTAAGAGATAGGGTTTAATAAATTTTATAAATGGTATTTTCAAAAATAGCTTGCATTTTTGTTCATTATTAAAAACCTATTTTAGCATGTATCTATCTGATCCATTTATTTTGGCCCACCGGGCTTTCATTCATCATGTATATAACGACCTCATAATATCTTGATGTCAAGAAGTTTTAAATTCTGATAAAATTATGAAATTCCTTGATTACAATTTTCGTAGATAGAGAGGTTCGATAGCTCTTTCTTTAATAGTGCTGAAAAGATTGCGACTCAAACTGAATTGAAATTAACATCTTGAAATCACTAAGGTCTTAATTATACTAGGAACCATAATTGAAATTTATAACATTACAAAAATCTATCGTAACGCCACAGATTAGAATCAAATGGCGCAGCCAAGCCAAAATTTTTATCCGCGTTTTGTATTGCCTGCGGGCAAATATAGATGACGCTGACATCAAAAAATTACAGTTTTCAATAACACTAAGCAAATAGCGGGCCATTTAAAATGTATTTGGTAGCGCGAAATTCAAAATAAAAAATTACAAATTAGGGTTTAATACCGCGAGATCAAAAATTATATTGATAAAGGTTTGCCATGGAATGTAAAACGTCCGTCTTAAGTTATATCATTAACTCTTCAATTGCCCTAGACCCTTCTATTCAAGGTAATGCAGCTGCACGTTACCAATGTCGAATACGTTCGGTTTATGCAGTCAGTACCGGATTGAGGGGGGGTCAAATGAGGACAATTGCCCCGGGCGGCAAAATGGAATTTATTACTGCATTACATATATAGTGAAAATATCTACAAGGGCGGCATGGTGCTGACTTGCCCCCCTTAAGAAATTTCCTAGATCCGGCACTGTATGCAGTCCATGTATTAGAAAATATCATACATCTTAAAAGAAAATATACAGGGTGAGTCATCTCAGTGGGGAAGGCAGATTGTGAATTTATGAGAGAAGATATTTCGAAGCGGTTTTTTCCTATAATAGCCACTTATCAGGAGTACCTTTAACAAATTATGTCGTATTATACAGAGTGTTCCATAACTTTGTCTGACCATAGTTTTAGTTTTTTAAAAGGACCACCATGTATGATTACTATACTTTTGTATTCCCTGTATAATTCTTAGTCAAAAAGTGATAAAATAAGGTTAAGCCTAAAATTTAAGGTTGTCGACTTATTACCATTTTTCTGAAAAATTAAATGTTTTTATAAAAGTGCATTTCTCGAAAACAACGTATTCTATGAACACAATTTTTGGTAGCGTCGTTCATAATAAGAGTTTTTAATACAACACATTTTATTATTTGGCAATTTCTAATTGACTTTGCAGAAAACTGGATTAAGGTTACATGACACATTTTTGTCTAAAAGTGAATTTTTTCGAATGGAGCATCGTGTAGATTACACAAATCTTTGGAAAATGCTTCTTGTGGATTCTTCGTATTATTGAGTAAACTTTCCTCCAAAAGTTGCTGCCGCGGTTTATTCAAATTTTCAGAAACCCTGTTCTGATGAAATTTCTTCTGGCAGGTAATCTGTGTAACAAATTATATTTTTAACATTCAGTTATATTAATTATTATTAATTACTATATTACTACAAAAACTAGAAAAATAAATTGTCTGGTTTTGTAAAGTTCTCCAGTTGTTTGAATTTGATAGATTTTGGTTATTTTGGTGTTTATGACAAAGAAATATTACAAAGATATATTAGCTTTAAAGAACATAAAATTAAACATATCTAATAATAATTTATTATGAAATTGTTGCATTATATTTATGAACCCAAAAAAAAATCTCATAATTGTAGAACTTATTATTGACAAAATATTTCAAAATTCAACTTACCCTTTTGTCGCAGAGTGTGCACAAAACACTTTCTTCGTCAATAATTTTTAGTACACTGCAATCACTTATCCAATTTTTCAGTAGAGATGACTTCGCTTTAGCTATCTTCGGCATTTTCAACACTAGTTAATTCACTTTTGTTTCACCAAATAGCACAGACCTTAACACGTTTACGAATGAACAAACTATGAAGGAAATTATTTTTTTTTTCTTATATTGATATTAGTCGTACGGTATAATATACCTGCATTAATACCTACATTTCTGAAAAGGATTTCTTACGTAAGATCTAATTGCGCTGTAAACCGATTATCAGTATAGTTAGAACCTATTTTTGACTTTTAATGAGTCATTAATGGAAAGTTGAAGGAATGCAATCCCTTCACGTTTACTCAAACAAATTAAATATCTTTAAATATCAGATTTTATTATGGTTCTTATGAAAATGGCGAATATATGCATAAATATGCAAAATAATTATGAAATATGTACGTGCATTTGCAGTGATGGTAAAGTGTCCAAATATGCATTAATGCACTAATAAAAATGGTAAAAAACGTATTTTGAGGGTGGAAAATGGATAAGTATGGAAGGGATATACCAAAAAACCACAAATATGCATTTTGCATAAAATCCAGTCTATATATAACATACTTCAACCCCCGGATTTATTTGACTATTATATACAGGCGGTACCACTTAAAACTCCCATGTCAAATATCTCGGAACGGTTAAAGATATAGCTGTTACTAAACAATGTGATTGTCTCTAGGTTGCTCTCACAATTGTGTTTTATTATATGAATATATAGATGGCACTGCGATGAAAAGAATTTTTTTGATCGCCATAATCATCATTTGTATTTGAAAGAGTAGTAAAATTAATGTAAGTTTTATGACTTGTATTAGTTTCCAAAATTTAACGGTTTCGTAGGTATTCGTGTTTAAAGAAAGTTAGAGTAACTTTAAATTTTGGCTTTATTTTGTTTAAATATTTAATTTGTAGGGAAAAATAGCAGTAAACATAGTCACAATTCTTGCTATTATAGTTACTTCACAATTTAAATTTTATAGTTAGTTCCTTTTATAAATTGCACTTCATAGGCACCCATAGGTATGTCGCACATAAGCATTCATGTCTGTGTTATATGTTAGATATGCTTGGTTTTTACCAAATATTTTGACATTAGTGACATTTGCTTGATTACTAATTGTCTTTATAATTAGCCTCATTCAAACATTTACTCACTTTGCGTTGAGATTTTATTAAATATATGTGTTTGCAAAGAGATGAAGTCAAACTGAAAACGGTTTTAATTTATGAAGAATCCCGTAGAAATGCATCTGAAGCATTTCGATTATATGCTCTACGCTTTCCAAACAGGCCTTTACCAGATCACAAAACATTTATTAGTTAGTGCAAATTTCAGAACTTTCGGTACCTTCAAAAAACAAAAACAATGAAGGCAGAAAAGAGTAAGAGATGATAAAATTAGGGCAGCGACACTACAAAGAGTTAATAATAATCCACATACATCATTACGGCATTTAAAAGAAAATAAATACCCCCAGTATAAAGTTTATTTAGTGCACCATTTAAGAATAGGAGACAATCAACGCAGAACTGGATTTTCTGGCAGAATTTTTTGTAATGTTAGCGGGAAAAAATAACTTTGTAAATCAGATCTTGTGGAGTGACGATTGTCGTTTTCACAACAATGGTATTTTAATTAAGCATAATACTATTATATATATAATAATATTATATATATAATACTACTATGTCAGAAGGAAAATTTTTGTTTGTTATATTTGATCCGTTTAAATATTCTAACAAAATAAAGACAAAAACTGAAATTACTCTTACTTGCTTTAAACACAAATATCTATGAATCCGATAAATTTTGGAAACTAAAACGTATAATAAAATTTACATTAATTCTAATCCTCTTTCAAATAAAAAACAAATGAAGATTATGGCGATCAAAGAAATTCTTTTCATCGCAGCGCCATCTGTATATTCATATAATAAAACAGGATTGTGAGAGCGAACTAGAGTGGATCACATTTTTAGTAACTACTTTTTACAAAATTCCAATATTTTTATCCGTTTCCGAGATATTTGACCTTTGAGTTTTAAGTGGTACAGCCTTTATACCAAAGTTTGTGTCTTATCTAATATTAACGAATTTGAATTAGGTTATAATTCACTTATTTTCCCTAAGAGATAGTTTCACATAACCAAATATTTATCTATACCATTTCAGGTAAATGATTTTAATTATTATTAGAAAAATAATCTTTTTACAAGCAACTCACCTTGAGTGAAGGATTTCATGTTGTATTTTAATTAACTGAGCTAGATATTTATTACACAAGTAAGTAAAACGTGAATTTAATTTTTTAAATAGTAAAATCCGAGTTTGCATAGAAAGAAACAAATTTAAAAGTTATTTTAAAAAAAAGTTAAATACATTTTAATGTATTTTGAATATATTAATAAAAATTAATGCTGCATACAGAGGTTTTTCATTAAATTGGTACAAATCTGAAATGTAATTTAATAATTCGATTGTTGTGATTGTAATCATCAAATATTAAGAGCAACCTACTACCTCAGTATATGAAATAGTATATTGTGACTAGTCCAATATATGGCTAGAATAGATAGCTCTTAATATCAAAGTACATATTAGATAACAACATCGTTTTCTTTCGCGATGGTCTGCGAAATGAAGAAGGAAAGCGGTGATACTCCGTAAAGTTCAAGAATATCCCGATACGTAATGAAATTAATCACAAATCGTTCTAGACAGACAAAATGGGTCATCCGGGCGCACCTTAGTCTTAACCAATATGTTGTGGAAGACTAAAATAAACCTCCAGAATTAGTGTCACTAATAAATGTTTTTGTTATAGTATTGTCCCCCGAAATAATAAATGAATATGTGAAACATAAGATCAAGATCCACATGCCATTATGAGATATTGTATAACAAATGGAACACTGCAATCTCTTCAATGAAAATTCGGCACATGAGTGTCTTACATTTAAATACATGTTTATAACTGATCGAAGCATACTACAATTTAACAGTTTATGTGTTGCTTTGTCTACAAGTTTATGATGAACAATGGCAGCACAAATTTTTCTAACATAATTATGTGTGTCCATGAAATATTTATATGCATTTTGATAACATGAAGCGGAGTTGATGTAGGTACTTGTTTAGATCTAGACACTTTTACACAATATTTAAAAAGTTTAAATGAATTAAATGCATTCTTAACGAATACAAAAGAAAAGTAGAGCTCGGGGAGCCTTATGTTATAAAAATGAAACCGAGAAACATAAGAAATGGTGAAATCAAAAACGCTGTTAAACTGCAGTAATTAGAGGTGGCCAAACGGTTCAGTTCTTCGACTCGGCCAACTCGGTTCAGCTCGTCGTTGTGAACCGGCTCATTTGAACCGTTCATGAACGTGTAGGACATTTGTAATACTCGGCGCCGTCATCGGCTCAAACGAACCGGGATGATAATTTAGGCTGCGCGTACACCAATTATACAAAATGTTTGACAAACAATTTATTTGAAGCTATAATGCACACAAATCTGACAAATTATTAGATTGCTCTACACAAATTAAACAAAATGTATGTAAAACTAAATTATACATTCATTTGGTATTTATAATTATTGAAGAGTATGCCATTCGCACATAAAGTAATTAGAACTAATAGAATTCCATAATTTTCATAGCATTATTAAATGGCAATTATGATTATGATGCAGGTGTAATAAAAATATTTCTAAGAATTTTGTAACTCGCAGACAACTAATAAGTTAAATATTTTATTTTATACAATATGATCTGATGTTGTACAAAAATAAATATTTTAGTGTGAAGTGCGTACTCTCCCTGTTATATAATAATATCAATTTTTATTTTTCAATCCGTCCTGCGACCGTATTCCAACTATAATTTCCAAATTATTCAGTTCGGTTCCTTTATGGTTTTGATACAATCGCGACCGAACCGAATCACATTACGTTAGAACTGTTCAGGCCGGTTCAGTCGCGCGCATACTTACTTTTCAAGTGAGCGGAGTTCCGGTTCATTGAGATTTAGTGAACCGGCTCTCTCGGTTCGCTGCTGGGATTCGGTTCACTGAACCGGTTCGTTCGCGAACGACCCACCTCTAGCAGTAATAAATAAGCCAAATACTATAAAACGGTTTATTGGAATGTAGACTATAACAATAAAATTGTCAAATAAACGCTCGAGTAGAACCTGCATTTGTTTATTTTAAATAATTTTTGGACATTTCTAAAAATTAAGGTCTTATGTTCATATTCTTGTCTTTTCCTTTTATTAACAGTAGGTTTATTTGCTGCTCTTTTAATTTGTGCTTTACATATTCATTACGAATTTCTATCTCTGTAATTCTAATAAACATGTATTACTTCTTTTGTAATGACGATTGCAATACATTAGTAATAACTAGGCTTCGGATAAATATGCATTAAAAAAGTACAAAATATGCATGCAAATATGCATCTAAAATATTAAAAATATGCACAAAAATCGTTTATCAGATTTAAATAAAACATTTTTTAAAGGTTATATTGGTCTATTTACAATAAATTTACAGATTTTTACTATTACACTTCACTATGACATGATGTAGTAAATGGTCAAATATAAATTTACGCCTATTATCACCTAAAATATTTTTAAATTCTGAAAAACGTCGTTCCACGTCACATGATACAACAGGAGCGAATGATAAATCCACTATGTCAGTGAGATTTAAATTACTGGGAGCAACAGCAGTTTCCTCATTTTTTTTTTTTTGCAAAACTACAATTTTTTAATTTACTTAACTTATCAAAAACATTTTCAACAATTTGCATGCTGTTTTCTAAAGGAAGTCCCTTGGTTTCCAATTTCAAAATAGCCTCGGAAATACAAGTAAAATTTAATATAATGAAAATCAAATCTTCGCGCAATCCTCTTTGTGTTAAAGCGTTTTGAGCACCCTCTTATGCTTTTCGCTTCTTCAAGATCGAAATCGTTCACAATACGGGCAATAAGCTCAAAATGTTGAGCGTATAGCTTGCAGCTTCAATCCAGGTGCCCCATCTTGTAAGAATCGGGGACGCGGAAGTGGAATCCCACCAACAGTAATTTCTTTGAACTTGGCAACGCGAGAAGGTGCTTTTAAAAACACTTTCTTGGTCGATGATATTAACAAATTTACATTTGTATAAACGGAGCGCACTAATTCGGCCACTCGATGTAAGCCATGCGCCACACATGTAACGTGAGTCATTTTTGAATAAAGTATTTTCAAACCACTCATTGCTTTAAACACGTATGGAGCAGCATCCGTAGACACAACGAGCACTTTTTCGTAGCAAATGCCTGATGGCCACAAAAAAGTTAGTGCATCATTGAAAAATGTGGCAATTGTTGTATGGTTCACTTTTTCCAACACTTTCATTGTTAACAGATACGATTTATTTATTTCTTCTTCAACTCCCAAAATACCAAAAACAAAACTTGCTATGCTTCTTTGTTCTACATCCGTTGTTTCATTTAAAGATACCCAAATATTTTTATCTTTAGCTTTTTCCCGCAGCTTTTGTAATGTGGCGTTATATAATGGCAGAACATAGGTTTTTCGCAGTGTAGATTCGTCTGGAATATTTTGCTTGGTATGTTTTTCCAAAAAAGTTTTAAATGTTTCATTTTTTAATTTCGCCAACGGTATGTCCGCAGAAATTAGAGCTCCAAACAATTCCTCGTTAAATGGTGAACGACTGGGACCAGGTTTTAATATAGCTGGTACTAACATCTGCTGTTTACTTCCTAAGCTTCGGTTCTTCTTTTTTTGGTGCTTACTGGTTTGTAATTGCTGCGTCACTTGGCACTTTTTCGTTGCTGTTACACTCACTTCACAGTATTTACAAAACAGTACACTTCCATCAGTTGTAAAATTGCTGAAGCCTTTGACAAATTGGTTTAAAATTGCGCCAACTGATCGTTTTTCTTTCGGCATTTTTATCACTGGGATGTTCGCTTCTCAAAATCAAAGAACAAAGTTATGGAATATTCCACTCCTTGCGGGTTGGGTACCTGATAATCGGTCATAAAAGCTGTTTGGGATTTACCAAATATATTTTCGAATGACGGTGACGGTTCTATTAGATTTGTTTATGTAAAAAGGCAGCCGGACGGAAAAAGCATTCCTTCATTCGTTCAGAGTCGATTATGTAAATACCAAATAAATACTCTTACATAAATCTGTCACATCAAAATTCTTAGATAAATTGTACATAAATAGAATTTTGTGTCACTGTGATTCAATAATTATAGTTTTAATGAGTTTAGTTTATATATAGTTCGTTTGCTTCAAGAGTGCTCTTAATTTCATTTTCAATTATATTTTTATTTGGTGTTTTAAATATAGACTTTTAAAAATAAATAGTGAGTGAATTATTTATTATTTTTCGGACCCATAAAAACCATTACATTATGTTTAAAAAAAAATGTTAACTGGGAAATATGCATATAAAACTGAAAATGACTAAAATATGCACTTCAACTCAAAAATGACTTAATTATGCATTAGAATATGCAGTTATGCAAATGCATATTTATCCGAAGCTTAGTAATAACTATAGACCGGACACGAGCGGTTGATAACTCGTCGCCCATGGGCGCACTATTGAAATTTTCTTTTTTTTAAAGAGTTTTAATTTTATTTATATAATTGGATAACAAGTACTGGAAATATTCTTTTATTTCAGCGTATTTAGCATTTAGATTTAGTGTCATTGTCCCCATACACAATTGCCCCAATGTTATTAAATCTGGATTTCTATTAAAAACTGCGTCTAACTTTTGCCGAAGGCCACATCCGAAGTCACTTGGAATACTTTTGGAATTATTAATAGCCACATCTAATGTGGTTAATCCATATTTTAATTTGAGATTTCGATTTTCAAAATATATGATTAGTTTAGGCAAATTTCCAAAGTGTCCCTGAATGAATAACAAGAGATTTTTTAAATTTGGGATTTGTGTTAGTTCCTTGCACTCGGAAATACTTCGAGCATCGTCATCTAAACATGTAACGAAATTTTGTATACTATCGAATTTCTCTCCATAAAAACTAGTATAGCATCCAACCATGTTCCCCATCTAGTTATTACTGGTAAGGGAGGCGGTGACAAAGATGGAATTTTTTTCCCCGTAAAGAGCTACTCTCAATGGTGCTTTTCTGAAACCTTTTTTAACAGCGAATACAAGTCTTATCAACTTCCGGATAGGTGTCTCCGATATATTCACAGATTCTGTGGAAAGTATGTGCTACACAAGTAATATGCAGCATATGTATAAGGATATGTTTCCTTTAATAGTCTGTCTGTTTTTAACATATATGCGGCACTGTCACTAACAAATAAAAGTGTTTTTTCCTTGTACCTGTCGTCCGAATGGAGCATTTTGTGCAAATTCTCGTCAATAATTTTAGCAACTGTTTACGCATCGACTGTTTTATGGAATAGTTGGATGTAGTACACCAGCTACAACATTTACCACACAACGTCCTAATATATCGATTCGTCGGCACTTATCCATAGGTACTGATTTGAAAGATGTCTTCTAATTCATTTTACTGTTTTCGTGCAGCACTTAGAAACACGATATTCGCGTAAGGTGGATTTATCAGGAGCAGTTCGACCAGAATATTTTTGGAGAAATGTTTTGAAAGTGGGATTGTCAAGTTTCTTTAATGGGATATTAGCCGCCATTAAAGCTTCACAGAGTTCTTCGTTAAAATTGTCAGCTTACAACGGGTCCAATTTCGGTGTATGTTTTAGCGATGCTAAGTGACGTTGTACGTGCGTTTTTTGGGCATTCTGTAACGATATTTTATAGACTTTGCAATAAACTTCGGGATTACTGACTATGGACGTACAATCAGTATGACTCTTAATCCAACTCGCCATTGTTTCACGATGCCATTCTTGACGTTCTTCGATATCATATGTAAGTAACATAAACAATGTTCTAGATGTAAATAAATGATAATTAAAAATGTATGCCTTTGTTATTGAAACTTAACGAAATCCACTGTACACTTACGTCGAGATAATTATGAGAAGCAGATTCAATGAAACGGCAGGAACTATTACAAAAATTACGAAATATATAATTAACAGTCAAAACAATGAAAAAAGGAAACTAATTCTCCGTACTTTATTTATCTTACGGAATATAAGGTAAATAGAAATGAATTTAAGAGTAAAATCGACTTTTTTTTACTGTCGCTTTCGTGACAACAACGAATGTTGCAGATCACCATATGAGTAGTGCTATTCAGTAACTGTGTAATGTTTACACTATTTCTTTGCTCCGTCGTAATTTCAACCTGGTACGTCCGGTCTATAGTAATAACAGGTACAAAAATACACTCACATTCTTCCTTCGGTTTTGAATAAAAAATCTTAATGTTAAAATATATCATACTTTGTTTGTTATCACGGGGTTCTTGGAAGTTCAGACATTTTGTGCGTATCTAATCCGTCCTTTTCGATATCTGTCAAAAGAGATAGCTGCAATTTAGTTTAAAAATTTTAACCGGTATTATTTCGTAAACGTCTCAGTTTTGATTAAAAAGTTCGTTTACTTTCACGAAAAACACATTTGTCAACATTGTAGAACAATGAGTTTGTATTTCAATGTGATTTCAATCAATATCATTACTGTCAAATTTTGACATTTACCTGTGCTTTTAATTCGACTATCGTGTGTTTTTGTGCAAACTGCTTCTTCGTGTTTATTTGTGTTGTTTTGATTAGAAGTTGTGCTACTGTGTTTCATCGTTTCTTTGTTATTTTATTTCTTCATAATGGATTTTATATTTAATGAATATGTCGATATGTACATGACGTATGGTTTCTGTAATGGAAATGCTAATATGGCAGAATACGAATATCACGTCGTCGCCCATATCGGCGACATCCTAGTGGAAATGTATTTCGAAGGTTGGATGGATTGGATCTACGTGAAACCGGTTCGGTTACTAAAATAAATGCCAATGTTGGTCGACCAAGAGAGGCGTACAATAAAACTAGAACAGCAGATAGTGGCAGTACAAGTGTGATCCCTTCGTTAGTACCCAACACTTAGCTTCAACCTTAAAGATCCCTACTAATAAAACCATTCAGTTGGTTCTACGAGAAACTCTTTTTCGTCCATATCATGTTTGTAAAGTTTAGCTACTCTATGAAAACAACATATTTCTATACGTATTATTTTGACAAAAAGTAATTTAAAGAGCAAATTTAACCTTGCGTAATGTGTAGAATTTATAACATCAGACTTACCATCTGATAATACTACTAACTAGTAAAATGTTTTCGAAGATCGAAATACAGAAATTATAGCGGTATCTACAATTAGATGCGAATTAGTATGCGGCTTCAGTGTTGCCAAATGTATGCTTCTTTCAAATGGTTCCTGAACGCATACGAAGCATGAAAGGACACTTTAACAAAAAAATTTTTTTTATTCAGAACCGAACTAGGAATGTCGCTGTATTATCTAATTTATATACAGTGTGTAAGGTGGTGTGCTTTTCTATAGGGTAAAATATTTTAACAGCAGCTTATTCTATATAAAAAAAATTGATTCTATCGAAACGCCTTTTGGTAAATAATAGAATCAGTAATCATTTAAGATAAGATAAAAAAACTTGAAATTATATCGAGTTGTTGATTTTAAATGTAACATCCGCGTTTTATAATTACATTATTAATGTAAATTTAAGAATTCTCCTACAATCAAGATACCAGAGCTGGACGGACACTCATCTTGTTGGGAGTAGATACGTCGGAATTACACATTCTCAAGTTATAACAATAAAATATTCTAAAACATTTCCAAGTAATTGTGTTGCTTTAAATTTCGATTAAATAAAACGTCTGTTTAAGAACATTCCGCAACAAACACTGACTTTTTGATATCGCTGATTTCGGACATTAATTCTAAAATCTGGATTATCCTTTGACCAGTATCTACAATTTTTTGAGGAAACAGTACAATTTGTCAAAAACGTTCCCTCTTTAATAAACATTAAATTCAGATCAAAAAAAAAAAGGTAATATTCTCACCAATCTATAATCGAGTCAAAAAGCGTGATCTAAATGTTCTAAGGCGTGCCTTAATCTAGGTTTATATGAATAAATTTTATTCGTTTTATAAATTGTTTGCATTTATGTATGACTAACATTGGGTTCAATTGCTCGCTGGCGTAAACAACTGCTAGGATCTCAGCAGCATCATCATCATCAGTGTACGCTTTGCAAGGCTTCTTCTTGTCAGAAACGGATCCCGTTTCATCAAACTTATCAATTAGTGACTTCAATGCTGTTCTGCTTACAATTACGTTTGGGTATTTTTCATTAAATAACACTATTGCATATTTATACGAAGGAGATTTCTCCCATACCATAACATTTCACCAGGTACATTCGTCACTTTAACGTCAATACTTTTCATAAATAAAACTAGTTGAACTGTCAGGCAATGCCATTGGTTAATGACTAATACATGGGTAATGCGATCGATACTGATGTAACTAACATTTGGACTTCTTCATATTTATAATCAACAACTCCATATAATTTCAAGTTTTTATCTTATCTTAAATGATTGCTACTTTTTTTTATTTACCAAAGGGGGTTTCGATACAATCAAAATTATTTATAAAAAACAAGTTTTTCTTCTAGAACTCGTATTAATTTCTTTTCCTATAGGAAACCACATCACTTTACCCACTGTACATATATACATAGAGATACTGTAATTCCACGGCTCGTCTCAGGAAGAGTCAGTATTTTTATTTCAATAAAAGAATTAACTAGAAATTTTGCATAGGATAATAAAAAAAAAACTCAAACATTAATTAGAACTGAATATGTGTTAATGAACGAGATATACTCAGTGAGTTTCCTTGAATATATTATCTGGACGCCATCAAGATAAGTGGTATCCGGTCAGCACCTAAACAGGGATTAGAAGTCGGATTAAGAATTACCACCGCTCGCCAATGCCTGTGCTTCAAAAAATAATAAAGGTTTTGCTTTCTCTCTCAAGATTAACTTTCCTTCCATTTTTTAAGAAACAAACTTCTTAACAAAACAACTTTACTAAACACTTTCTCTACTAATAATAAAGTTGCTGATATATTCTGGTTATATCAATAGGAATTTGAAACTGCCCATTTCAACCACCATTACGAGGGTTCACTCTGATAGTCCGATAGTGGGAATTAGGTGAGTAGGTGGGGCAACTCGAGGTAGAGATTAAATTCTCAGCCATCTGAGTGGCGCAACTCCATGTCTTCGCATTATCTATCTCATGTAATACCTCCTCTTAATCCTGGGAATTTGTAAAACAAACAAACAAACAAAGGGGCCGCGGCAAAAGACTCCTCCAGGAAGTATTAATTGAATTTAGGGTAAAGTTGGGTTATGTTATTAATTAAAAACCATAATTTTTCACAACGTTATAATATTTTAATAATTCAAAGCTTAATAGGTAAGTAAGAACACCCGAGGTTAATAACGACCTGTGTTAATAAACGACACTATAACCAAAAACAAGTCGTATCGCGAATAAATGTTAACAGTCGAGGTTTAAATACAAACGGGCACACTGAGTAATAGTTGTTGTACACTTTGAAACAACTAAATATTATGATATAGCAACAATACACACACTGCTTAATAATGATGGAGGAGTTGGCATTAACCAATAATAAAATAAAAGTTATCCGCTAAAAAGTCAAACACACACTGAATATAGGTACTAATAACGATACATTTGAATATTAATAATGTTATAAACAAATAATGTACATAGGGATAAATATAGGTTAGGTATTTGGAGGTTAGGGTTTCACTAGCGCGTGAATTTAAGGTTAACTCTCCGAATACAACAATATAGTTAATGAACCACCGTGAATTTATTAATATTATACATTAATAACGGCGCGCACTGAGTTTAAATATTTTGGTGGAGGTGCTGGAATTCAACCAACAATGTCAAATAAAATGGTTATTACTAGAATAAAAGTTAAACACACGCTGCATATGGGTACCAGTAACAACGAACTTGGATAATAATATTGTTATAAACAAATAGTATGTATAAGGGAAGATATCGGTTGGATATTTGAAGGTTATGTTTCACTAACGCGTGGAATTTAATATTAACACTTTAGCAATAACAATGTCGTTAATGAATCCACGTGAAGTTAATATGATAATTCATTAACGAAGGCGCACACTGAATTTAAATATTTTGGTGGAGGTGCTGGAATTCAACCAACAATGTTAAATAAAAACGCGGGCTTAATAGGTTTTTCACTGCACTTACGGTTAATTGCTACAGCGTAAGCAGCTGTAGCTTGTCCTGGTGCACTGAAGTTAATACTATGGCGAACACTAAAGAGGGACCTTAAGTTTGGTTTCTTTACACGAAATAAGCGCACTGTAAATAACTAAAACGGCCGCTACTACGTAAGCAGTAGTAGGATCCTCCTATAACTTCTTCGGTCAATACTAGGCGATGCGTCGGATGTATTTCACCACGTGGATATTATTTCGGATGTCGACGAGCTTGGATTCCGATGAAGAAGCCGTCCGAAATAAAGAATTCCTCCGGAATTCTTAGTGGATTCGTGGTCCGCGTGCTCTCCTGAACACGTTTCGCCGTGTACTTCCAATGACCTGGAAGTGCCTTTTTGGTCCCTTGTATTACGTAAGCAGTAATACAATTCCGCTGGATGGCTTTCTGGAAAGTCCGCTCTGTATCGGTGGCCTGTTATCTGCTGGTCCAGGAGGTTGATGCTGGCAGGCTGGTGACCGAGATAGGACACAGGTCGTTATTAACCTCGGGTGTTCTTACTTACCTATTAAGCTTTGAATTATTAAAATATTATAACGTTGTGAAAAATTATGGTTTTTAATTAATAACATAACCCAACTTTACCCTAAATTCAATTAATACTTCCTGGAGGAGTCTTTTGCCGCGGCCCCTTTGTTTGTTTGTTTGTTTTACAAATTCCCAGGATTAAGAGGAGGTATTACATGAGATAGATAATGCGAAGACATGGAGTTGCGCCACTCAGATGGCTGAGAATTTAATCTCTACCTCGAGTTGCCCCACCTACTCACCTAATTCCCACTATCGGACTATCAGAGTGAACCCTCGTAATGGTGGTTGAAATGGGCAGTTTCAAATTCCTATTGATATAACCAGAATATATCAGCAACTTTATTATTAGTAGAGAAAGTGTTTAGTAAAGTTGTTTTGTTAAGAAGTTTGTTTCTTAAAAAATGGAAGGAAAGTTAATCTTGAGAGAGAAAGCAAAACCTTTATTATTTTTTGAAGCACAGGCATTGGCGAGCGGTGGTAATTCTTAATCCGACTTCTAATTATTTATTATGGTGTAGGCATTTGCCTCAGCTTATATAGTTTTCCAAACGTGTTTACGTTTTACATTGGGAATCCCAGTGACGCAGGTGACGAACAAAGAAGTATCTATGTCACGGTAATTTCCCTTAGGGGCCCAAATAGGGTTACGTCTTCTACGTGTATTAGAATTTTGAGCGTTTTAATTGGCCGTGGGCGGAGCCTAGGATTCGTATCAAAATTGTCTTAAACAGTTATTACGCGAAATTTCTCTAACTTTACGAATGTTCTGATTGGTTGTGATCGGAGCCTATGATTCGTATCAAAATTGTCTTAAAAAGTTATTACGCGAAATTTCTCTAACTTTACGAATGTTCTGATTGGTTGTGGGCGGAGCCTATGATTCGTATCAAAATTGTCTTAAAAAGTTATTACGCGAAATTTCTCTAACTTTACGAATGTTTCATATTGGGAGTTTAATTTATTCTGGAGGAACGGGATAAGACAGGAATAAAACATGTACACCTATATTGGGCCTGGACTTGTTCTGTGGGAAAACGTCTTATGTGTTTCCATCGGAAGAGGCTGTTGGTAACACATGAGTAAATCAGTTTTGCGTACTGATTTCCTTCTGTATTTCTATGCAAAAAGATCCAATGTATTTTAGATTTTGTGTTTAAGTTGTACTTGACAAACTATTCGATTGTAGTTAATAGGAGAAGCAAGGTTAGTTTTAGGGTTATTTATTATTCATACATAGTTAGATAGGTAGATGATACATTTGATACACAACACACATGTAAACAATAACTATGTGATAGAGTGCCGCTCAGTTGCGCCAGGAATCCTTACTTAATCCTGCTTAAGCGACACCCCGTTGGGCAATTACTACTTACGCACTGATAATGTATTCACCTCTTCTATCAGATTTATTTCAGTTCAAAATATGAAATAAAGAAGAACATACATAAAATAAATTACAAAACACAAAAGTGCAATTTAAAAAGCGAATTATAATTATTAACAATGCTTGGAGCAAACAAACTGAGCGGCAAAAAAACCGCCACGTTAAAAAATCACGAAAACACGTTCACATTTATTAATTCCATTAGAAATTTATATTTTGAAACAGTGCACATTAACAATGACACACACATCATATGGAGAGAAAAGAGACAATGTAAAACCAAAAATTAATTTGATTTAAGAATTATAGCAGAAACAGTGAAAAATTAAATTTTACTTAAATTCCAAAAACTGAAGATAACAGCTTCTAATCGGCTTTCAACTGATTGTTAATAATTTGTAGTTCCTCCTCGAGCCAGGATTACACTGTTCAGTGGTCTTGGCATTTAACTCACCGAATTTGTTATGAAAATTAGTGGAATTTCTTCGAATTCTTCTAAAAGTGCTAATCGTAGCTTTTGCAAAGTTGCCGGCGTTGCTTGACGACGACGAATACACATTTGAAGTTCATCCCGTAGGTGTCGTATCGGATTAAGTTCCGGACTGCATGCTGGCCAAGGAAGTCTATGAATTTGAACTTCATTAATGTATCCAGTAACGGCTCTTGTTGTGTGTAGTCTGGCGTTGTTAGGCATCAATAGAAATCTATCTCAAATAAAACGTGTAAACTGAACAACAGCTTCTTGTAGAATATCTTCCACGTACTTATGAGCATTTAAAGCACCATTTTCTACAAATACGAGCTTCAAACGTGCGTCTGTGAAAATACCTACCTACACCATAATAGAACCACCATGATAGACACCCGTGCTCTTTGACGTCTACGTAACAATTGTGGTCGGGCGGCCGGTCTTCGCGAACTTAGATCACCTTTCTCAAGTTCTCGCCTAATTGTCCTTTTACTTATTTCTTCCCGTCACACTGTTTGCAAGCGATGTTTTAGTTCAATTGCTATTATTTTGCGATGTATTCAACACTAAAACAATAATCAACTGCACTCGTTACACTTCACCTTCCAGATCTTGCAAGTGTTTTGAATGTGCCAGTTTCTTGACACCGATAGTAAGCATCCTGAACTATAGTACGCGGTATTTCTAATGTACGAAACACATGACACTGACTATGACCATCATCAATTAATGTAATAATTTGTTCAGCATTTACACTAGAACGGCATCGTGAACGCGTGAAAATTGTTGTTTACTGTCAAGCAGACGTCCCTAAGCAACTCTAATAAAAAAAAAAGCTAAGAAATGCCGACATACTTATTAATGCGGATTTCAAGAAGTATATAGGCGACTTGTATAAATATGTTCAATATGTTAAAATTAATCTCATTTAGTTCGATTTATACTCAAATTTAACAATAATAACAGTTTAAATCTTTATTTAGACAATATTGCAGTTGTAGGAGCCCATATTTATAGTAAAAAGTAGTATTTTTTGAAATGTAATTATTTCTTACGTATTCAATGATACTTTTAGCTCTAATGTCATAATGTATTAAATAAATACAGTTCCTTGTTTAAAAAAAGACTTCTGATTCATTAGAATCTCAAACTTGAATTCCAAATAAAGTTTTTAAATAATCACCGATTGGATAAACACATTTGTATTCTTTTACTAGACCTAACGCCTGGATTTACCTATACCAACTCTGGGCTAAATGAAATCTACAGCCAATAATTTCAACACGCGACCACAGATTTTTACAGCTTAAAGAATGGTTTGTTCAGAATCAATGAAAATTTGTGGTGGCTTAAATAATCAAAATTATATTCTTACTCTTATCTATAACTATTTTAAACGATTTTCGTATGTAGTGCGTTTCTTTTTAAGTAACTAAGAAAAAACCTGTGGTACCTAGTATCCATTTTTAAGACCATGGACAGATGACTGAACAAAGTGTTTGGCAGCGTAATTAAACGTACCGTCCGTATAAATTATTTCACTTGAACACAAAAATTTTAAGTTTGTAAAAGTCGAAAATATAAATACTTCTTTGATTTTAGATGTAGACAAAAGTAAAATCTTCTATCTTGCAGAAGACTTCGAGGCAAAGTCGGCATCAAGTTCTGTCTACACTTATGTATGTTTTTCGTAATACCCTGCACATCCTCAGCACTAAGTTCACTTCCATCACTTCTTGTCGAACTAACTTGCACTGTTTTTCGAAAAGGTTTTCTTCCGCTTTCCTATGTGGCCCAAGTGGCACGGGGATTTAAAAAGATTATTACGCAGTATGAAACCCCCGTTGTTATTGTGTGGTACAGCTTAAATCCTAACGCAATCAATTTCGATGACCCATTATTAATTTGATAGAAGTATTTTAATATCACAAAGACAGTGACAATTTTAGAATAGATTAAGATTCAATTGTCACTTATTAAATTATCTATTGAAGACATGGCATTTGATATGTGTTAAAAAGAGATTTAATATTATTTTAATTATGTTATGTAATAAAAGATTGTCAAGGCTACACGAGATTTGAAAATGTCTCATTGTAATTTATAAACTGTATTTCACTTTACATGAATACAACTAAATAAATTGTTTATTAATAACGCAATTAGTATAAAACTTTTACTAGTGATAGAAATCAACTATGATTAAAATAAAAACTAGTGTTTAAGTAAAGTCATCGTAGCGGTGAAGATAGAGTCAAAAAGTATTTTCAGAAGTTGTTACTAATTACTAAAATCGACCATATACGAAATTCCGTTGAAAATTTTTTAATTTTCAAATATTTCCACATTTTTCTGTAAAATTAATGAAAAAATTCTTATCTCAAATATCTAACGCACAATCAGAATAACTGAAAATTGTTTGAAACATCAGCTACCAAATTAAATAACATTCGTCGCTAAAGACGACTCGTTTCCATTCCTCATTCCAATGCAACCTATCATTAGCCTATTCCAGTCGTGTAGTTCGATGACGTGGAGTTAGAGGTAAACAGAGAAATGGACGGTACGATCTAAGCCCAAAAGATCGAATTCTTCGATACATTGATGAACTAAACCTCTCCGTCTATCACTAATTTCTCTTGTTGATGTAAAACGGTCTCTAAGAGGCACGATCTTCACGACCGGTGGTGAGTCTGGGACGCCCAGGCCGTGGATGTCGTCGCTCTTCATTATTTTCTCCCCATCTTCGCCAACACAGAGCAATAGTAGCAACACTGCGGCCCACACGATTAGGACATCACGAATTGATAAACCGGCCTCTCGTAAGCCGACTATTCCTCCACGTTCCAATGCCGTTAATTGATGAAAATTTAATTAACTAATCAATCCTGCACCGGCCTGCACGTATACTTTTATAGTGACAATCAAGTATACAACGCCATATAAATATCAAAAGAAAACACTGGCTATTGTTTATTATTATTTCTATGGTAACCTGATTCTTCTGTTGTATATAGTTGAAATTTTCATCGTTTCTTAATATGAATAAAATACGTATTTTATTAAAATATATCTACGTTTACTGCGTGTTCATTTACTTATGGCGGCCACTATATATTCAAAAGTTTTGGTTGACTAATCAAACTATCGCTGTCAAAATCAAACTCGACTTTCATTATTTCACAAGTTTTGTAGATATCTCTAACACATGTATCGATAAGATCACTTACCATTATCAAAAACACAAGAACTAAAAGTGAATGTGCATCTGTGGAGCAGTACATATTCAAGAAATCAAGCTGTCGTTACCTTAATGTATGTCTATTACGAGGGACACTATTTATGTATTGAGAATAGAAAGAATAAACAAAATGAATTTGATGAAAAATACCTTTATTGCTTTTCAAAATAATCGCCTTTAAGATCTATACACTTTAGCATGCGATTGAACCACCCTTCAAAGCACGTTTTGAAGGCCTCAACCGCTTCTTCGAGCGATGAAAATCGTTGTCCACGCAGTTTATCTTTAATTACTGGAAACAAGAAGAAGTCATTGGGTGCCAAGTCGGGGCTGTAAGGCGGATGACCCATCAATTCGATCTTTTGTATGTCCAAATACTCGTTTGTTGCATGTGATGTGTGTGAGCTCGCAATGTCATGATGCAAAATGATTCGCCGTTTTGGGTTGGTTTCTCTCAATTTCCCGAAAACTTCAGGCAAACAAATGGTCGTATACCACGCTGAATTAACCCAGATATGCCTACTGTCCTTTTAAAAGGACGGTTTGTCAGTTCCTGTTTTATCTACCCAAAGCGTCATTTTAAGTACTGAAACATAGAGGCCAGCACAGGTTTATGTCACAGAAACGTAAAAGTTTCGTTTGGCGGCAATAGTGGTAGTGTTTATCCACAATTAACAGTTTGGAAGCCCTTAAAAAAGTGTGATTGTGGAGACAATGGCGCATCCTATTGATTTGAGGCTTACTGGGTAAGTAATATAAGGAAATTGTCATGAATTTTCCTTGAAATCACTTCGATTCAGTAATACGACTATATCTTTACAATAAAAATGAATTGCCTGTTGTTAGCACAAAAACTTGTTTAATCTTGGTGTCCTTTTAAAAGGACAGTAGGCATATCTACAACTTTTTTTTCCTTTTTTCTAGTGGGTTGACGTTAAATGAACTTCTTCATTATTTGGAAGATGACGATAATGTTTTTAATCATGTCAGCGTGGATGGTGAAATCAATATAGCATTAATGCCTCCGACTAATGCAACTGGTGACCTAACGGATGAGGATTCGGGAGATGAAGACTCTATGACTGTAGACAATTTGCCCGCTTCGCAACTCACGGCAGAAGTTGAAATTTTTAATCCAACTGATAATTTTCAAGAGGATTTAGATTATTCTAATAATAATGTGAATGACAATCCGGACGAAAACAATGAGAACGGCCACGTTGTTGCAAGTGAGTGGGATACAGAAGACGATATTCCTCTTCATTATTATCAGGCATCAAAAAAAACTTTTAACTGGAAAAACAAAGATCTCGATGTAGAAAATATAGAGTGGCCTTTGAAGTATGGTTGCAAACCCTTACTAACACCAAAGCAGATTTTTTATTTATTTTTTGACGCCGAGATCATCCAAATATTTGTACGTTTTAGTAACGAATATGCCCAGAAAAAAAAATATTGGGGAAATATCACCACAGATGAAATGTATTCATTTTTTGGAATTTTGCTTTTAAGTGGCTATGTATCCATGCCTCGTCGCCGAATGTACTGGGAACAACGAAAAGACAGCCACAACGATCTAGTAGCAGGGGCATTATCTAGAGATAGATTTGAATATATAATGCAAAACTTGCACTGTGTAGACAATGATGAATTAGATAATAATGACCGATTTGCCAAAGTACTGCCACTTTTTTCTAAACTTAACAAAAAATTTCAAATGTACGCTCCACACTTTGAGACACACAGTGTTGACGAATCAATGATTCCATATTTTGGTCGACACGGTCTGAAGCAATTCATAAAAGGTAAGCCTATTCGCTACGGTTTTAAAATCTGGATGGGAGCGACAAGTCAAGGATACTGTATGTGGATGGAGCCTTATCAAGGAAAGAACTCAGTTATTGAACCTAAGTATAAGTTGTTTGGTTTAGGTCCTTCTGTTATCTTACAATATTGCGACATTTTACAAAGTATTGGAGATATTCCCTATCAAGTCTTTTTCGATAATTTTTTCACTACGGTACCTCTGCTGCACGAGTTAAAAAGGAGAGGAATAAAAGCAACTGGCACTATCCGGGAAAACCGAATGTCCAAATGCCCACTTATTTCTAAGTCAGACGCTAAGAAGAAGCAAAGAGGATTCATGGACTATCGAACAACTGATGAGACGTCCGTAGTAATTGTAAAGTGGAATGACAATAGTTGTGTCAATGTTGCTTCCAATTGCCACTCGGTTGAACCTGTACATCAAGTCGCCAGGTATTCTCAAAAAGAAAAAAAACGAGTTCAAGTGGAACAACCAAATGTCATTTCTAAATACAACTTGTACATGGGAGGGGTAGATCGTTGCAATCAGAATGTTAGTTTGTATCGAACTGGTATCCGTGGCAAGAAATGGTATTTCCCGATTGTCGCATATTGCCTTGACGTTGCAGAACAGAATGCTTGGCAATTATATCGTTATTTGGGAGGGAAATTAGACCACCTAGCCTTTAGAAGATGTGTAGCAGAAGGAATGTTAGAAAGCCACCAAGGTAGCTCTAGAAAAAGAGGAAGACCCAACAGTATGGAACATCAAGAATCCAAAATAGACAATAAAGATCACTACATAGTATCCCAGGAGAAGCAGACAAGATGCCGAATTTGCCACAAACAAGTGCAGAAAAAATGTGCCAAATGTCAAGTGGCTTTACATGTTGAATGCTTTCCAAGTTATCATGGAAAATATGACTAATATTTTTTCTCATGTTTATTGTTGTATAATGAATCTAATCTCTTAATTTCATTGACAAAATCTAAAAAGCATAAATTCAGGCATATCTGGGTTAACGGTCTTTTGATTTTCGAGAGCCACAGTTGCCACAGGACCAGTTTTCGTGAAGAAAAACGCCACCATTTGCTTCCTAACGCTGCGAGAACGAACAACTTTTGTTGGCTTTGCTTCACATTGAAACACCCAAACTGCCGACTGGCCTTTTCTTTCTGGCTCATGGGAATAAATCCACGACTCGTCACCTGTGACGATGTTGTATACTGCTTTGGATGCACCACAGTTGTATTTTGAAATCATTTTACGGCACCAATCGACACGAGCATTTTTTTGAGAATGTTTCAACAAATGTGGAATCCAACGCGCACACAGCTTCCGAACACACAAATGTTCGTGCAAAATCTTATGTATGCTGGTCATACTAATGCTTAACGATTTCTTGATATGTCACATGACGATCTTCTTCAATTAGTTTTCGCACAGCATCGATATTTTCCGGCACAACGACCGATTTTGGACGACCTTCTTTAACTTCGTCCGTGAGCGAACTACGTCCACGTTTGAATTCAATGTACCAGCGATATACAGTGGGTGTGGATGGCGCTTCATCACCAAAAGTTGAATTCAGTTGATTGATGCATTGTTCTTGAGTTAGACCACGTCGAAAGTCATAATAAATCATAGCTCGAAAATTTTCACGAGTTAATTCCATATTTTGGCTGAGATGAAATTTTAAACACTGCAAAAAACACAAATATTGCTCGCACGTCAAAACTTTCTGACTACCTATAACGTCAAAAATGTCAAACTTTACGATGACAATTTCAAATTTCACCTGGCAATACCAGCGTTGCCAATTCTCAATACATAAATAGTGTCCCTCGTATGGGTGTGTTTATAATACCTGTGTATGGGTTAGTTACAATATTCATTTTGTTTATGGTCCTCTTGATTTCTAAATTTTCAAACAATGTAAGTTTCTTACTCTTATTTACATTATGTCAAACTTTACAGTCATTTATATCAACGGAATTATTATTTTCTATAAAATACTCGGCGAAGCCTGTATCTTATTGTTGTGTAAAATTCCTCTTTTATATTATTTTAATCGTACAGTTCGTTTCAAGTAATATGTCAAATCCCATACAATAATAATACGGATAATCATTAAGACAGGTACTTATGTGCCATAAACGTGCCGAGTAAAGAGAACGTAGTAAGGGCCGGATTAAAAATATTTATTTGAGAGAAAAACTCACTTAATTGTATTTACATTACGTTTGGATATTATAACGATATATGTATAAACTAGTGTGACAATATAATATATCTATAGATAATAAAAAATAAAAGAATTTACATAGCATCAGAAGATCTGAGATAAATATATGTGTAACGCATGAAACAATATAAAACTAAAGTAATAGGTGTTATTCAGAAGTATCTGTATCGTCGTCAAAATCTGTTTCACTAGAATCTTGTTCATTGTTGTTTACATGGATTACGAAATCCGGAACTGTTTCTATGTATGATTTTTCAATTTTCATAACATGGCGAATTGCATTGCACCATGCATTTATAGACGGCCCTTCTAGTTCTTTTTTTATTAATTTAATAACAGTTTCACAAAATTTTGGAGAGTTATTTCCTTTTCGTATATTACCCTTAACTTGTGCCAATATCAATTCTATAGGGTTAAATATACAATGATATGGCGGCAAGCGTAACACAATGTGATTATATTTTTGGGCAATAGTATCTACTGCATACTCCTTGGAGAATTCAAACGATTTGATACATTCAAGTAGCTGCTTCTTTGTGTAGAAATCTTCGAAATATATATTATTGGCAATTAGAAATTGCTGAATGGTTTCCTTTGTAGAGCTGCTATTGGGAATTTTATTTTCTAGCCGGGAATGATACGGAGCATTATGAAGAACAATTACACTATTTGCTTCTAACTTTGGTATAAGCGTATTTACGAACCAATTTTCAAATAATGTTGCCGACATGTCCTGATGATAATCTAATGAACAAGTTTTTATGTTTTTGGCTGATAATAACGCGGCTCCTTCGACCCACCCATTTACAGACCCACAGTGTAATATTATTACCCTTTTTCCTCTGGATGGAGGAACGTCTAATTTGCATCGATCGGAGTTGTCATTCCAGCCTTTTCTAACAATGTCATGTGTATCGTACCATGTTTCGTCTAGATAGTAGGTATATATTTCTTTCTTCTTGCCTGTACTTTTCTATAGCCATTAAATAATCATACCGCCACTTATGTACATATTCTTGAACTCTCCATTATAACTTGCCTTTTGTTAATATCCTTGTATTTAAATCCATTATTTTTTAAAACTCTCCATAATGTTGACCTAGAGCAGTGAATATCTTCGCTTATTAAAGCAACCCGCAAACTGTCAATAGTAGGTACTTCATATTTTTTTTTGTAGGCCGAATACATAGTCTGACGGATTATGTGCACCTCTCTCGATGTTATTTTCTGGAAGGTACCACTATCACATCTTTTTTTCCTTTCTAAAACACCGGTATTCACAATTCTTCTAATGGTTGTTTGCGGTACTAGAGTCAGTTGCGAAGCCTTTGCCTCAGCTGCTGAATTTGATAATTTATCTACTTTCACCAAAGAATTATAAACATTTAACACAATTTGTTTAGCATCCGTCGATAAATATTGTCGTTTCTTTACATTTTCATTATCACTATTATTTACTTGCATAGGCACTACTTCGTTTGCAGAAACTGCGGAAGTATCTTCCCACGGTCTGAACATTATAAATTTTTCAATATACGTTAAATAAGCTAATTTTAACGTGATAAGTGTACTGTAAATAACATTTTCAATAAAGTGGGGGTAAATTGTTTTCATTGGGCGATGATAGTTACGTATTTAAGAAATATGTATTAATCATAATGTGATTTTAACTACGAACTAGTTTGGCTTTTATTTTCTAATTATCTGTAGACCGTACCTGATATTTTTCAAGTGCTTCTTAATTACCCGCTGCAGCTCGAGGAAAGGGTTTCTCTTTAATCCAGATTATCACCTTATACAAGTCGCTCATATTGCTTGAATCGAACTATACGTCCAACTTTCGACCATTTTGTCCGATATATATGACTGCACAATCTCTACTATTTATTTGGTATACCTCTTATTTATGGAATTGTCAGTATTTTCTTTAATGTTAATTAGCGCAGTACCGAGAGTATATTTCTGGTGATTTCATTAATTTTATTACTGATAGGAGACGTATAGTTAATATAATGCTAATTAGTATGTTCTTTCTCCTCTATTTTTGGGTAAAAGTTAGTCCTCATCTATCTCTTTTGTTTATTTCTTAGGATGTTATCTACAATGATTTCTTTGTATCTTGTTTTTCGCAATGCTGTTTATTGTGGATAGCTCTTGATTAAAATTACCGTTGTTTAAAAGAGTACTCAGGAGTGCGTTTATGAAACTATGAATCCATGCCATTTTTATTTTCCAAGTTTGATTATTTTGTGCGTGAATGATAGATCGCCACACGACTTTCTTGTACGTATGAGGGTTTCAAATTATACTAAATTGTTCTAAATTGTTTTAAATATTTTCTTCCTCTTAGAAAAATAAGCTGTTTTAAGAATTTTTTTATTGAAAAATTATTCAAAATCCTATTATAAATACATCTATTCTCTTAATAAATCTCTATAAAATGCATACTTTGCGAGATATTCGAAAGAGAGTGCTGCTCGCTAAGTATAAAAGTGGTACTTCCGGTCCGAATTTAGAAATTTTATTTATACATAAAATATTCCAAGTCCAGCTTAAATACTTTTGTGCTCTTAATAAATATATATACAGGGTGAGTCATCTCCGCGGTTAAGGCCGATTATGTCTTTAAGAGTAAAGATATTTCGAAGCGGTTTTTTTCTTGCGGTAGCTGCTCATTAGGAGCACATTTTAAACATATTTTGTATTATACAGGGTGTTCCATAACTTGGTGGCTAACCATAGTTATAGTTTTTTTTAAATATAATATATATTATTGCATTTTTGTATTCCCCGTATAATTTTTAGTCAAAAAGTAATAAGATAGTATAGGCCTAAAATGTAAAGTTTTTGACTTATTCCCATTTTTCTGAAAAATTCAATGTTTGTGTAAAATTATATTTCTCGAAAACGACGTATTAGGTGGACAAAATTTTTTGCAATATTGTTTACAATAAGAGGTCCTAATAGAAGCATGTTTTACAGTTACTAATTGCTTATATATATATATATATAGTTTACGAATAACAAGAAGCAGAAGCAGACAGTTATCGCAGACCTGAAGTTGGCAAGTGTGATTTTGCCGAAACGTCGTCAAGAAACCAGCATCGGTCTTTCCAAAGACCAAGCAGTGGAAACGCGGAAGAAAACCCGGAATCCAGTGACAACATATATATATATATAAAACAAGAAAAAGAGGATATTGGGCAAATTCCGCTGTAGTGCAACCGTAGACACGAGTTTCTGACTAATTGGTCGTCATCAATATATATATATTGTTAAAGGTCCATTATTGACTCTAACAATATTTTTCTAAAAAAATATTTATTAATAATTTAAGTAGTTATTGAAGAAGTATATGATAATAATATGGACATATGTAATTGTATTAGGCGTATAAATTTATTAATTTGTTGTACAGAAATATTTGTTAAGTATGGTACGTTACTTGGTGAACCGACCAGTATATTTTCTGAATGACTATTTTCTTCTTTTCATTAGAATTTACCATATCTGTAAAGAAGAGATTTAAATGCTAATTATTGTACTATAAGAAATATTATTATTTTGTAAAAACTCATTTAAGTGACGTTTAAGGAGGTAAAAGATCATTAAAATTAATATTGAAAGGTAAATAATTGATATTGAATTAAAAGTACAGTTTAAATATCGTACAACCGGATGGAGAGTAAAATGTCAAAAGTGACATCTGATATATAATTTTCCTGAAAGTGTTTCATTTTTGAATATTAAAAGTATGGGAAGGTTTAATTAAAATTCAAAATGTTTTAAAATAATGAAATTTATAAAGTCAGTTAGTATAAAGAAATAGTCTAACAAATTTAAAAACTATATTGTCTGGGCAAAATAAGAAAAGAAATCGATTGGCTGATTTAAAAATTTAAAAAGATCACTAAGGAGATTTTGTTGAAACAGTAGAGAGAGAATTTTTTAATAATTCTTAACAGACGTGTGTACCTTAGAAAGAATTATAGTTTTTATGAATATAAATGGTTAAAATAAACCAGAATTATTTCATATAGTGTACGTATTAAATATTCATACTTGCAAATAAATAGTGAATAAAATTAAAAGAAGGAGAATTGAAAATTTTATAAGAACTTAAGCTGGTTAAAATCATTAATAATTAAAGAATACTTACGATTTTGAAAGTCGTACATCGATAATAAGAGAATCCATTGCGAAGAGAAGTTACAGGAAGTTCCTTTTAAATCCAGTATCCAGGAATTAGTGTTTTATTTCAGTAATATTTAAAAGTATACAAGAAGATAGAAATTAAATACGAGGTACAGAAGTTCCATTAGACGATCCAGTTCCTGATTTAGGATATTAATTGAAAATCCAGGGTTCATAAATCCAGTGAAGTCAGAGGAGTTCAAGAGAGTGTTTGTCCTGCGAGTAGTAGCAGTCATAAGCCTAAATTCCATTGTGTGTGTCATTATTCCGAAGAGATTAGCCATTTTTTTAACCGAAGTATTCAGTAGAATATCCAGTTTGAGAATACCATCCAGTATAAGAGAGTTCTAGGATCGAAAGGATTATATTAACATTATTGGAAAACAAGAAACATACATGCATTTATTTTGACCAAGGTTGTATATGTTATTGTATTAATACGAAATTTATTGAAGCTTATAGAAGTTCATAATTGATATTATAGTTATCTTGTTCATGTTTTAAATAAGGTTAGATTATTTTAAAAATATTAACATTTAAATTTCAACTTAATAGAGTCATTGAATTTTAATATACGAATTTTCCGTACTAAATAAATATTTATCATGCATAGATCTATCCAAAAACATTTATAACATTGTATATTTGTATACTTAAAGGTGTTTTATAAGTACAGTAAAATATTTACCTTTGTAATTGAGGAATTTCACTGACATAGAACCATATTATTATTATCTTAAACGTCAAGTAAATTTGTTTATGATCTTTACTTTATTGAAGTTTATTTTCCATGTCATATAAAGAAGACATTTTTATATTGATATCTATTCCATGTATTAAATTGTATCAGATTTGAATAGTTTCTTTTATTGGAGTTCATTAATAACATCTCATTATATCTATGGAGTTATAATCCATTGACACAGTCGATAACCTTGAAAGGACAAAAGTGACACGTAAAATTATTTAAGAATATTGGAATTTTATAGATTACTTACCCAATTCATATGTAGAAGATAGTGCTTGAATTTATTAAATATTATATTTCAATAAACGGACTACATTACATGACCTGAGAAATACTAACATTATTTAATTAAAAATAGTTTCTTAAATTTCAACATCAATGAGAATATCGAATAATAGAATGTTATACCAACCGTAAATAAGAAATTACTAGAGTCAATGTATGACTGGTGGTATAAATTACAGGGAAATATTTGAAGTTGTTTTAAAAGAAAAGTCTCATGTTCTTAGTTATTAAAAATTTAAATTTGGAGTTAGCCGGAAGATTTATTTAAAAGGGATATCAATACATTCATTAGAGGTTGTATTTTATTAATTATTGGCGCATAGCAACGTAGGGCGATATTGGAGATAGCATATTTATCACCAATATTATATTTATTAATACTTAAAAACGAAGGGTAATTATTTAAAAAATTGTAAAAGGTATTTGTTTTTTGTTTTAAAAAAGTATAAAGGTATTATTTTCTTTAGGTGATTGACAATATTTAACATAATTGTTGGGATAGTAGAGGATAATCATACAAATAATAATAACTATACAGTGTGATTTCTTTATTTTGGTACAGTTTTATACATTTATGTGGCTTACATTATTAAAGAATGGTTAATAGGAAATAAGTGATATAATACAACACAGTATAAAAAGTGTGTAAGTTTTTATTTAAATACAGAGTGTTATTAGGGGTATTATTAAGAGACTTTTATAATGATGCAGACACGTAGCAGGAAAGGGGATAAAGGAGATGATGAAGGTTCAGAGAGTGGAGATGAAACTTATCAGAGTGAACACAATCCAGTGATGGATTTGCTGTTAAAGATGAGAGAAGATATGAAGAATTCACAAGAGGAAATAAGAATAATGAAGAAAGATTTAGAAGAAAATAGTAAGACTTCACAAGAAAAACAGGATTTGAATATGAAAAATTTACAAGAAAAACAGGATACGAATATGAAGAATTTACAAGAGAAACAGGATTTAAACATGAAAAATTTAAGAGATGATATAAGGAAAGATTCAGAAGAAGTTATCAAGAAGAATATGGATGATTTAGAGAAAAGGAATGTAGAGACAATTATTCAATTGAAAAATGAATTTAAAGAAATGGAAAGTAGATTAGTCTCTGACATAGTTAAGCAAACAGAAGAACAAATGTTACAAGCAAAAGCTGACATAAATAAAGAAGTTATTAATATAGTAAACACAAAATTAGATACTATATACGAAGTGTTGAAAACAGATAAGAACAAATGCGAAAATGCAGGAAAAGTATTACAAGAAGCGATAACCAGGAATGAAGAGGTTTGTAAGAAAAGGAAGGAAGAGTTATTAGTTAATTGTGAAAAGGAATTAGAAAAGAAATTGGGAATTTATGAAAATACATTTATTAATGAAGTTGCAAATTTAAATCAACATAAGACAGAAGAGGTTAAAATGTTACAAGAGAATTTACAGCAACAGGAAGTTAAAAGAAAGTTATTAGAAGATGAAATTAAAAAGATGTCGGTTAACATGAAAAACATAGGATCAAGTTCTACAGTAGCACATCAATGTTCTAATTATACTAAAGTGGAGAACATAGCTCAATTTGGGGCAGATAAAACAGGGATACATCCGATGACGTATTTAAGGAATATTATGAAGTATTTAGAAGATATTCCATCTTTAAAGCATCAAATGGAGGTAATAAGATCTACGTTGAATAATAGTGCGTTGGAATGGTTTCAGAGAATAGAGGATAACTGTCAAGATATAAATCAATTTGAAATTATGTTCAAGAAAAATTTCTGGAATGAGTCTCATCAGAATAAAGCGAAAATAAGACTATTAACAGCCAAATATAGACATGGTAATTTGACAAGAGAGGCTTATGCTTCTAGGATATATAATCAGTGCAAGTATGTTAGCGATCTTAATGAATACATGATTGCTAGTCAATTGTTAAATCACTTTATTTTTACTGATACACAAGCTATAATTTGCCAGAAGGTGAATGATATGGATTCCTTAATTGAAATATTACGTAGACTAGATGATTTTAATGATGTTAATGCGAATAGTTATTCTTCTTTACCTAGAAACAATTTCAATAATGGTAATCAACGCATAAATAATAATGGTAGGTCAAATTATTTTAATAATACTGATTTTAAAAATGGTAATCAACGAGATCAGAATAATTATAATGGAAATTATAGAAACCAAAATTATAATAGATCATCACCAAACACCTATAATCAGAATACCCAATTACGAGGAGGTTACAATAATTTTAGCTACAGGAATGGTAATAATTATCAATCAGATCCGAGGAATAATAATAATGATAAAAGATATACACCATTTCCTGGAAACGATTACAATACACAAAATAGACTAAACTATGGAAATAAATTTAAGGAAGGAGAAAATAGACCTAAACCAATACATAATATTAGGTGGGTAGATAATGATAGCGATAATGCCAGAAATGAAAATGATGAGTTAAAAAAAACGCCGATTTTGAAGGAGGATGCCTATCTAAATTCAAAACCGAGCACGTCACAATTGTAAAAGAAGATATAATTAATCAACCCAATTTTATTACTTTACAAACAATTAAATTTTATCAAAGACCTGAGAGTATATTTAAAAATAATGAAGAAGTATCTATAGTACAAGATTTTGGTTTGCCATTTATTAAAATAGAAATTGAGAATATTGTTTTTACATGTTTAATAGATAGTGGTTCAGAGATTACATTAATACAAGAGAGTAAAGTTAAACAAGTCAAAGGGTATTTAAATAGTGTGGTTAAGATAAAAGGAACTGATATTATTACAGCGAATAGAAAGAAGATGGGAACAATAAAACAATGCTTTTATACAGAAGTGATTATAAGTAAAGAAAGTTATTTTATGCAATTTTATGTCCTGGAAAATTTATTTTATGATTGTATAATTGGTATAGATAATATTAGAAAGTTAGGAATGGTTATGAATTTTGAAGAAGGTAATATTTATATAAAAGAGAATATATGCAAAATAGTAAAAGAATTAAGTGAAGAAGAGAAAAATGTTTATAATGATTATAAGAAGAATATATTAAGTATAGAAATGAATAATTTAATAATTGAAAATGATAATGTACATGTTAATATTTATAATGAAGAATGGAATGAGAATTATGATGAAGAGATGGAAGAGGAATGTATAAATGATACGATAAATAATTATGAAGATATTGAAAGAAAAATTAAATTACAGGACATAAAGGATAAAGTTATGGAGCATAAGTTAATAGAGATTTTATATAGGAATATATCGTTAATTAATGAAGAAATTGTTTTCGCAAGAAATTATGAACATAAACTAGTGGTTACTGATGATTCACCATTGACTTGTAAAAATTATCCTATACCGTACTACTATCAAGAACAAGTAAATAAGGAGTTGAAACGTTTAGAAGATTCTTGTATTATAGAAAGGTCTAATAGTTATTTTATTAATCCTATAGTTATAGTGAAGAAGAAAGACTCATCTTTACGAATCTGCCTTGACGCTCGCTCATTAAACCTAAGATTACGTTCTGAGCACGAAACACCTCAAAACATAGATGTATTATTGACAAAATGTGGTAATAAAAGTGTTTATAGTAAGTTGGATCTTAAAAATGCATTTTGGCTAATTAATTTAGATGAAGAATCTAGGAAATATTGTGGATTCAGTGTGAATGGTTGTGTATTTTCGTTCCGTGTGGCTCCGTTCGGCGTGAAGACTTCTCCTGCAGCTTTAATCAGATTTTTACATAAAATACTTGATAAGTATGAAGAGTTTGCATTACATTATCTCGATGATATAATAATTTTTTCCAATAGTTATGAAGATCATATCAAACATTTAGATATTATAATTACTACGTTAAGAGAAGAAGGAATGAAATTGAACTTAAAGAAATGTCAATTTTTTAAGAATCAAGTAAATTATTTAGGATATGTTGTGACTGAAAAATGTATACAATTGGATCCACAAAGACTGGATGAAATTAAAAATTTTCCACGTCCTACAAAATTAAAATCTTTACGAGGATTTCTTGGTATGCTGAATTATTACAGGAAATTTGTGCATAATTTCAGTGAAAAAACGTTACCTTTATTACAGTTACTTAAAAAAGGAAACAAATGGAATTGGAATGAGGAATGTGAAGAATGTTTTGTGAAGTTGAAAGAAAATTTTGTGGAAAACCTGCATTTAGAACATCCAGATTTCACTTTACCATTTATTGTACGTACAGATGCTTCAAATCATACTGTTGCCGCAGAATTGATACAAATCAAAGATAATCAAGAAGTACCTATATATTTTATTTCTAGAACACTTAAACCATGCGAAAGTCGATATTCCACCTCAGAACTCGAAATGCTGGCAATTATTTTTTCAATTACTAAATTAAGATACTATTTAATTGCTAAGAGGTTTATCTTAGAGACAGATCATAAGGCATTAGTGAACATTATGAATACACGATTAAATAATAATAGAATATATAGATGGACTTTGATTATACAGCAATATGATATGGAAGTAAGATATAGGCCTGGTAAAGAAATGATAACAGCAGATGTACTAAGTAGAAAAGATGGAACTAATAAAAGAACTAGTTTGGAAGTTAATTTGGTAATTTTGAATCAATCGGGGATTTTATCTTTGGAATATCTTAAAAACATACAGAAGTTACCTATGTTTGATGATATAAGAAAAATATTGGAAGAATTAGGGGATTTTAAGGAAATGACTATAAAAGAGGAAATAATTATAAAGAAAATTGGTAAAACTGAAGTTTTTGTAACAAATGAAGAACATACTAGAGAAATAACTAATTATATACATGAAAAGTATTTGCATATTGGGGCACGAAAATGCTGGTTGATATTTAGGGAAGCTTTTTATTGTAAAAATGATGAAAGGATAATAAAAAGTGAAATTAAGAAGTGTCGATTATGTGAATTGGCGAAAGATAAGAACATTACACATCAAAATATAAGTAAAAGCATAATGGTAAATGACAAGTTAGAATTGGTATCTATCGATTTTTTATCTAATATGTTGCCAAGTACAAAAGGATATCGACATGTTCTAATTATTTGTGATATTTTTTCTAAATTTGTAAAATTGATACCAACAAGCAAATGCAATACTGAAACTGTATTACAATCGTTACAGGAGTATTTTTTTATGTATGGAAAGCCATTAGCTATATTATCAGATCATGCTAGTTATTTTAATAATGACAGATATAAGGAATATTTGAATAATCAGGATATTAAAGCTTATTTTTCCTCGTATAGACATCCTCAAGGAAATCCAACAGAAAGATATGTTAGGGAAACTTTAAAATATTTAAGAATATTGTTAACAGATAAACATAATAGATGGGCGAGACATCTTGGTCAAATTGAGAAGGTAATGAATCATACGCATAGTTCAGTACATGATTTATGTCCAGTAACGGTATTTTTGGGAGAAATGCCAGAAAGACCATGGGATAATCAAGAAACAATCGATTTAAGTGAAAGGTATGAATTGGTGAGGGAAAGATCAAAACGTAAAAAAAAGATATGGGAACAAAAACAAATGGAGAAACAGAAGAAGTTTAAAAGTTACGAAATAGGAGACTTAGTTATTGTGAAGAATTTGAGGGTTACTGATCGAAAGAAAAACATTATGGGGAAGTTGTTAAGGCCCTATATTGGACCATATAAAGTTAATCTAAAGTTAGGAGAAAATACTTATGAATTAATAGAACCAAATACAAATTACATTAGAGGTAGATATCATATATCTATGCTACAAGATTATTTTAAAGATATAGACAATAGAAATGAATGAATAAAACTGGTACCAGGTACACACTTAAAGTATTATAAATAGGAATTTTGATTAGAATATTAATTTACAGAAATACATTGGGTTGATTAATTGAATGTACATACGTTTTGAAAATACATAAATATAGTAATATCATTAAGTTATTTGGTTCGTCTTGTGAAAAGTTATTTTAAATAAGGTTTTGTTGTAATGAACTAGAATAATTGAAATTAGGTATAGTAACAGTTGAACGTATTTATGATAATTTAAAAAAAAATAGTTTTACATGGAATACTTTTATAAAGGTTGTTTAATAAATATAAATTTATATCAAAGTTGAAATTTATATTTATTAAAAAGGGGCAATTGTTAAAGGTCCATTATTGACTCTAACAATATTTTTCTAAAAAAATATTTATTAATAATTTAAGTAGTTATTGAAGAAGTATATGATAATAATATGGACATATGTAATTGTATTAGGCGTATAAATTTATTAATTTGTTGTACAGAAATATTTGTTAAGTATGGTACGTTACTTGGTGAACCGACCAGTATATTTTCTGAGTGACTATTTTCTTCTTTTCATTAGAATTTACCATATCTGTAAAGAAGAGATTTAAATGCTAATTATTGTACTATAAGAAATATTATTATTTTGTAAAAACTCATTTAAGTGACGTTTAAGGAGGTAAAAGATCATTAAAATTAATATTGAAAGGTAAATAATTGATATTGAATTAAAAGTACAGTTTAAATATCGTACAACCGGATGGAGAGTAAAATGTCAAAAGTGACATCTGATATATAATTTTCCTGAAAGTGTTTCATTTTTGAATATTAAAAGTATGGGAAGGTTTAATTAAAATTCAAAATGTTTTAAAATAATGAAATTTATAAAGTCAGTTAGTATAAAGAAATAGTCTAACAAATTTAAAAACTATATTGTCTGGGCAAAATAAGAAAAGAAATCGATTGGCTGATTTAAAAATTTAAAAAGATCACTAAGGAGATTTTGTTGAAACAGTAGAGAGAGAATTTTTTAATAATTCTTAACAGACGTGTGTACCTTAGAAAGAATTATAGTTTTTATGAATATAAATGGTTAAAATAAACCAGAATTATTTCATATAGTGTACGTATTAAATATTCATACTTGCAAATAAATAGTGAATAAAATTAAAAGAAGGAGAATTGAAAATTTTATAAGAACTTAAGCTGGTTAAAATCATTAATAATTAAAGAATACTTACGATTTTGAAAGTCGTACATCGATAATAAGAGAATCCATTGCGAAGAGAAGTTACAGGAAGTTCCTTTTAAATCCAGTATCCAGGAATTAGTGTTTTATTTCAGTAATATTTAAAAGTATACAAGAAGATAGAAATTAAATACGAGGTACAGAAGTTCCATTAGACGATCCAGTTCCTGATTTAGGATATTAATTGAAAATCCAGGGTTCATAAATCCAGTGAAGTCAGAGGAGTTCAAGAGAGTGTTTGTCCTGCGAGTAGTAGCAGTCATAAGCCTAAATTCCATTGTGTGTGTCATTATTCCGAAGAGATTAGCCATTTTTTTAACCGAAGTATTCAGTAGAATATCCAGTTTGAGAATACCATCCAGTATAAGAGAGTTCTAGGATCGAAAGGATTATATTAACATTATTGGAAAACAAGAAACATACATGCATTTATTTTGACCAAGGTTGTATATGTTATTGTATTAATACGAAATTTATTGAAGCTTATAGAAGTTCATAATTGATATTATAGTTATCTTGTTCATGTTTTAAATAAGGTTAGATTATTTTAAAAATATTAACATTTAAATTTCAACTTAATAGAGTCATTGAATTTTAATATACGAATTTTCCGTACTAAATAAATATTTATCATGCATAGATCTATCCAAAAACATTTATAACATTGTATATTTGTATACTTAAAGGTGTTTTATAAGTACAGTAAAATATTTACCTTTGTAATTGAGGAATTTCACTGACATAGAACCATATTATTATTATCTTAAACGTCAAGTAAATTTGTTTATGATCTTTACTTTATTGAAGTTTATTTTCCATGTCATATAAAGAAGACATTTTTATATTGATATCTATTCCATGTATTAAATTGTATCAGATTTGAATAGTTTCTTTTATTGGAGTTCATTAATAACATCTCATTATATCTATGGAGTTATAATCCATTGACACAGTCGATAACCTTGAAAGGACAAAAGTGACACGTAAAATTATTTAAGAATATTGGAATTTTATAGATTACTTACCCAATTCATATGTAGAAGATAGTGCTTGAATTTATTAAATATTATATTTCAATAAACGGACTACATTACATGACCTGAGAAATACTAACATTATTTAATTAAAAATAGTTTCTTAAATTTCAACATCAATGAGAATATCGAATAATAGAATGTTATACCAACCGTAAATAAGAAATTACTAGAGTCAATGTATGACTGGTGGTATAAATTACAGGGAAATATTTGAAGTTGTTTTAAAAGAAAAGTCTCATGTTCTTAGTTATTAAAAATTTAAATTTGGAGTTAGTCGGAAGATTTATTTAAAAGGGATATCAATACATTCATTAGAGGTTGTATTTTATTAATATATATATTGAACTGGTCTTGTATCTTAGCCACGACCAGTCAAATATGTAAAATATGAATATTTAGATTTTCGTTCATGTTTTAAAAGATTCACTTTTGGGCGAACCCTTGTACATTGTAGTTAAAATAATTATTATTGAATTGTTCATATGATTAAGGTCAAATGCGCATACAATGTGCGCAGACTCGCATCACACATAACAAAGATATAAAACATTTGTATCCTTCTCATTGGTTTACTTATAAAAATGTTTACTTTGGGTCGACAAATATGGCCATTGCAAAAGTATGATTTATAATAAAAATCGACTAAAATTGTTAAATTTGCAAATTAATAGGAATACTTCAGTATCAATACTTGATGTATCATAGGTTTTTGTAAGCAAATGGAAATGTAAAGACCGTGAAAAGATCAATAGCATCTTTTGATTTTTATATACGTCAAACGTACATGTCCTTTATTATGTCAAAGATAACTTTAATTCAGTAAAGAAACGAACTTTTGGGTACACACGTATTGAACCAAAAGCCCTTTACATATTCAAGTCCTGTACAAACAGGGCATGAGCATTATTAAGATTTCACCACATGTTTGAATATAGGTTGTCAAAAGTCACCCTTAAATAATTTTATTTTTTTTTATATAAATGAATTTTTGTCTGGTAAAAAGAAACGGAAATGAAAAAAAAGAAACGATGTAATTAAATGTTAAGAGAACCATTGTAAACGCCGTTGCATTAGAGATACACATATTGAGTATGTTAGACAAATCAAAAATTATAAAAAAATATATTTTTATGAGCAGAACTGTACTAGGAAAATCAAACGCGCTACTATTAAAGTTTTTAACACGCGTTTAATTGTCAAAAATCAGAATTCTAAATTTGTATATAGGAGAAATAATTTTCAAAACACTTTATGAAGGCAATAAAATCGCGAAATAATAGGGTTTGCCTTTTGAAATGAACGGATGGTTGTTGACTTGATTGAATTTTGTTGGTTGCCTTGACAACCACCATACAAACAAGAGAAAGTATAAAAGGACAGTACCTTGATTTAAAAAGGATTCTTCTGCAATAACCAACCAGTAAGGTTGTGTTTGAATGAAGGATTCTTCTTCTACAACAACCAAGCAGTAAGGTTGTGAAAAGAACAGTGCCTACAAGATTTACACACAACCAGTAAGGTTGTTCTAAATATTCGCGAGCATCCCACTTCTGTGAAACAAAGTGCGAGCTAGTGCAACTACACACATTGAAGTCAATCCTGTGTTTTCGATATTGGAAAAACCAAGGATGCAAATAACGTACTGGAAAGAAAGAAATAATCAACAAGGATATTAACTTCCACTACCAGGGAGTTAACCAAACAACATTTCAAATATATTTGAAAAAAAATACGAACCTGTGTCCAGTCATCTACAACGAGTCAACACATCTGAACAAGGTGCCGCCAAGAAGATACACCAGGGGTGCCTATCAAGAGAATCAACTCGGAGGGTCAAGACGTTCCATCAACTACGAGCATCTGTGGAGCCCCCTTCAAGAACGACAGCAGCACCTGCATTCTTTCGAGCCAGCCAACTTAAAGTTAAACAAACAAGAACAGTATGTAAAGTGACAATTGTATAATTTCACGTTTGCATTCTTTCGAGCCAGCCAACTTAAAGTTAAACAAACAAGAACAGTATGTAAAGTGACAATTGTATAATTTCACGTTCATTAGAAGGAACCAAGACAAACTTGTAAATAACTGATAGTCAACTTAATTGTAATCCGAGTCTTTTTACCAGGACTAAACGTTCATTTCTAACATATCCCGTTTCAAATAGTGCATAATAGCCGGATAATTAAATAGTTAACCTATAATTCAAATACCATTCATGCATTTTAAATTAGACAACGATCTAAGTTTAAAACTTACGTGTCACACTAGTTTATTTTAAGAGACGAAGAGTCAGATAATCATATTTAGAAATCCAAGGATGAATCCGATTGTTTACCATTAGTAAAGTAGACAGATTAAATATTGTTATGTGTATGCCTAATATGACTTGCGTAGAGTAATTTGTTCATGATATTCCAAGTAAAGGTCATGCCTACAGACATTCTTGATAAAGATGTTTTGAACCGTAAATATAAAGTTACACTCAATTCAATAATAATAAAGAGCATACCTAATCAAAGAAAAATACCTGTATTTTCATTTGACCCAGTTACATCATCCTCAACCTTGACCGAACAGCTGTTTAGAAAAGCATGCTCGGTCGTACATTTGTTCTATTAATAGATCTCCCAGACCGTCTAGAATTGGGCCCGCTTTTCCGCTGATATAGTAGGTTACCATACGCCATACAAATATAAGTCGTGTACCTCCTCATTGAAAGGGTTCGAAGTCTTTTTAACGACCCATTAATGAGATTTAATTATATTAGAAGTTCAAATTCAGAACGTTCAAACCAACAACAAACTGGTTTTTTTTAAGGTTCACATAACCTAGCTATCATAGAGCGCGTATATTTTTTTGAATTTCTCTGCATCCACGTGTGTGTGACCCAGGTGCACCAACTGTGGAAATAAATTTGAACTGTTACAAATTCAGTCGCTTAATAAATAATTCAAAGATTAGTTCTAATCTACAGGGAGCAGTCAAATAAATTAAAACACCATTTTAATTTTATTAACAATAAACTAGCACATAGATAAATAACAGAGTCCATGCTATTTTAAATAAAATACGTTACCCACCTTATAGTTAGGCAACCAACATAGCTAGCCCGAGGCAATTAAATATTTGAAATAAAATTTCAATTTATAAAATAATTACAAGAAATTCTAAACGGTACTTACCGTATCGTATGTAAGGGCTTCAAAGCAAATACGCATTGTTATACCCCATATCAATATATATATATATATACATTTTGCTATTATTATTGCGTCATTTCATCATCCAACATTATTGCGTCTAGCAGTAAAAGCATAAATAGTACAACACTACTTCAAATATATCATTTATCATGTCAATCACATCGTAAAAATTACTTCGAAATTGCTATATATTTATTATGATAAATAAAAAAATGGAAATTACGCGGATACATGAAATAACAAGAAAGAGAATAATAACGGGTAAATTCCGCTGCAGAGCAACCGTAGACACGTGTTTCTGACTCATTGGTCGTCGTCAGTACGGTGTAGCCAAGGAATAAGGTGGGAAAACCTTGGAGATGTAAGCTACACGGAAGACCATCAGGTGACAGACTCCCATTTGTAGCTTCAGCTAGAAGATCCTCAAATTTGAAGACAACAACTAACGTCGCCACGAGGAAGACTAATGTCAACCTGCGTGCCATCCGAGACCCAGGAAAGATAAATAAAAAAATGGAAATAACGCGGATACATGAAATAACAGCGGAATTTACCCGTTATTATTCTCTCTCTTGTTATTTTATGTATCCGCCTAATTTCCATTTTTTTATTTATCTTTCCTCGGTCTCGGATGGCACGCAGGTTGACATTAGTCTTCCTCGTGGCGACGTTAGTTGTTGTCTTCAAATTTGAGGATCTTCTAGCTGAAGCTACAAATGGGAGTCTGTCACCTGATGGTCTTCTGTGTAGCTTACATCTCCAAGGTTTTCCCATCTTATTCCTTGGCTACACCGTACTGACGACGACCAATGAGTCAGAAACACGTGTCTACGGTTGCTCTACAGCGGAATTTACCCGTTATTATACTCTTTTTTATTATGATATATACACTTTTAATTTTATTCCACATATGATACTGATTCTTTTCTTATCGCGTATAATATTGCTTCAAACGTATATTTTTCTGTTATTTAACGTACCTTAATAACTCCTGTATATACTTTAGTGCGTCCAACAACGTTGCCAAATTGATTATACTTTGTCGTTTACTACAATACATGCAGCACAATGTTTCAATAAATGTATATTTGAATGTCTTAAATTAAGACACAAAAGAATTTCTATTTTTTTATCCTTCACTCTTTTTGTCGACCACTATACATACACAATTTAGAATCTATATACAAAAAGCAAATATTAATTATTATTATAATTATTATTTATTATGTAACAGAATATAACATCGTAATAAACTCGTAGATGGTCATATTTGGTCGGTAAAGATCGTAATTGATATAACTTAAAAATTTCTTGTAGAACTTGGAAATTATTGTAGTGTAAACAGAGCTAAAATCGTATTTGATGAAAATTTATAAGGCAGATAAAAGTATATTAAGAAGTTAGTTTGGCACAACTTCTACGTAAAGAATTTTTCAAAATTCGAACAGGTAATATGACAGTAACTGTAGTCTTATCGATAAACAGCTTTTTTAACGAACATTTACTAAAGTATGCAGCCTGAACACGACAAGAGTTTTAATTTTTTGAAAGAACCATTACATACATATAAGAAGATATTTATAAATTAAGTTACTTTGCGTTTCCAAAATCATGGATTAACGAAAATTCTACTATGCAGTATATTTATTTTTTATTGTACAGAATATTTCCTCTTAACAAGAAATTTCTGCATAACATTCATTACGATCCACTGATAAAAAAAAACTGAGCTTGTACAAACATTGTATAATCCAAAAATATGTCAGGTGTTTTGTAACAGTCGTACAAAGTTAAGTGTTCTATTTAACCTTCAAATTGCATTCTTTAACGTTCTTGATGAAAAAGATAGTATTTCAGATCTAAAACCTTTAATTTTTGAGATATTTTTGATTTTTTGAAAATGTAACCATTACATTGTTTGAGAAAAACAAATCAATCTTGCAGGATACCTAAACCAAACTTAGTATACTCACATCATCAGATACTTAGAGATGGATTTTAATATACCGTTCGTTATTAAATGTAAGTTCATTTAACTTTAATAGAACATACCCTATTTTTTTAAAATAAAACAGCCTTTAAGTAATATCAGAAAGTACTTGCTTATTCATAAAAATAAAAGACAGGTGTACCAAACATTAAAAATATTTTATTAAATCCTGAAAGCAATATTTTCATTCGTACATAACATTTTGATATTGGTAGTTTAACTAAAAATTTTTGGGTGGTGATTAATTTATTACGAAAATATTAGGAAATATAAAGACAATAATCATCATCCGCAGACACACATTTCTTTGTATATTGATTTTGGATAAAAACTTTAATTTTTAACCAATCTTTATTATTGAATAACTCAGGATGTTTTAATTTCAACTCTTCGCATTCATTCCGGTTTGGTAGTTTTTTATTTTTAATATTACTCTTGAAATAATCTTTAACAACTCTTTTCTGCTCGTTAGACCAGGGAACAAGCTTTCTTTTTACTTTCTTATACGTAGTATAAGGAAGTATTGTGATGATGAAAATTTTCGACCTCGAGATTTTTGCAGATGTCCACGTTTTGAGGTCCCCTGATACCAAAAAAGTGGTTTTTAAAAAATGTCTCTCTCTCTCTCTCTCTCTCTCTCTCTCTCTCTCTCTCTCTCTCTCTCTCTCTCTCTCTCTCTCTCTCTCTCTCTCTCTCTCTCTGTGTGTGTGTGTGTGTGTGTGTGTGTGTGTGTGTGTGTGTGTGTGTGTGTGTGTGTGTGTGTGTGTGTGACCACGATAGCGGTCAAACCGCTGTAGATATCAATTCCAACTTTTGTATTTACGAATATAATCTCCCTCTTGAGAACTGATTAGATTTTGAGCAAAATCGCCAGACCGGAAGTAGTAGTTTACCTCGGTGAAAAAATCGAATTTTGCAAATATTTCGTCAATTACTAAGTTTAAACAAATTTATAAAGGATTCAAATGTACTCAAAATTAAATTTGAGAAAAATTGTATTAATAAAGTTTTTCGAAATTCCTACCGGGGAAGTAGGTCTTTTACTCTTATCGAAAATCAGTTTTTTGCGAATATCTCGCAAGTCATGCTTTCTAGGCAGGTACATTACGAGTATAAAAGTATTTAGAATGTACTTTTAAATATCTTTTGGATAAAAAAATTTTCAAAATTCAGACCGAAAGTACCACTTTTACTCTTATCGAATAGCGATTTTTTGCAAATATGTCGTAAATTATGCATTCTATATATATTTATGAAGAGTACAAAAGCATTTAGAGTTGGATTTGGAATATTTTTTGTATAAATGAAATTTCAAAATTCGGACCGGAAGTAACACTTTCATACGTATAAGAAAGTCGTGTGGTGGCCACACCTCATTTTTTTCCTTGTTTTACAGTAAACTTTGATGAGGAGGATGGTAGATTATCTTCACGTGCAGTGAGGGGAATTGCGGTACATTCAATTATTTTTCCATGATCTATTTCTTCATCACTTTCATCACTGGTGTTTGATATCGTCAGTAAATCTTCTTCCATATCAAGGTGTATATCGTCTAATGATTTTCCGTTATATCGACTGGCTTGTCCTTGTTCCATTAATAATTAATAATATGTATGCCCCATAAATGTAGCCAATTGCTCTATTTCATTTTCATTCAGTGTAAATAATTGCGAAAGGGTAGCCAAATGTTTCCTAAGTCATGTCGTGGTTATCGCAGAGGGATTTTTGGCACCGCACATCTTTGTGTGTTTACTTAAAACTTTGTATCCGCTTAATGGAGTTACAAGATTGGGTTTACCGAATAAATAAGTATTGTCTTTCGGTACGAAATTTGATCTTACATTTATTAACACTTTTATGTGTTCTTGTACATCAGAACTAAACAGTACTGGAACACCTCTCCCTCTCTTACCTCGTATAACTACCCTCTTAAGTATCTTTAGTAAAATCTGTTCAGTAGTCGATATTGCACTATTAAATTCCTCATAAGTATTTTTTTCTGAATTAGAATTTACATAGGTATGCAATAACATTCTCTGAAGTTCACCTGGACGTTTACGATTCAGCAAAATAACTCTACAATAAGCAGATTCCATTAGAGCATTATAAGCTGACACATCTTTTTCGTTTTGGGCAAGGTTATGCAATACATCCTCAGCTATATTTATTAAATATTGCCTTAGTAGTTTTAAATCACTGGCTAATGGAATAATTGTTAATTTGTTCCACTTATTCAAGTTTAAATTGTTGGCAGCCTGACTTGATACTTTAAATTTCCAGTTAGATGTAAATAAGTGGATCATAGTCTTTAGATTTGCTTCTGCCTCGGCTGATGCAACAGTTGCATATTGCTTTTTAAGGACCAAAGTTATGGCGATCTCGCAACATTGTTTTAGAGAAGTTGAAATGTTCATCGCAAATGTAGGTGCTCCATAAACATTTAGCTCTACATTGTATTTAGCCACTAGCTTCGTAGCTTCTACGAGGAGATCAAAATATTGTGGTTGCAATGCTTCAAACATATTTGATATTGACGTTTCACTCTATTTAACTTCTAATAATATTTTTGCAAGTTCGCGCATTTTTCGTGATGTAACACTTACAAAGTGTTTATCTCTATGTGTTTTTAAATACCTAGCACCAAACGCACAAATTAATTTGTCTTTTTTAGCTTCCAAGGACACCTTATCAGCACGCATATGAGGAAATACTTCTCGTTTCAATTATTCGTCGACTTTCAAATGAGCCACAAGTTTATTTTTCCCGGAAATTTGAGCGCTATGGTCAATATTAGCCCCACAATGTTTTTTATGTTTATATAAAAGTTTATATGAGAAGAATCCAAGACAGTTATCGCATGGTAGTACAGTTGTGCTTTTTAAATATGACTGTCGAACTGGTTTGAAACATTCGTGTGCTTATCTCAAATAATTGTCCTTATATCTAAGCTTGGCAAGTAATTTTGTACGCGCCTTACTTTTAGCAGATTTTGAAAGTATTTCCGATACTTCAATCTCAGTCGAGTGATTCCTTGTCATGTACCGAGGAAAATTTAAGATTTCAGTTTCACAAAAATAACAATAATCAGGTTTTCTTTTATATGGTTTTTTCAATGGGCCTTTTTGAGTTACAAAATTGTTAAAGTTTTCAAAACACTGTTGTTGTCAGAATGTATTATTAACTGTGAAGGGTTGACATTCGTAGAAGAAACTGTCGCATTTTGATTCATTAAATTATTATCATTATTTTTCATATCTTCTACAAAATCTGTATGACTTAATTTTATACTACTATTAACGCTTTCACACTTTCCATCATGTATTTTCGAATATGCACTGCCAGCTGATGTAGGAACAGAATATATTTTTTGACTTCTTAATCTCGTCGCAACTTTTGAAAAAGCTCTACCAGTTTGTGGTGCTCTCTCCTAAAAATTGATAATATAACCAAGGTATTATTAAAAATATCACAGACTACCTCATCATCACTTGGGACGTACAGCGAATCTTCATCATCAGAGGCATGAAATGGATCCTCTTCGCTTTCTGATGAACTTTTATTCTAAAATAAAACTAATTTTGGATCAAAGATATCATGATTGTGGAAACTTACTTGGGAAACATTACTCTTCTCTGCAGAATTTTCTAATAAGTTAGACGAAAGGTCTTTCTGTTGAACCGGTGATAATGGTTTGTTACAAAACCACCTTTCCTTCTTTCTTGTGTGATAATTATGACTGGTACATTCATACTAAAAATAAATCAATTTTTTATTTTTGTAAACTTATTTATTGATTTTAGTAGCAAATGATTAATTATTTAATTCATACAAAATCTATTTCATTTCAATGATGTATGGAATACAAAATCAACTTGATTCCTTTCTTGTCAGAAAATTAGAATTGGTAAACTCCCGGGAATCATAAACGGTACCCTTAACCATGCGTTACCTTCTAATGCTGAGCCAAACTAGTCGAGTGTGGTTATTTTTAGATGAGAAAACAGAGATATAATACAACGTGCATATAAATCCTATACTATTCCAGAAATTGGAATGATTAAGTAATTTATTCCGGAGGTCAACGTGAATTTTATTTAACTACATATACATATTGCTGTGACTTCTTCTATATTGGTTAATAACCAAAAATTGAATTAATAAATTAATGTACTTTAGTAATCTCAGGGTCTAAGTGTGAATTTATTATATTTTTATAACGGATGATGTGTCGCAGCCTTGTACTTATTGTGAGTCCTAGCTGTGATTGTGATGTTTACTTTCCTTAGATCTCCCTGGGATGGGTATAAATAAGTAGATATAGAATGTCAGCACAACTTATTTTATTTTATATATATAAATTTTTACAAAAACATTGTTAAATATCATTATTATGCAATACAATACATTATTCATTTCATTACTATATCCAGCCTGTTTCATCTGCGGTACAAGCACCTTGCAATCCTTGATTCTTTATGAAATTGTTAATAATAAAATAAAATAAAATTCACTGTTCTAATCCTTCATGTATGCTCATATTACTAAATTGCCGTTATTCAACTGAAGCGTTATACCTCGTTGAGTCGCCCTGAACCAAGATTTGCACGTCAATCCAGAGCTTACTCAAAGAAGAATTCATTTTAAATTATTTAAACAATATTCTAAATGTTACTTGCCATCCGGAAAGTTTACTAATACTTCGTTAAACCGCTTTGGACCAAGATTCGCACGTCAATCCAAAGCATGTTCAAAGAAGAATTTATTTTAAATTATTTAAACAATATTCTAAATGTTAATTGCTATCCGGAAAGTTTACTAATGCCTCGTTAAACCGCTTTGGACCAAGATTCGCACGTCAATCCAAAGCATGTTCAAAGAAGAATTTATTTTAATTATTTAAACAAAATTCTAAATGTTAATTGCTATCCGGAAAGTTTACTAATGCCTCGTTAAACCGCTTTGGACCAAGATTCGCACGTCAATCCAAAGCATGTTCAAAGAAGAATTTATTTTAATTATTTAAACAAAATTCTAAATGTTAATTGCTATCCGGAAAGTTTACTAATGCCTCGTTAAACCGCTTTGGACCAAGATTCGCACGTCAATCCAAAGCATGTTCAAAGAAGAATTTATTTTTAATTATTTAAACAAAAATGTTCTAAATTGCGTTGCCCGTGGTTTATGCAACACTCATGAAGGTTCTTTCTTTTATTTATTTTTAGAATTGCAAGATGGAGTTTATTTTATAGTGCTTGTACTCACTTTTCTTGGTTATATAACATTTCGAATTCCTCCTGGTAATCCAGTCCCTCCATTTTAATTGAATTTATTGTTGTCGCTTCTGTGCGGTCCAATCCCAGTATTTTTCGCGCCTCTTTGGGTATCTGGTGCGCAGTTATCGTTGCCGCCTTTTACGTCTACCGCGTTTGAATCTTAAGGCGTTTTATGCCTTTAGATCCTTTATTTCTTCGGAGCACTGGTTTAACTATTTTCTTTTTAAGTTTTGAAGAGCTTCTCGTGGACTTCCTATGGACTGACTATTTTCGCCGGTGTGTCGCCTTTTATAACGATAAACATCTGACAAACGGCTTATTTTTGTTTTTAAATCGTTTCTCTTAGTTTGAATTTTCGTCTGCTACGCCCCCCGTGTTAATTTCGATAACTATCGAAATTACGTGATCATGTGACCTTCTTTCCACCATGTTTGTTGTTGTTATTATTTTCATATTCTATACTTTTATTCCATGGACATTTTGAATGATTTTATTTGTTGGTAAGTATTCTTTTATTGTATTTTATTATATTTACTAATGCTTTATTTATTTATTTTTAGCCTAAATGTCTTGAAGCATTTGTACGTGAATAAAATTATGTACCATCTCATATTTAGACGTACATTCAACAATGTCCTTTTTATTCTGTAAATATCAGTGAATTTGCATGGCCAGCATAATGTTTTATTTTCAATGATGAACTAGGCCCCAATATTTACATTCTGGATGCGTTAGTGTATATCGAAAACAAGCAAATCATATATCTTTGTATGCGTTTTGGTGTCCCTACGGACGAAAATATAATTGATCTTGTGACCGTGAAATAAGTGGTATATATTTATTTATTTATGTATATAGACCTTTGTTTAATATTGTATTTTTGGTTTTAGCTTGGTCTTTCTTTGGAATATCTTCGTGTAGAGGAGAAAATACACAAATCGTGCCCCTTACGTACACTCAATAATATTTTATACAGGAAATATAAGTGAAACGTGTATAGTGATACATAACATTTATTCTTGACAATGTTGGTGGTTATAATATTGATATTCTTGGTGATTAATTCCTATTTTTGAACTATTATCGCTGCTAGAGAATGTATTGCCCGGTTGACCTAGTTTCCTATTGACTGCTAGTAATACTGCTTTAGGTTATTATATCCTTTTATTAAACGGAGGTCAGTATTTGAATATTGTTTTGTGGAATATTTAACATAATTTTGTGCTCTAATTTATTTAAACATTGTTTTATATTTTTCATTTTTATTTTTAATTGTGAATGCTATTATTTTTACGGGTATGCAACCCATATTGCATTTATGTATATACTACTGCCTAGTTATTAAGAATGAGTAAATACCCATCGTTATTGTACAATTTGAATTATGTAAATATATTTTTACTTATAAATTAGTGGATTATTATATATTTATTTATTGAAATATAAAATTATAATTTATATCTAACATGTAAGCTTATATTTATTTAAAATAAACACAGTGATATTTTATTTTTGTTGATTTTTATTTGTTTGGTTTCTTTATTTTATCTATTTATTTATTTACAAGAAAATACCACAGCAATATGTACATGTAAAAATATATAGTAAACGCTAAATAAGATCTCGAGCGGTGGGAGTAAGTCCGCGCAGCATTAGCAATAGTGGGACAAATATAGTCTGACATTATTGGATAGTCTTCAGTAAGTGGGCCTATGCGTTTTTAAAAATGACTACAGCACATTCCCACTGCTCGCCATCTTATTTGGCGTTTACTGTACTCATATATACTTGTCACTACTTTGATCGATTACTTTCATTTTATAGTAACTTCCTCTAATTAACGGGACGTAGTATTAACAACATTTTGGCATTACTTTTCCGGTAGTACCTGGCATATTGTATGATTCCTCAATTAATCTGTATTATGCAAATTAATTATATCATTGTCATTATAAAAATGAACAAAATAATAAATTCTAAATTCTTAATGAGGTCAAGGTCTGGAAATAGGGGAAGTCAAAGTGCACTTCAATTTCAGGATATTCTTCAAACTATCATTAAACAACTCAAACTTTATGATCAGGACTACTATCATGAACACCAGCCGACCCGGGTCTGCATTTGCTAAAGTCGGTATATGGTCATTTAATTGTTCTACATACATTCTTGTTTTTTGATGAATGACTTCGTTCATAAGCAAAATTGAAGTATATAGTTTATGGTGAATTTCAAAGAACACGCAAAATTTGTAAATAGGGAGAGAGACGAGATATAATTTACGCACAAAAGAATAAAACTTCCTCCAGAATAATTAATTAATTAAGATACTAAACCAATTCTTCTTTGATTAATTTAAGTTATATAAATCTATAAATCAACACATTTTTTGATATTATTTAATGTTTTTTTGCGTATTTTGAGATTAATTATGTTTATTAAAACAAATAAGGCTTATGATATAATATAGAATTACTTCTAAACCCTTCGTATATTTGTAGATAAATAATAAACGAAGTTACATAGAAAGTATGTAGACTTTATATCCCAGTAACCTCTTAAAATACAAATGTTATTCTTGGGGATACATTATATTTGTAAAACATTTTAAGTAATTTTAAAGAGATCGGTAAAATTAGTATCCTTAACAAAATGTTAGAAGAGAGAGAAGAATGTTTTTTTCCTAGGCGATCCTACACAAATATTACATTGATTCATATGTTTTGTATATTAAATGTATTTAATATTTTGAAATATTCTGCACAAAAAAAAACAACACTTCACTCACATCTCGGTCATTTTTTCCTTGTCATTTATTTACACATACGTTATTGTATAAACTACTACTGTCGAACCGTTTACCCCGATGCGTACGAAAAGGAAAATCATCGTTGGGATCATTTAGGACTCCTATGAGTGTAAAACTATAGTAAAGATTAATCAAATTGTTAATTATAATTAAAATTTTGTTTCTTTATTTTAGTAGCAATTTACTTAATTAAATTATATATGAAACTGCAGTTGATAATTTAGATCAAAATTATTTTTCATAACTGAAGATGTATTCCACTTCCTAAAAAATATATTTCAATTCAATTCAACTCGTTTGCAGTTGTGCGTCGAATTCCTTAGATAAATATTTCGATAACTCACATATTCAGAAGGAAAGAGACGATCCATTACTTCGAAAAATTTGTTGTGAAATTATAACCTTAAATTAAGATAAAAGAAGCAAGTAATATTATGGAAAACATTACATACACAAATCCTCAAATAAAAAAGTACTTACCTATTTTTACTTGCCGTATGTTTCTCATAACTCTCGGCGTATGAACGAATATGCAGAACTGAGCATCTACTTGAATATATTCACAACTTCTACATTTATGTAAGTGAATACGTAGTTGCCAAATTGTGGATTCAATAAAATGCGCAAATTATCAGAACTATACCATAAGACCGCGTGCGTCTGCATTATCGCGATACCTGTAGAGTTGTAGAGTAAGCGAAACAGATAGAGATGTCTGTGTATTAGAACGGTAAACAAGTGGACCCAGTGGATTACAACAGAGCTAGTATTTCGCATATGCCTATGATGCACTCGATTTGTCCAAAAAATCTACATTTATACGGTGTAGTCGGGCAGTCGCTTCCACATATGGGCGTCAGTTCGAGTTTTATTATTGCTAAAGAATAACATTTTTTTAGCTAATTACAGGTTAATTGCAATGTTGAATTACAATTCTGTTTTAAGAAGTAAATATTTTATGTTTCAGTATTTTATTATATGTAGTTGAGTTTTTAGATTATAACATTTGTTGAAAAATATTATTTTAGTTAAGAGGTTTTTTTTTTTTTAAAGTCTAGGAGTTATTTATTATTTATTTTTGCTCTTTTATGTTGTTTATGAAGCTGTGATGAGTTACTTCACTGACATATTATCAGTGATTATCTGATGCTTCAAACAACTACTACTACTACTTACAACGGGAACGCAATACCTATTACACTGCTTTTCACTTGATTTGCCTACGAATACATTTATACGTATAACTTATACGCCCGCTGTCGGTGTGGCAATTCAAGTTGGCATGCCCATTTATAGTCGACCAGTAGTTACTAATACATGCATCGCGCTATGAACGGCGGCCACACGGTATACGGATATGTATATTGCAAAATCCACTTCTAGCGGAATTTCTTCGAACTAAAAGAATTCTTTTCATACAAATTACAACCAATATTACGTCCACAGAATATTTACGATTTTACCACCAACAATTTAATATAGTATTTTCATCGTAAGATTAGGTGCACGTCATCAATGACGTTTGCACAATGTTGTCAAGCTGATACATATAAAATATAAAAATGATATAAACAACTGTCAAATTAGAAGTATAGGTTACGAAAACCAATTAGTCTATTGCAAGTTTTTATTGAGGCTGATGCATTAATTACTAAAACAAACTAAACGATTAAAAAATATGATTGTATTACATAAACAAACATTAGTTCATAAAATGATCCACTAATTTTCGATTTTCAATGGCAATTTTATCGCAAACTGTATTTATTTCTAAGCATAAAAATCGATATTTAAAAAAAAGTATGATCTTAATAATGCTTTAACGATTTGTCAGAAATATGTGAAAAATGAACTTTAATAATTAATAAATAATCAAACGCAGGAGGTAGCCTTTATTATTATATTAGTGACAGATATTAAATCCAAAAGCATAGAAAAAAGTAATATTAAGTTCAATCTGACATTTCATCTTCACTTGAACTCTCCATATTCACATTAATAATAAATTCCCCACGATCTTCACGATGAACTGCAACTTCCATCTCCCACCATTTGTATATTTCATTCTCTGTGTGTTGTATTGGTTTTCTCCAAGTCTCTGGTGTGACAGATTTTAAGGAATTTTGCCATGTTTGTTGTACACTTTCTATACATCGTCCATGCTCTCCAATATGTCTAGCATAATAACTTTTTGTTATACCCCAAATGTGCTCGATGGGGTTAAAAATGCAGTGATATGGTGGAAGAAGGAGTATCATATCACCATACTGTTGTGCAAGTTGATCTACTTCATAAACAGCACAAGGTTTATTTCTGTAGAAAATTAAACTTTATAGATAAAGGTATATGAAAACAGTTTGATGCTACTCACTTGTCAACTAATTGAAGCAGTTGAATTTTCAATAAACTTTCATCATATTCAATATTGTTTTCCGTTAACCACTCTTGAATGGCAGCTTTGGTTGATGCAGTTGTGGGTGGCTTATTTAATATTGTAGTATGGTAACTAGCATTATCTAAAACCATTGCAGAAGGCCTTTCAAGATGGCGAAGTAGTTGGTGCTCAAACCACCGCAAATAGTTAGTTCGGTTCATCTCTCCATGATAGTCACCAGAGGTACTTGCAGATGAAAATACAAGGTCTGCACCATCAATAAAACCATTTGAATTTCCAGCATGCAATACAATAAATCTAGAATATATGCATATGTTAGTAATTAATTAAATAATAGAATCAGTTTGTTATCTTTTTCTACCAATTTTTGATTTGCGAACGCTTCTTACATCCTCATTTTGCCATGATCGTGCCACCGTGCCATCTTGAAATATCCATGTTTCATCAGTAAAAACAAACTGATAATCTCCAGACTGTTTTATACGTCTATATTCTGATAAAAAGTTTACACGTTTCAAAGCAATATGTGGTATTTCCATTAATGCTCGTTTCGGATCATCCTTTTTGTAATAAAAGCCTATATTTTGGAGGACTTTCCACAGTGAAGTTTGTCCACCTCTGAAAATATCCCTCTCACGAAGTACAATACCCAAGGATTTGAGAGTAATATTTTGCCCTGTAATTATTCATAAATTAAGTGCATTTTAGTACAATACATATTTTAGAAAACTTACTGTTTCTGTGCATATCATACACAGCATTTCTTATAGTGCACTCAGCAAAGTTGTCAACATCAAAAACAGGCTTCCCTTTGTCACGCTTGCGTTTGGGACTGACAAGCACATTTCCTTTTTTTGACCTCGGATGAAATTTTACTTACAATTGCCAAGCTTACACCCGAAGTTATAGATGCTCGCTGTAAACATATAAATAATTGTAGTACAGTATATGACAAAAATTTGTGCTGTTTACCTCTCGTACTGAAGATAAAGGTAGTACAAGTTCACCATGGTCACGTTCTGCTTCAAACTGTGCAACTGTAGATGCAATTATTGATTTGCAACGACTACAACACGCTTTTGGCATAATTGTATATGAATAAATGTCTTTTAGTTATGAAAATAACTGTTTTGCAAAAAGCAGGATTCAAAAACGGCAAAAATTAATAAAGAACACGTCTGAAAATATTTGGCGCGCTATATCCTAAATGACAGAACGGTATTTGACAACACTGCCCTGCTTACTTTCAGTACTGACAACTGTTAAAAGTGCGGGAGAGTTGGGTAGAGTATTAAGGTTGCATTTATAAGAGATGGCGTTATAGGTACTTAGTATTTGGTATATTTGTCATTCCGAAAGTTCTGTTGATGACGTGCACCTATTCTTACGATGAAAATACTATACCTATAAGAACAGTGATGAATGACATACTGTTTGAAGCTATGGTTATAGTCACATATTTAGTAGGAAATTTGAAATGAAAGGTTCCACGATACATTAGAAACGAAGAGTGACAATATTACGTCCGATATACGGACGTAGTAATGCTATGGACGCAATAAGAAATGTAAATCGGCTATTAGAGGATGCAACAATAATAGCAGGATATATATATATAAATGCGTTCTTTTCGTATATATATATATATATATATATATATAATAAATAATTCTAAATTTTTCTTGACCTTATTCACATATTCATGTGCATATATATATAATTAAATTTCTTGGACGATTTAGAGGTCATACTAATTTCAAATTAATTTAAAATTAGTTTAATTGTTAATTAGGTAATTTTTAATATCTTTAAAAATTACCCAGCGGTCCAGGAATCGAACCCGAAATCTCCCGATTACTAGTCAGGTGTGTTAACCACTACACTACCACGGGCTTCGGTCTCGACTACTTTAAATTGTACTGATATACATATACATATAGCAAGTAACAGATGGAAAGTATTGCTGGTATACCAGCGTATATAAGCACCGAAACGTCCATGTGCTGTATATGATAAATAATTCTAAATTTTTCTTGACCTTATTCACATATTCATGTGCATATATATATAATTAAATTTCTTGGACGATTTAGAGGTCATACTAATTTCAAATTAATTTAAAATTAGTTTAATTGTTAATTAGGTAATTTTTAATATCTTTAAAAATTACCCAGCGGTCCAGGAATCGAACCCGAAATCTCCCGATTACTAGTCAGGTGTGTTAACCACTACACTACCACGGGCTTCGGTCTCGACTACTTTAAATTGTACTGATATACATATACATATAGCAAGTAACAGATGGAAAGTATTGCTGGTATACCAGCGTATATAAGCACCGAAACGTCCATGTGCTGTATATGATAAATAATTCTAAATTTTTCTTGACCTTATTCACATATTCATGTGCATATATATATAATTAAATTTCTTGGACGATTTAGAGGTCATACTAATTTCAAATTAATTTAAAATTAGTTTAATTGTTAATTAGGTAATTTTTAATATCTTTAAAAATTACCCAGCGGTCCAATACATATATATATATATGTATTGATAAAGTATCCAGTCGTCGGTAATAGGATAGAAGAAAAAGTAAAAACAACTCAAATCACAATGCTGACGTTTCGTTCATTTAATTAACGAACTTTTTCAAAGCTTCGTAATTTTTTCCTTTTTATTTACATACATAAAATATAAAAAAATATAAAAAAAAGTAAATGATGTTTCGTTATATCCTAATAACTTGTACATTAATATTTTATTCTCTAACACGATGTTATACTCATTTTATATGATCTTAACTGCGAGACTGTGTTCGTGTATATAACATCGTTTTTTCGCTTAAATTTAGAATCTATTAATAATAAGAGTTAATAAGTTATAAAATACTAAGTGTGGATAGGGAAAACATGGCATGATTAAAAAGCTTATAAAAAATACTGTACTTTAGTAGAAAAATATATAGGGTGTTGTATTTAAAAAAAAAGTGTAAATGTTAATTTTGCGTTTGTTATTCCTGCAAATTCATTTATTTAAAAATAAATAAATTGATTATAGATTATTAAACTTGACGAAAATGGAAAACTTCTTGCCTATACAGATCTCAAAAATTCTTTCAGGTGTCGTCTCAGAGTCTCCACAAAGCTGGACATGTTGAGACACAAAATTGCGAATAAAGCTACAACGGTAAGAGATACCCCTACACATGTTTATTTATATCCATGTCGTTCTTCTTAAGAGTAGCATCTAAATATGCCAAAGTATATGGGGTGTTCCATTTAAAAAAACACAAGTGTGTATCGTCACTCACTTACGCAACACTCTGTATAGTTGAAAATAATTTCAGAATGTGTATTTTAGGAGTGGCTACAACACTTGCCTAAAACAGTTTTCTTTAACTTTAATAATAAAGCCGTTATCTTCCATCCTCGCATGGTCTGGACAGCCTGTATACAGCTTGAGCGCGCGGGGTATGATCACCCGATATCAGTCGATATTCTTCGGACGTATATTCGGCAAATGATCTCCGCTAGCTGTGTTCGCCAGATATAGATATATAGATTTATTTTTCCAGAGTTGTTATTTCGTTATATTTACTGGAGAGAATCTCTAATTTTAATTTCTATTTCAAGGGTCGTTTTTATGTTATTTTATGGTATTCCTGTTATACTTATTTATAGTTTTTTTTTACCATGAAATTTCTATTTATTTATTTTTCTCTAGACATCTTAGTTTATTCTGCAGATGTTTCAGGCGGGTTGTTTTTATTTCATTCTAAAACCCAGTTGTACTGCTATAACTTTGTACACAACTACATTATTATTTAATTTCATTAGGATAATCATAATTACGTTATAAGTATTACAATCTTCGCGTTATTATCGACTTAGTTATCTAAGCAATCGTCATCACTTAAAGAGAAAAATTAATTTGTTCTTTTTGTCAATCTGCAAAAAAATAATCAGATCACTGAGTTCGAATATGAGCAGGCAATGCTAGTATGTTGTGCCGTTACTCTAATATGTATTATCGGACCACGTTTAGATGCGAGTTTACGTATACCATCGGGTGATCATACCTCGCGCGCTCTTGCTGTATATATATATATATATATATATATATATATGTAATGCTCGACGAAATTCAGTTTTTACTGATGACGTGTATATCACTGTGTGTGTAGGTAGTTTTGGAAGTAAGACTCGTATTTTCGGCTTTGTGACGTTTCGGTCCTCCTTCAGGACCTTCATCAGACCTTTATTAGTTGTAAAAATAGAGACTGGACATATTAAATTTTGCTCAGTTTTTTTTTATAAAAATAATTAACAATGCTGAAAGTCTATATATACTTACATTTGCCGATGGCATATATATTTGTTCTATTACTTGTATCTCAATTTAATGATACTTTAAAATTTAACATTAAAAATTAAAAAATTATTATTACGACACATTTAAACATTATTATTTCTTAAAAATATGTTCTTAAAATACTATCTCGAAGGAAATTTCGTGTGTGAAGTTTAGAGTCCCTCTTATATGTATTTCCTTCCTAAATCTCATGCACTAACATGTTTTTGCTATTGACCCCAAAAAACCTTTCCGTCCAAACAAACAAACAAGAAAAACAAAGAAGGGAATATCGTATACTTTCTTACTGTTGTTGTATGTATTTAATGTACTGATATTAATACATTTTGTGTTTCATTTTCCTACTGGTAACTATAATTGTGTAGGAAAATAAATTACGAAAACACCGTGTTATGCCAATTGAAATTGTATTTTCCTCGCTAATTGTGGCAAAAAAGCTCCATATATATTACTGAAATTCTGCGAGTCAGATTTACAATTTATACCGTGTGTTAGGGTTTTAATGGTCAGTGTCTCTAAGAAGGTTCTCCGTGTGTAGTTGGGTTCTTGAAATATAATATTTGTAATATTAATGTCTGCTGTATGGTTGGTTGTTGCTATATGACGTGCCATCGCACAACCCTGCGGCTTCACCCTGACGTCACTGATATGTTGGGTGATTCTGTTTTTTAGTCTTTGTTTCGTTTGTCCCACATATACGTCATGACAACTGCATTCCACCGCGTACACCACATTGTTCCTCATTTGTGTGGGTATGTTATACTTCAAATTGGTGTACACCTTCGAGTTTGAAAAAGCCGTTGTGTAGGCTATAGAACATATGTTTTGAAAGAGCATTTAGATTTTGTTTGTGAGGTTTGGAATGTACGGTAGCTTTCCGTACTTGGAAGGTGTGTTGCTCCTGTCATTACTGTTTAAATCTTGTTCCCTTTTAGGTAAAGCTTGTCCATGTTGTAAGAAGAGAAAAGTAGTTTGTTTACAACATTCTTTGGATAGTTATTTTTTAATAGGATTTCTTTTAAATCATAGAAAAATCTTTCGCAACATATAATAACTACAGAATTGGGGACACTATTGAGTTTGCAAAAGCCGCGAATAATCTCACAATACCGGAAGACTACACAATAGTTTCCTTCGATGTAATCAGCCTATTTACCAACATCCCTGTAGACATAGTCCTACAAATCATGGAAAAAAACTGGGTACTAATACAAAACAACACCAATATTCCCAAAAGGGAATTCCTGGAGATAATAAAATGGATTTTCGATAGCGTTTATTTTGTGTATGAGGGGCAATATTATGCGCAAATAAATGGCACACCTATGGGCCTTTCTCTATCTCCCACAATTGCGAATTTAATAATGAATAGCATAATAAAACATGTAATAACAAAAACAGATTTCCCATTTCACTTTTTATGGCAATATGTGGATGACTTGATTTGCTGCATCCCAAACATTAAAATAGACTACACCCTACAAATCTTCAATTCTTACAATGTTAAACTAAAATTCACGGTGGAGATCGAGCAAAATAATTCAATCCCGTTCTTAGACACTTTGATTACGAGGGAAAATAACTCTCTAAAACTGAGATGGTATCGAAAACCGTCAAACTCAAACAGGCTACTGAATTACCATTCAAATTGCCCCAAGAAATACAATATGAACTTGGATAAAAGCACTCAAAAATAGAATCAGCAAAATATCACATCCTGATTATCTCCAGGAAGACCTACAAAAATTAAAAGAAATCCTATTAAAAAAAAACTATCCAAAGAATGTTGTAAACAAACTACTTTTCTCTTCTTACAACATGGACAAGCTTTACCTAAAAGGGAACAAGATTTAAACAGTAATGACAGGAGCAACACACCTTCCAAGTACGGAAAGCTACCGTACATTCCAAACCTCACAAACAAAATCTAAATGCTCTTTCAAAACATATGTTCTATAGCCTACACAACGGCTTTTTCAAACTCGAAGGTGTACACCAATTTGAAGTATAACATACCCACACAAATGAGGAACAATGTGGTGTACGCGGTGGAATGCAGTTGTCATGACGTATATGTGGGACAAACGAAACAAAGACTAAAAAACAGAATCACCCAACATATCAGTGACGTCAGGGTGAAGCCGCAGGGTTGTGCGTTGGCACGTCATATAGCAACAACCAACCATACAGCAGACTTTAATAATACAAGAATTATATTTAAAGAACCCAACTACACACGGAGAACCTTGTTAGAGACACTGACCATTAAAACCCTAACACACGGAATAAATTGTAAATCTGACTCGCAGAATTTCAGTAAAATATATTGAGCTTTTTTTGCCACAATTAGCGAGGAAAATACAATTTAAATTAGCATAACACGGTGTTTTCGTAATTTATTTTCCTACACAATTTGCTACCCTCTTGCGTTAAAAATATGAAATATGCAAGAGGACAGAAGGTATGATACCACCACGGTAACTCACCTTCTTTTGATAAACTAAAATAAGCAGTGACGCTTGTCTACTAATAACCATTTAATCGCCAGCTTATCCCTCACTAAGCCTTACCTTTCACTCTTCCCAAGGTTGATGTCGAAGATGATGGTCAGTACTGCCGCTAACCAGTCGGGCAGGGTAGGTTCGTTCACTCAACAAGTGAAGGTGTTATGTAATAAGGGCACCAGTTCCGATTAATTATACTGACCAGCAACTGATAGATAGGCCCGGAAAAAGTCTATTATTAAACCCCAGTATAATGATCACCAAAGCCAAACACACTCATACAAACTTAACAACAGGTTTATTAACTGATTTAAATTGCCCAATGTCCTAAAAAAAAATTAAGCTTTAGCCAAACTATCATTCAAAGTCAACTACAGTAATGACTCTTTACAAATTAAGTACAAATAAGAGTAATAAAAAAAAACATTAAAAATAAGAAACACATAAGTGCATACCAGTTGCAAATGTTTAAAATTCTGAAAGTATACTTAAATCAATTAAGACGGCTACCAAATGTGAACCATAAATTCAAGTTACAATTGACAAACTGTTATACTGATTTGAAGTAATCAAAAGAAGTAACTCATATGAGGCAAAACCTCGAGTTCAATTAAATACATGAGAAAATACTTAAAATTAAAAAATGATTACAAAGGCAACATATGCCAGGGAGTCTTCCCAATGTCGAGCAGTTTGGTCGCAATCAGCAACACATTAGCAAAAACGAAACACTCTATATATTAGAGGCCAACGCCAAGCTGATCGACACTAGATAATAGACTCTACATGGTATCGAATACTAACAGCGCCAGTTAACTATTGTCTTGCAAAAAGAAAACGTGAATAAAATTCACTTAGTTAAAGATCGTACAAATTACACATAATTAGATTGAAATTGTTAATTCAATACACTAAAATCAATGCAATAAATTTACACAATACAAGTTGGGATGCTACAATGCAAAATACGCATCCAGAATATCAATTAAATTTAACACAAGAAAGAAATGGCTATATAGCAAGCCAATTCGACACGTAACCTCGAAATAAGGCCACAACTACTATTTAAACTAAACGTAAATGTAAACATTTAAATCTCAGTGACTCATATGCCACTCCAAGATAAATCTAGTAATTACGTTGACACTAATGATCAGTTAGACCGAAAAATAAAGTTAGATAGCACGTAGTGCTCAAAAACTGAACGTAAACTTACACAAATTTGATCGTGTCTGATTGCACTATGTGACTGTGCAATACACTGGCAATATTTAGTAAAACAGCAATAAACAAAGTCAAAATACCTTAATTTTCGCACACACACACAGCTATGATTACAATTTCGTCAACGATACCACACTAGTTACAGGTAAATGTCTTCTCCAGTTATCCTTGGTTACCAGCCGTCATCAGGAACTAACGCAGGAGGCTGCAGGAGTAACTATGCAACTGCACCATATAACTATCTTCACCAAAGGCTACAACGTCTTAAACCTTCCGGAATTCTTCCAAAGCTATCTCACAAGTCAAACACGTGTTTCAGAATTTTCAAACGGAAATTCTTTGCCTGAAGTTTTACCTAGCGGTGCAAACTAAAAATCGAACATGGAACAAAATACAATTAGGATCAATCAGACACGTGATATGGGTACTTACAACAGCGAAAGATTTCTCCAACCTGAAGAAAAAATATCCTCTTACAGAGTTTCTTCAATAACGTCATAACCAAATTAAGCTTGAGGAATTATGAAAACATCGACCTTTTTAGTGATTTATTACTAGGGAGCGGAATCGACCGAGCGGAGCCACAACCGTGAAAAGAAATAATGTAAACAACTGCGTGTTGTTTACATTATATCTGAATAGCACTAATTCATAGGGCCAACTGCAACATCTGTTTACGCCCGAGAATCAGAGAAAAAACTGCCATAAAATAAGGAATTTTATGAATAAAATCCTTTCTTCATCGGCGTAGGTACAAGGGTGACGAGTTTTTAAAATTTAATATATTTACCTTATATTTCGCAATATAATATGTATGTTTCAATAACATACGCGTACATTTTTAGTTATCATTTATTTAGATCTAGAACGTTGTTAATGTTACTTTTTCTGAGATAAATTAATTGTCAGTGATTCCGAAATTTATTGCAAAGTCTGTAAAATATCGTCACTTAGCTTTGCTAAAACATACACAGAAATAGTTTTCATGCAGAGAATTTCGATAGTTTACAAAATTTCGTTACATGTTTAAATGACGACGCTCGTAGTATTTCTGAGTGCAAGGAACTAACACAAATCCCAAATTTAAAAAATCAGTTGTTATTCCTTCAGGAACACTTTGGAAATTTGCCTAAACTAATGACATATTTTGAAAATCGAATCTCAAATTAAAAAATGAGGTGTGGCCACCACACGACTGTCTTATACGTATGAGCGTTTCAAACTATACTATATTTTTTTTCCCAATAATTATTCAAAGTCCTATTCTAAGTACTTCTGTTCTCTTAATAAATCGCTATAGAATGCATACTTAGCAAGATATTCGAGAAAAGGACTACTCCTTAAGAGTAAAAGTGTTACTTCCGGTCCGAATTTTGAAATTTCATAAATTCAAATAATATTGCAAATCTAGCACTAAATACTTTTTCTTGATAAATACATATAGAATGCATAATTTACGACATATTCGCAAAAAATCGCTATTCGATAAGAGTAAAAGTGGTAATTCCGGTCTGAATTTTGAAATTGTTTTTATGCAAAAGATATTAAAAATTACGTTTTAAATACTTTTATACCCGTAACGTACCTGTCTAAAAAGCATGACATGCGAAATATTCGCAAAAAACTGATTTTCGATAGGAGTAAAAGACCTACTTCCGGTAGCAGCTTCGAAAAAGTTTTTAAATAAAATTGTTCTCAATTTTAATTTCAAGTACATATGAATTCTTTATAAATTTGTTTAAATTTACTAGTTGACTAAATATTGGCAAAATTTAATTTTTTCACTGAAGTAAACTGCTACTTCCGGTCTACCGATTTTACTGAAAAACTACTCAGATCTTAAGAGGGAGATTAGACACGTAAATACAAAATTTGGAATTGATATCTACAGCGGTTATCGTGGTCACATAGAGACACACAGACATTTTTTAAAAACATTTTTTCAGTATCAGGGGACTTCAAAACGTGGACATCAGGAAAAATCTCAATGTCGAAAATTTCACATTACTTCCTTATACTACGTATAAGAAAGTAAAAATGGATTAACCACATTAGATGTGCCTATTAATAATTCTTATAATAATAATATAATAATAATTATTAAGTGACTTAGACGCAGTTTTTAATAGAAATCCAGGTTTAATAACATTGCGGGCAATTGTGTATGCTAAATACGCTGAAATAAAAGAATATTTCCATTACGTAAATATAGCCAGTTGCGATGTAGAAAAGACGTTTTCTCTCTACAAGGATGTACTTAATTCAAAGAGAACAAGTCTTACAGAAGAGAAAATGAACAAATAGTAGGGTATTTTGTATTTTATAATCACCAGTTATTCAATAATATAAATAAAATTAAAACCTCTTTAAAAATACAACATTTCAATAGCGCGCCCATGGGCGACGAGTCATGACTCGCTCGATTCCGCTCCCTATTTATTACGATACAAATTCAACATTCCAAATTAATTACCCAAGCACTGGCTGAGGAAACGCTGCTTTTGCGTGGTTAAGTGTTATTTGTAAGACAGTTGGAACAGAAAAGAGAAAGTGTCAAAATTTCAATTAACGACGTTCGAAAGATTGCGACCAAGGCGACACCTAAGCGAACACGGAGAAAACACAATTACAGTATTTAAAATAATTCTTAGGCTTCAACGGTAATTTCAAAGCGGGAAAAGCATATTATTAATTTAGACATCCACCAAAATAAAATCTAATATAAGAAACAAAAGAATTAACAATAAATATTTATTACCGACAATAAGTCACCAGCGTTTACACAACGCCACCTATACGCCAGCGAAGATGTGGTACCACAATAGGAGATAATACAGATCGCAAGCAGTATGGCAAAGAGTATCTTGCCGTATTTCATTATCAATCGTTATTTCATAGGAACTTCTCAAATGTTGTACAAATTTTAACGAAAAATCGCCATATCTCAGAGACGGTTTAAAATCGGCAAATACAAGTTCATGTCAATTTAATCAGCCCTTCGAGGGCTATCATAAAATGTAAAATAATTCATAGCAGTTTGTGTAGGTTTGTCGTTGTCGAACACTGTATAAATGAAAATATTTTTAAATTGGAGAGATTATGGTTATATACAATATTTCTATTTAAAATTATTCGCTATCTAAATTATTAGATACCAATAACGGACTTTACCGCTTCGCCGGGACACCCGGTATGCGAAGTATTTCGTTTACTTTTGCAATGTTTTGCTACATTGTATGAAGTATTAAGAAATAAAATGAATTATTAGTAATATACGTGCGTGTATAGTGTATCTACACAGTACTTTACTACTTTGAAATAAGAAAAATATATTAAAATTCGATGTTTTTATAAATACAAATTAATATTGCTAATAATAAGCTTAGGCCTGCGAACAAATCAAGTGACGTCGGACATGCTCGTACGCAGTCGGGTTGTGCTCGAGAGCAATTCAAAATTTCGAATTTCAATTTAAAATAAAACATTGGAAGCCTAAAGATATATGTTTATGATAACAAATATACACCCCAGGTGTATTTAAAATGATTGAATAAAATAACATGATTTTGATCAGGTTAAGATAAATATTTTTTCAGAATAAATAGAAACGAATGAATAATAGCGACATATCAAAAAACAAATAGCAGTCGAAAAGCTTAATATGATATTGTATTAAGATAGTGAGTGTTCCTACTAAATCAGATTAAGTAGTTTGTGTTTAAAGTTTCTTCATGATGCAGCACCTTCACGTTCACCCAGTATATATTACAACAAGATCAGAATATAAGTATCACTTGAAAACCTTAGGTATATGCAATACCAAATTATATCATGTACTATCATGGATGGCACCCTTGAATTATAGTCAATTAAAAGGACATCTACTAATGTCACTTTCCAACTTCAATCGTAAATACCTGGTAAATCGTAACGATTAATTACCTACTCCTAATAAAAAAAAAATATACTTAACATGTAATCTAAATTTGAACGTATATATGGGGTATTCATTTTAAAAAAATATACCGATCATAGTGACATATATGTATATAATTTTAAATTATGAAGCAATAGCAACCCTTTCAATTCCAGTGTGCGATTCTTTTGTTGTAATAGACATTGAAGTATAAATTCATATTGTCCTAAGTTAAGTGTCATCAGTGCCAACTTCCTTATTATTGCAGCTATAAAGTTGATAAATTAGCCAGTCAGACATTTTTCTTTTTATTGAAATGGTGAGAACGTTTCATTTCCGAAGTATTTACAAAAATCTTTTCAATGAAACAACTGTATATTTGTACTTATTATGCAATGAAGTATAACTCTACGCAAAGAAATATTAACGCACTTCTATTGTTAAATTACAAATAAACAACCAGTTAATTAATTGACGATGGAGATAAATGTTGAAGCTCCATATTAATAGTAAATTGATGTAATAAAATTTCACAAAGAGCTCAAACAAGTTAATAACTTGAAATATACTCAACGGTCGTTTCGCTCTACAAGAGCTTCGTCAGGTGATGAAAAATTAAAATACAGAACTGTACACCTCATGATATTTATACTTAAACTAAGAACTAAGTGTGTGGGAAGGAGGGGGTCGGTTTGTGGCTTAATATGATTTATTAAATTTATAGGTTGGGCAAATATGCTATTAAACTAGAAATGATAATGTACAACAAATTGAGGCAAATACAATAATAAATCAAACATTGGTAAATATGAAATTTGTATGTTTAAGTTTAATTATATCACCTAATTATAATCTAATAAATTTATAAGTATGGTAAATATGCTGTTAAATTTAAAATAAAATCTTGCAACAGATTGAAACTAATACAATAACAAATCAATCAATTGTAAATATGAAATGTCTATATTTAAGTTTAATAAAGGGGAATTATTGACTTCTTATAGGTCGTTTAAAATTAAATTTAGTTTATTTAATATGTATTTCTAAACTGTCTAACAAATTAAATTTGTTAGAAAGTTTAGAAATAAATAATAATAAAAATCTATTTATTTCTTAACTTTCTAACTAATTTAATTTGTTAGAAAGTTTAGAAATAAATACATGAAATAGACTAAATTTAATTTTAAACGACCTGTTAGACATCCGTTTATTAAACTTAAACATAGAAATTTCACATTTACCAATGTTTTATTTATTATTATATTTTTCTCAATTTGTTGTACATTATCATTTCTAGATTAATAGCATATTTGCCCAACCTATAAATTTAATAGATCATATTAAGTCACAAAACGCCCCTCTCCTTCCTACACACTTAGTTCTTAGTTTAGGTATAAATATCATGTTGTCTACAATTCTGTATTTTAATTTTACATCACCTAATGAAGCTCTTGTAGAGCGAAACGACCGTTGTTTGTATTTAAAGTTACTAAACTTATTTGAGCTCTTTGTGAAATTTTATTTCAACAATTTACTATTAAACAACCAGAATCCAGGTTAACTGTATTGAAAAAATGAGGTGTGGCCACCACACGACTTTCTTATACGTATGAAAGTGTTACTTCCGATCCGAATTTTGAAATTTCATTTATACACAAAATATTCCAAATCCAACTCTAAATACTTTTGTACGCTTCATAAATATACATAGAATGCATAATTTACGACATATTTGCAAAAAATCGTTATTCGGTAAGAGTAAAAGTGATACTTCCGGTCCGATTTTGAAATTTTTTTTATACAAAAGATATTGGAAATTAAGTTCTAAATACTTTTATATTCGTAGCGTACCTGCCTAAAAAGCATGACTTGCAAAATATTTGCAAGAAACTGAAATTTAACAATTTCAATTTTAACTACATATGAATTCTTTATAAATTTGTTTAAACTTAGTAAGTCACGAAATATTTGCAAAATTCGATTTTTTCTCTGAAGTAAACTACTACTTCCGGTCTGCTGATTTTGCTCAAAATCCAATCAGTTCTCAAGAGGGAGATTATATTCGTAAATACAAAATTTGGAATTGATAGCTGTAGCGGTTTGACCGCTATCGTGGTCACACACGCACACACACACACACACATAGCCAGACAGACACACAGACATTTTTTAAAAACCACTTTTTTGGTATCAGGGGACTTCAAAACGTGGACATCTGCAAAAATCTCGAGATCGAACATTTTCATCATCACAATACTTCCTTATACTACGTATAAGAAAGTAAAAGGAATTTATTTTGAAAAATACTCTTTAATGAACATAGTTCGTTGAATTATATTCTTCGAGACTGCTAATGCATGGTGTAAAAATCTGAAACGTTAGGTGTCTTTGTTTCACTCCAAGAAGAGCATATCGCGATCAGAATCTCTTTTAACGGTTGATGTGAGCACTTTCGTCGCACTTATGTCAACTCTAGTCTTCGCATTGCGAAGTAAATATCGACACGATTTCGTTAATGTTTTTTCAAAAATACTATATTTGTAACTGCTTTAATGTTTCAGTTACATCACGATAATATCACGCCATGATTTTGTCTAGTTAATTCAGTTTGGTCTTTGACATTGTGTATGAATTTTAATTTTAATACCTGTATAATTTAGGACCATTATTATTTAAATTATTCTCCTAGAGGCGGCTTTTGTACATCTGTTGCGGTTTTCGGCGGATCGAAATAATTTGCAGTCTGACAATAATTAAATGAATAACCACCGAGCTCTACTATACAGCTTAATTTTGTATATTTTATATATTAAATTAACACGCCATGAACTAACTGCTACTGTTAAAAGTCATCATTGGTCACTGTTTATAGCCGCTGTTGTCTTTTATAAATTATAAGTTAAAATATAAAATGTGCTATCTGACAAATTAATTGGGTGTACCTAATTTTGCAATAGGGTGTATGACATTATATATAATTTGCTAAGATCTGCCACTGGAAACTACCCGTCAATCGTATCTGTGATATTATTTTAACTAAAATGAATTTACATTTGTTGCTAATAATAGCAGTCTAAAATACGAAACACTTTTATTTTGAATATCCTTCGACTTATAGTCTTAGTTACGACGGAGATGTCTATTAAGTAGTTAGTATTTTCGTTGTTGTAATTTTTCAAACTACTCAAAATAGGTTTTGGAGCTGGTGTATGTTAGAAGCCCGTATTTCTCCACCCGTATTGATCAGATATCCAGTCGTCTGCTGTTTCTAGGCAGGGTGGTTTATATAGGTATATTTTTGCTTTATCGTCCCTTCGCTAAATAGCTGGATCACGACTACCTCCCTGGTAAGGGAGGTAGTCGTGATCCAGAAAGTTTATACGGAATGGTAGAATTAGAAGCATAAGTGACCTAAATAAATTATTATCGACAAGTTAAAATAGCATGGTATTTGTGAAGGTACTGCAAATACTTTGTTGAAACCAATTTGCAAAGTATAGTGCGAGTATATTATGTGAACCTCAGTTAGCACATTACGAAAATGATAGTCTGTACTCATCATTTTCATAATATGCTAACTGAGGTTCACATAATATACGCGCACTATACTTTGTAAATTGGTTACATCAAAGTGTTCGCAGTACCTTCACAAATACAATGCTATCTATGCATTGATCTGTATCAATTTAGTAATTATAATTATAATATAAATCGTTATGCTATGCTGGATGTTAAATACTATTACTGAATTTATTTTCTAAATACGCCCAACGAATATTTATTACAGAACTTCCAATTCTTCACTCCAGCGCTCTTTCAACCTAATTGTGTCGTCATTGAATTCGTGTTCAATTTACAATTAATAAACATAAATTACTATTAATTATAAACGTAGTATTGCCCACTGTATCACCACCAAACATTGATAGCCTATATCAAATAAAAAATAACAATAGGACCATTTTAAAGTAAATACTTATAGCTTAAAACGGAAATTAACATTTTTGAGTAATTAACTGAACTGACTTTAAAGAATGATTAATGCGCAGAAAGATCAATTAAAATAATAGATTTAAAGCCACTTTTTATAACTTTTTAAATGGCTTCTATTTACTAACTAAATTCTAACATCATCAAGTCTAATATATCAACGTATGTCTACACCATGTTTCACTGCATATCGAAGGGTTAATGCCTCCTTACCTTGAAATCGGAAACATTGCATGGAAAATATCTTTATTAATATGTATTGTTAATTAATTTACAGAATTACACTCGTTAAATGTATTGATATGATATCCCTATTATATTAGTGAAAATATCCCTTTGTCCCTTTGTAATTTCATCGAGTGCGAACTTGTCATTTCATTATAAAGGTAGCTTTCGCCCTCTTTGCATGCGCTTACTTCATGCTCGCCCACTGCTGTATCATATAAGAATGCACACGTCTCTTAGCATGTGCCATTACGCAATATATCCAAGGTAATCGGACATGACCTTGCCAATGCGCCCAGTGACCTTGACCTTGCCCCCAGTGACCTTGACCTCGGGCCCCCGGAACCTTGACCTTGCGCCCCGCGACCTTGACCTCGCCCCCCCGTGACCTTGGCCTTGCGCCCCCGTGACCTTGACCTCGCGCCCCCTTGACCGTGACCTTGCCCCCCAGTGCCCTTGACCTTGCGCCCCCCCCAGTGCCCTCGACCTCGCGCCCCGTGACCCTGACCTTGCGCCCCCGTGACCTTGACCTTGACCTCGCACCCTTGACCCTGCGTCCGTAACCTTGCCCCCGTGACCTTGACCCCGCCCCCAGTGACCTTGACCTCGCGCCCCCGCGACCTTGACCTCGCGCCCCCGCGACCTTGACCTTGCCCCCAGTGACCTTGACCCCCCGTGACCTTGACCTTGCGCCCCCAGTGACCTTGACCTTGCGCCCCCCAGTGACCTTGACATTGCCCCCCTCGACCTTGACATTGCCCCCTCGACCTCGCGCCCCCGTGACCTTGACCTCGCGCCCCGTGACCTTGACCGTGCGCCCCGTGACCTCGACCTCGCGCCCCCCGACCTCGACCTCGCGCCCCCCGTGACCTTGCGCCCTTGACCTTGCCCCGTGACCTTGGCCTCGCGCCCCGTGACCTTGACCTTGCGCCCCGTGACCTTGACCTTGCGCCCCCGTGACCTTGGCCTTGCGCCCCGTGACCTTGACCTCGCGCCCCGTGACCTTGACCGTGCGCCCCGTGACCTTGACCTCGCGCCCCCCCGACCTCGACCTCGCGCCCCCCGTGACCTTGCGCCCTTGACCTTGCCCCCGTGACCTTGGCCTCGCGCCCCGTGACCTTGGCCTCGCGCCCCGTGACCTTGACCTTGCGCCCCGTGACCTTGACCTTGCGCCCCCGTGACCTTGGCCTTGCGCCCCGTGACCTTGACCTTGCGCCCCCCCAGTGACCTTGACATTGCCCCCCCTCGACCTTGACATTGCCCCCTCGACCTTGCGCCCTCCGTGACCTTGACCTCGCGCCCCGTGACCTTGACCGTGCGCCCCGTGACCTTGACCTCGCGCCCCCCGACCTCGACCTCGCGCCCCCCGTGACCTTGCGCCCTTGACCTTGCCCCCGTGACCTTGGCCTCGCGCCCCGTGACCTTGGCCTCGCGCCCCGTGACCTTGACCTTGCGCCCCGTGACCTTGGCCTTGCGCCCCGTGACCTTGACCTTGCGCCCCCCCAGTGACCTTGACATTGCCCCCCCTCGACCTTGCGCCCCCGTGACCTTGACCTCGCGCCCCGTGACCTTGACCGTGCGCCCCGTGACCTTGACCTCGCGCCCCCCGACCTCGACCTCGCGCCCCCCGTGACCTTGCCCCCGTGACCTTGACCTCGCGCCCCGTGACCTTGACCGTGCGCCCCGTGACCTTGACCTCGCGCCCCCCGACCTCGACCTCGCGCCCCCCGTGACCTTGCCCCCGTGACCTTGGCCTCGCGCCCCGTGACCTTGACCTTGCGCCCCGTGACCTTGACCTTGACCTTGCGCCCCCGTGACCTTGGCCTTGCGCCCCGTGACCTTGGCCTTGCGCCCCGTGACCTTGACCTTGCGCCCCCCTCGACCTTGACATTGCCCCCTCGACCTTGCGCCCCCGTGACCTTGGCCTCGCGCCCCGTGACCTTGACCTTGCGCCCCCGTGACCTTGGCCTTGCGCCCCGTGACCTTGACCTTGCGCCCCCGTGACCTTAACCTTGCCCCCCAGTGACCTTGACCTTGCCCCCCCCAGTGACCTTGCCCCCCCCAGTGACCTTGCCCTTGCCCCCCCCCAGTGACCTTGACCTTGCCCCCAGTGACCTTGACCTTGCCCCCCAGTGACCTTGCCCTTGCGCCCCGTGACCTTGACCTCGCGCCCCTCGACCTCGCGCCCCCGTGACCTTGCGCCCGTGACCTTGACCTTGCGCCCGTGACCTTGACCTCGCCCCCGTGACCTTGACCTCGCCCCCCGTGACCTTGACCTCGCCCCCGTGACCTTGACCTCGCCCCCCGTGACCTTGACCTCGCCCCCGTAACCTTGACCTCGCGCCCCCGTGACTTTGACCATGCCCCCCCTTGACCTTGGCCCCCCCTGTGACCTTGACCTTGCGCCCCCCGTGACCTTGACCTTGCGCCCCCCAGTGACCTTGACCTTGCGCCCGCCCCAGTGACCTTGACATTGCCCCCCTCGACCTCGCGCCCCCGTGACCTTGACATCGCCCCCCGTGGCCTTGACCTCGCGCCCTCCGTGACCTTGACCGTGCGCCCCCCGTGACCTTGACCGTGCACCCCGTGACCTTGCCCTCGCGCCCCCCGACCTCGACATCGCGCCCCCCGACCTCGGCCTCGCGCCCCCGTGACCTTGCGCCCGTGACCTTGACCTTACCCCCCGTGACCTTGACCTTGCGCCCCCGTGACCTTGACCTCGCGTCCCCGCGACTTTGACCTTGCCCCCCCCAGTGACCTTGACCTTGCCCCCCAGTGACCTTGACCTCGCGCCCCCGTGACCTTGCGCCCTTGACCTTGCCCCCCGTGACCTTGACCTCGCCCCCCGTGACCTTGACCCCGTAACCTTGACCTCGCCCCCCGTGACCTTGACCTCGTCCCCCGTGACCTTGACCTCGCCCCCCGCGACTTTGACCTCGCGCCCCCGCGACTTTGACCTTGACCCCGCCCCCCGTAACCTTGACCTCGCCCCCCGTGACCTTGACCTCGTCCCCCGTGACCTTGACCTTGGCCCCCCTTGACCTTGACCTCGCCCCCCGCGACTTTGACCTCGCGCCCCCGCGACTTTGACCTTGCCCCCAGTGACCTTGACCCCCCTGTGACCTTGACCTTGCGCCCCCCGTGACCTTGACCTTGCGCCCCCCCCCAGTGACCTTGACCTTGCGCCCCCCCAGTGACCTTGACATTGCCCCCCTCGACCTTGCGCCCCCGTGACCTTGACCTCGCGCCCTCCGTGACCTTGACCGCGCGCCCTCCGTGACCTTGACCGCGCGCCCTCCGTGACCTTGACCGCGCGCCCCGTGACCTTGGCCTTGCGCCCCGTGACCTTGACCTTGCGCCCCGTGACCTTGACCTCGCGCCCCGTGACCTTGACCTCGCGCCCCGTGACCTTGACCTTGCGCCCCGTGACCTTGACCGTGCACCCCGTGACCGTGACCTTGCCCTCGCGCCCCCCGACCTCGACCTCGCGCCCCCGTGACCTTGCGCCCGTGACCTTGACCTTACCCCCGTGACCTTGACCTTACCCCCGTGACCTTGACCTTGCACCCCGTGACCGTGACCTTGCCCTCGCGCCCCCCGACCTCGACCTCGCGCCCCCGTGACCTTGCGCCCGTGACCTTGACCTTACCCCCGTGACCTTGACCTTACCCCCGTGACCTTGACCTTGCGCCCCCCGTGACCTTGACCTCGCGTCCCCGCGACTTTGACCTTGCCCCCCCCAGTGACCTTGACCTTGCCCCCCAGTGACCTTGACCTCGCGCCCCCGTGACCTTGCGCCCTTGACCTTGCCCCCCAGTGACCTTGACCTCGCCCCCCCGTGACATTGACCTCGCCCCCGTGACCTTGACCTCGCCCCCCGTGACCTTGACCTCGCGCCCCCGTGACTTTGACCATGCCCCCCCTTGACCTTGGCCCCCCGTGACCTTGACCTCGCGCCCCCGTGACCTTGACCTCGCGCCCCCGCGACTTTGACCTTGCCCCCAGTGACCTTGACCCCCCAGTGACCTTGACCTTGCGCCCCCCGTGACCTTGACCTTGCGCCCCCCCAGTGACCTTGACCTTGCGCCCCCCAGTGACCTTGACATTGCCCCCCTCGACCTCGCGCCCCCGTGACCTTGACATCGCCCCCCGTGGCCTTGACCTCGCGCCCTCCGTGACCTTGACCCTGCGTCCCCGCGACTTTGACCTTACCCCCCGTGACCTTGACCTTGCGCCCCCGTGACCTTGACCTTGCGCCCGTGACCTTGACCTTGCCCCCCGTGACCTTGACCTCGCCCCCCGTGACCTCGACCTCGCCCCCCGTGACCTTGACCTCGCCCCCCCCCAGTGACCTTGACCTTGCCCCCGTGACCTTGACCTTGCCCCCCCCAGTGACCTTGACCTTACGACCTCCAACTTTCGCCCCTTGACCTTGACCCCAATGAGCCCGCGTCCCGGTGCTGACGATGATCGGAATGATTCTTTATCGTACATCTCATTTTACCGGATCCAAAATCCCCTGATGGGTTGGTAGCCCGTCCGCTACGGGCCAGCGGCACCTGCACTCACACCGCCTAAGCGAAGGAAGAACGCCGAAGCTCAACTCTCCCCACGGCAAGGGGGCGGATGGGCGCATGTACAAGTTGTCTTCCCCGCAAGCAAGGATCCCGTCCCAATCTAAGGTGACGGGATCCCGCCGGCGGTTCCGACCGCGTGTACTTAAGGGAGTCATAGTTACTCCCGCCGTTTACCCGCGCTTGCTTGAATTTCTTCACGTTGACATTCAGAGCACTGGGCAGAAATCACATTGCGTCAACACCCGCTGGGGCCATCGCAATGCTTTGTTTTAATTAGACAGTCGGATTCCCCCAGTCCGTGCCAGTTCTGAGCCGATCGTTGAATGGCGGCCGAAGAGGACACCGAAGGACGAACGAGCCGCCCGACGGGCCTCGCAGCAAGGAAGTTCCGCGGGAGGCCAAGGCACGGGACCGAGCTCGGATCCGCGGACGTCACGAGAACGCCACTTCACCTCGCCCAGGCCCGGCACGTCAGCCAGGACCCGCTTCCCGACCAAGCCCGACGCGCCCCGATCCTCAGAGCCAATCCTTATCCCGAAGTTACGGATCCAATTTGCCGACTTCCCTTACCTACATTATTCTATCGACTAGAGGCTCTTCACCTTGGAGACCTGCTGCGGATATGGGTACGAACCGGCGCGACACCTCCACGTGGCCCTCTCCTGGATTTTCAAGGTCCGAGGGGAAGATCCGGACACCGCCGCAACTGCGGTGCTCTTCGCGCTCCAAACCATATCTCCCTGCTAGAGGATTCCATGGAACTCGAGCGCTTATGCAGAAAAGAAAACTCTTCCCGGATCTCCCGACGGCGTCTCCAGGTCCTTTTGGGTTGCCCCGACGAACTCTCTATACGAGGGCCCGACTTAATAACGGTTCCGCTGCCGGGTTCCGGAATAGGAACCGGATTCCCTTTCGCCCGACGGGTGTGCGCCTCTACTACGTGCGTATATGATTTTATACAAACATACATACAACAAGACCACGCAAGACATGATACACCGCATCGACATCGGCTTTCGCCTATGGCTTAGGATCGACTGACTCGTGTGCAACGGCTGTTCACACGAAACCCTTCTCCACGTCAGTCCTCCAGGGCCTCGCTGGAGTATTTGCTACTACCACCAAGATCTGCACCGACGGCGGCTCCAGACGGGCTCACGCCCGGTCCTTCTGCGCTCACCGCCGCGACCCTCCTACTCGTCAGGGCTTCATGACGACACCGTCCCGAAAGACGGGCCGTCTCACATGCCGCTGACGGCAGAGTATAAGCACGACGCTTCAGCGCCATCCATTTTCAGGGCTAGTAACTTCGGCAGGTGAGTTGTTACACACTCCTTGGCGGATTCCGACTTCCATGGCCACCGTCCTGCTGTCTTAAGTTACCAACGCCTTTCATGGTATCCCATAAGCGTCGATTTAGGCGCTTTAACTCGGCGTTTGGTTCATCCCACAGCGCCAGTTCTGCTTACCAAAAGTGGCCCACTTGGCACTCTGATCCGATATCTCGCGGCTTCACAGTTCAAGCAAGCCGGAGATCTCACCCATTTAAAGTTTGAGAATAGGTTGAGGCCGTTTCGACCCCAATGCCTCTAATCATTCGCTTTACCGAATGAGACTCGCGAGAAGCGAGCGCCAGCTATCCTGAGGGAAACTTCGGAGGGAACCAGCTACTAGATGGTTCGATTAGTCTTTCGCCCCTATACCCAGTTCCGACGATCGATTTGCACGTCAGAATCGCTACGGACCTCCATCAGGGTTTCCCCTGACTTCGTCCTGACCAGGCATAGTTCACCATCTTTCGGGTCCCAGCGTGTACGCTCTGGGTGCGCCTCTTCTCGCGATGAGAACGAGACGCCCCGGGAGTGCGAGGCGGCCCCTCGGGACCACCCATCCTCCCTCGGTCCGCGCGAGGCGGACCTTCACTTTCATTACGCCTTTAGGTTTCATAAGAGTCCCAATGACTCGCGCACATGCTAGACTCCTTGGTCCGTGTTTCAAGACGGGTCCTGAAAGTACCCAAAGCTATAGCGCCGCCGACGGGCGTGTTCGGGGTCTGTCCGAGAACGCAACCGCCAGCAGTCGGACGGGCCCGGATCCGGCACTAGGTCCGGATTTCGGATTGTCCGTCCGCACTTGCGGTCGGCCGGACGCGAACTATTCGCGGCCCCGCGCCACCATCGTACCGTCGGTATTGTCTCCGGCCGGGACACCGCGGGTCCGAACGGGCCTAAACTCGTTCGGGCTCCACCACGGGCCTTAGACCGTCGCCCAACGGGTCGCGACGTCCTACAGGGGGAGAAGTGCACGCGTTCGGCCGCTGACGGAACGGAAACGGCGCAGTCGACGCGAACGTCGACCGTCACTCGTCACCGACTCGCAGCGATTATCCGAGACGCGTCTGAATCTCCCCGTTCGACCTTTCGGGTTTCTCAGGTTTACCCCTGAACGGTTTCACGTACTCTTGAACTCTCTCTTCAAAGTTCTTTTCAACTTTCCCTCACGGTACTTGTTCGCTATCGGTCTCGTGGTCATATTTAGCCTTAGATGGAGTTTACCACCCACTTAGGGCTGCACTCTCAAGCAACCCGACTCTGAGGAGAGACCCTCTCGCGATCGACGGCGGCCAGCTACGGGCCTGGCACCCTCTATGGGTAAGTGGCCCCGTTCAAGAAGGACTTGGGCGCGCCGAACGACCTCGAGATGGCGGGTCCTCCCTAACACCACATTTCCCGGCGTCCGTCAACCGGCCGCGGGATTCGG
>CAUJHA010000122.1:17500-25000 GCA_963170755.1 Amphimallon solstitiale | reverse complement strand
ATGGTGAATTACATTATGAGGAATATGGAGGAGGAAGAGAGGCGCTGACAGGAGCTGTAGATGGAATAGCGAGGAGTGATGGGGTGAAGAATGCCGATAAGGCGATGCCGCACTACCACTGGCAATGAGGAGGGGTTTTAGTCAGTAAGAGTCTGACACTCCCTGAGCGAAGCGGATCTCGGGGGCCCATGAGGGTTTCCCCTCCTCCCGAAAAAAAAAAAAAAAAAAAAAAAAAAGTTGGGTTTACTTAGGTTTAGGTTGTGTTGGATTTAGCTTGGTGTAGGTGTGAGTTGGGTTGGGTTTACTTAGGTTTAGGTTGCGTTGGATTTATGGTGGAATTCTGTAACTTTCTCGGAAGCTCCGGCTATCGTAGGCCCTGGCAACGAAGTGACGTTGCGATGACGATTTCAGAATATTGAGAGTTAGTGACGTAGAACTGTCAAAACGTTCGTGAGTAAAGATTTTGTTGGTTATATTGTGGTTATATTATTATTATATAATTATTGTTAATATACTGTTCCTGTTGTTATATTATAGTTTCTGTTAGTATATTTGTTATAATTATTATTGTTTTATATTTGCAAATATGAATGGCTTTATAGCATTATTATTAGATGAAGATCACAACAGGTAAGTAATCGATAATATAAAATATATAGAGTATACACAATATATGACTATTTTCTTTATTTTAGAAATTATATGCGTATATTCCTAAAACGTTTAAGAGATCACGGAAATCCTTTTGATATACCAAACAGGCATTTTAAACAAATGTTTAGACTGAATAAGGACACTGTTCAAAACCTGATCCAGTTATTGGATGGACATATTGAACAAGCAAATATACCATTACATTTGAAGGTTATTATCATAAACATCACTAGAAATGCATATTAACTTTATAGTGCACATTATATATTTTTTACAGGTCTTAACAATATTAAATTTCGTAGCATCGGACAGCTACCAGAATAGTGTTGGTATTAATAGCTTTGTTTCTCTCATAGTCTCAGTCAGAGTTCAGTAAGTCGAATAGTTCATCAGGTCTGTGTTGTAATATCAAACAATTTATTCCCTGAATGGATAAAATTTCCCAGTGATTGTGAATCGAAGAATCGTGTCAGGCAAGGGTTAATTATGATGTATCAAAATATTCTAAAAATAATTCTTTATTTTGTTTTTATGATAAAAAATGGGAGACCGGAGATGTATTTTGTTTAATCAATAGCACCCAGTTCATATATTTACCAAGGGTAATTAAGGGTATCTTTTCTAAACGTTCTAAAAATTATTCTTCTGTATAAGTTTTTATGAACAATGTGGTGCACGAGATGTAGGTGTAATAGTTGGCACACATGTTGATATACTTGCTCCACCTTTAGCCGATGAAGAACACTCTCCTATTGTATATATATATATTTTTTCTATTCACATACTGTATTTTTTTTTCTAAATTTCAGCACTATTATGGTAAGTTTAATAAACGAAAATATATTTGACAATATATTTTCACACTTCCGTGAAAGTTACAGAATTCCACCATTGGTTTGCTGTAGGTGTGGGTTGGGTCGGGTCGGGTTGGGTTGGGTCGGGTCGGGTTGGGTTGGGTCGGGTTTACTTAGGTTTAGGTATCGTTGGATTTAGTTTGCTGTAGGTGTGGCTTGGGTTGGGTCGAGTCGGGTTGGGTTGGGTTGGGTTGGGTTGGATTTAGTTTGCTGTAGGTGTGGGTTGGGTCGGGTCGGGTCGGGTTGGGTTGGGTTGGGTCGGGTTGGGTTGGGTTGGGTTGGGTTGGGTCGGGTTGGGTCGGGTTGGGTTGGGTTGGGTTTACTTAGGTTTAGGTTGCGTTGGAATTAGTTTGCTGTAGGTGTGGCTTGGGTTGGGTCGAGTCGGGTTGGGTTGGGTTGGGTTGGGTTGGATTTAGTTTGCTGTAGGTGTGGGTTGGGTCGGGTCGGGTCGGGTTGGGTTGGGTTGGGTTGGGTCGGGTTGGGTTGGGTTGGGTTGGGTCGGGTCGGGTCGGGTTGGGTTGGGTTGGGTTGGGTTTACTTGGGTGTAGTTTGCTGTAGGTGTGGGTTGGGTCGGGTTGGGTTGGGTTGGGTCGGGTCGGGTTGGGTTGGGTTGGGTCGGGTTGGGTTGGGTCGGGTTGGGTTGGGTTGGGTTGGCTCGGGTTGGGTCGGGTTGGGTCGGGTCGGGTTGGGTTGGGTTGGGTTTACTTGGGTGTAGTTTGCTGTAGGTGTGGGTTGGGTTGGGTCGGGTAGGGTTGGGTCGGGTTGGGTTGGGTTGGGTCGGGTTGGGTTGGGTTGGGTTGGGTCGGGTTGGGTTGGGTTTACTTAGGTTTAGGTTGCGTTGGTATTAGTTAGCTGTAGGTGTGGGTTGGGTTGGGTTGGGTTTACTTAGGTTTAGGTTGCGTTGGATTTAGTTAGTGTCGTAGGGTTGGGTTTTGTTGGGCTGTTTGGGGGTTTCCTAGTGTAGGTAGGGTAGGGTTTCGTTAGGTGGGGTGTTGTTAGGTGTAAGTAGGGTTGGGTTATGTTTCGTGTAGTGATGATTCCCACTGTCCCTACCCTAAAATGTTGGTTGTCGGCTTCGGGCAATCCAAGAAAGTGAGTCAGAGCGGGGCGCGGGTGAATGGCGGGAGTAGCATTGACTCTCTTAAGATAGATCAATGTAGTGTGAACGCATTAGAGGTGCCCGTTACTGAGGAAACGAAATTACCACTGTCCCTACCCAAAAATTAGCGATATCTGCTACAGGTAATCAAAGACTGGCGGCGCGTGTGAACGGCGGGAGTAGCGACGACTCTCTTAAGATAGATCAATGTTGTGTGAACGCATTAGAGGTGCCCGTTACTGAGGAAACGAAATTCCCACTGTCCCTACCCAAAAATTAGCGATATCTGCTACAGGTAATCTAAGACTGGCGGCGCGTGTGAACGGCGGGAGTAGCGACGACTCTCTTAAGATAGATCAATGTTGTGTGAACGCATTAGAGGTGCCCGTTACTGAGGAAACGAAATTCCCACTGTCCCTACCCAAAAATTAGCGATATCTGCTACAGGTAATCTAAGACTGGCGGCGCGTGTGAACGGCGGGAGTAGCGACGACTCTCTTAAGATAGATCAATGTAGTGTGAACGCATTAGAGGTGCCCGTTACTGAGGAAACGAAATTCCCACTGTCCCTACCCAAAAATTAGCGATATCTGCTACAGGTAATCAAAGACTGGCGGCGCGCGTGAACGGCGGGAGTAGCGACGACTCTCTTAAGATAGATCAAAGTTGTGTGAACGCATTAGAGGTGCCCGTTACTGAGGAAACGAAATTCCCACTGTCCCTACCCAAAAATTAGCGATATCTGCTACAGGTAATCTAAGACTGGCGGCGCGTGTGAACGGCGGGAGTAGCGACGACTCTCTTAAGATAGATCAATGTAGTGTGAACGCATTAGAGGTGCCCGTTACTGAGGAAACGAAATTCCCACTGTCCCTACCCAAAAATTAGCGATATCTGCTACAGGTAATCAAAGACTGGCGGCGCGCGTGAACGGCGGGAGTAGCGACGACTCTCTTAAGATAGATCAAAGTTGTGTGAACGCATTAGAGGTGCCCGTTACTGAGGAAACGAAATTCCCACTGTCCCTACCCAAAAATTAGCGATATCTGCTACAGGTACTCTAAGACTGGCGGCGCGTGTGAACGGCGGGAGTAGCGACGACTCTCTTAAGATAGATCAATGTTGTGTGAACGCATTAGAGGTGCCCGTTACTGAGGAAACGAAATTCCCACTGTCCCTACCCAAAAATTAGCGATATCTGCTACAGGTAATCTAAGACTGGCGGCGCGTGTGAACGGCGGGAGTAGCGACGACTCTCTTAAGATAGATCAATGTAGTGTGAACGCATTAGAGGTGCCCGTTACTGAGGAAACGAAATTCCCACTGTCCCTACCCAAAAATTAGCGATATCTGCTACAGGTAATCTAAGACTGGCGGCGCGTGTGAACGGCGGGAGTAGCGACGACTCTCTTAAGATAGATCAATGTTGTGTGAACGCATTAGAGGTGCCCGTTACTGAGGAAACGAAATTCCCACTGTCCCTACCCAAAAATTAGCGATATCTGCTACAGGTAATCAAAGACTGGCGGCGCGCGTGAACGGCGGGAGTAGCGACGACTCTCTTAAGATAGATCAAAGTTGTGTGAACGCATTAGAGGTGCCCGTTACTGAGGAAACGAAATTCCCACTGTCCCTACCCAAAAATTAGCGATATCTGCTACAGGTAATCTAAGACTGGCGGCGCGTGTGAACGGCGGGAGTAGCGACGACTCTCTTAAGATAGATCAATGTAGTGTGAACGCATTAGAGGTGCCCGTTACTGAGGAAACGAAATTCCCACTGTCCCTACCCAAAAATTAGCGATATCTGCTACAGGTAATCAAAGACTGGCGGCGCGCGTGAACGGCGGGAGTAGCGACGACTCTCTTAAGATAGATCAAAGTTGTGTGAACGCATTAGAGGTGCCCGTTACTGAGGAAACGAAATTCCCACTGTCCCTACCCAAAAATTAGCGATATCTGCTACAGGTAATCTAAGACTGGCGGCGCGTGTGAACGGCGGGAGTAGCGACGACTCTCTTAAGATAGATCAATGTTGTGTGAACGCATTAGAGGTGCCCGTTACTGAGGAAACGAAATTCCCACTGTCCCTACCCAAAAATTAGCGATATCTGCTACAGGTAATCTAAGACTGGCGGCGCGTGTGAACGGCGGGAGTAGCGACGACTCTCTTAAGATAGATCAATGTAGTGTGAACGCATTAGAGGTGCCCGTTACTGAGGAAACGAAATTACCACTGTCCCTACCCAAAAATTAGCGATATCTGCTACAGGTAATCAAAGACTGGCGGCGCGTGTGAACGGCGGGAGTAGCGACGACTCTCTTAAGATAGATCAATGTTGTGTGAACGCATTAGAGGTGCCCGTTACTGAGGAAACGAAATTCCCACTGTCCCTACCCAAAAATTAGCGATATCTGCTACAGGTAATCTAAGACTGGCGGCGCGTGTGAACGGCGGGAGTAGCGACGACTCTCTTAAGATAGATCAATGTAGTGTGAACGCATTAGAGGTGCCCGTTACTGAGGAAACGAAATTACCACTGTCCCTACCCAAAAATTAGCGATATCTGCTACAGGTAATCAAAGACTGGCGGCGCGTGTGAACGGCGGGAGTAGCGACGACTCTCTTAAGATAGATCAATGTTGTGTGAACGCATTAGAGGTGCCCGTTACTGAGGAAACGAAATTCCCACTGTCCCTACCCAAAAATTAGCGATATCTGCTACAGGTAATCTAAGACTGGCGGCGCGTGTGAACGGCGGGAGTAGCGACGACTCTCTTAAGATAGATCAATGTTGTGTGAACGCATTAGAGGTGCCCGTTACTGAGGAAACGAAATTCCCACTGTCCCTACCCAAAAATTAGCGATATCTGCTACAGGTAATCTAAGACTGGCGGCGCGTGTGAACGGCGGGAGTAGCGACGACTCTCTTAAGATAGATCAATGTAGTGTGAACGCATTAGAGGTGCCCGTTACTGAGGAAACGAAATTCCCACTGTCCCTACCCAAAAATTAGCGATATCTGCTACAGGTAATCAAAGACTGGCGGCGCGCGTGAACGGCGGGAGTAGCGATGACTCTCTTAAGATAGATCAATGTTGTGTGAACGCATTAGAGGTGCCCGTTACTGAGGAAACGAAATTCCCACTGTCCCTACCCAAAAAAAATGGCGGAAGATTTTTTGAAAATTGAGGTGTGAACGTGAAATTTTAGATACGGGGATTTTGGGGGTCGTCGATCACGATTCCAAAGTCAAAATGTCAAAAAAAACAAAATGGCGGAAGATATTTTTGAAAATTGACGTACGAATGTGGAATTTTAGATACGGGGGTGTTTGTGGTTGCTTATTACGTCTTCAATTTGGCGATTCTTCGAAACGTGATTGAACAGGGCTTAAATTTAATACTTCATTATTTCTTAACGAAAGTTGATTCGCAAACATCAGAATCTTATTGTACACTGACTCAAAGGAAATGTTGCGCTCATTGAGCTCATTGTTTCTTTCAATACTTTGACATGACTTATGTTTAACATTAAATTACCTTTCTCGCACTTGAGTGTGTACCAGTTTGTCTAAAAAGCAGTTCGAGAAGAATTTTAAATATAATAATAAAATATACTATTGGCTTAACAAAATATATGTATATACAGAGTGTGCCACAAGTCTATAAAATCTTACATTCTAAGAACCACCTCGAGAGTGATCGCGTTTTATAGGAAACTGAAAAAAGCTGTAAGCGGACGCGAAAAAGGCGAATTCAAGCTCGAAAAGATTGAAGCATTAGCTCACAAACATTCAGCACAATAAATATTGCAATATATAATAATTGGTCCAATGATAATAGTGTATAGGTAAGAAATTTATAAATTCGATTCCTTATTTGTTTATAAATACATTCTACTCATTTTTAGCAATTATCATTACATGCCTGGAGTCATTTCGTCCATGAATTAAGTTGTAAAAATACTTCAAAATATTATAAGATATTGTAAATAGAAAAAAGAAACTAAAATATATTCCTACCAGATTAAACAAGCACTTAATCATGTTGTTACTGTGCCAGGCAAATTGAGAACTAATATTATACGTATTCAAAAAAGATTGTTTAATTATCATTGATGAAAATGAACATCCCGCGACAACGTCAATTACAATAATTGAAAATAGAAATTCTATAAGGATGTTTTACAGTATTTTCGAATATAACAATAAGTAAGCAATATTACCATAATACATATATTATATCTATTTATTCCGTAAATTGTAGGTGTACAATGCAAAAGAAAATAATTATGTACAGTGTGAACAAGGGTTTACCAACATTATTAAGCATCATACATAACTGACAGATGTAATACAATTTACCACAAAGAAACACTGCAAATTATAAAGGAAAATGGAAATCATTATAAAAAATGCCAATGAAATAAATATTATTTGTTATAGAACAATGATTAAATGAATTATTTAAAAGTATACTTTCGCGTCAACAAAACATAATTCTAATAAAGCTATCTACAGGTTTGCATAAAATAAAATGTTTTTTTCTAAATTCTAATGAAATTAAGCGGAATAAGAGGCTGCAGCAGGCCTTCTAGGCCTGCCGTATTAGCTAGTATTCACTTACGTACTTTCTAAGTACGCGTGAGTCCTAGCAGGGTATTGAGCTTAAATAATGCTATGTTTATTTATAAATACGCAAGGATTTCGGCAATAACCTGTTATAATATTAGCCCCAGCTTTAAAACGAAAAGTCCTTTATCCAACATCCATAGAAAGACAGAAAGTGTCACGGCACTTCGTCTAAAAAAATATCGCCGCTTTGAAAAACAAATATGCAAGTATTTTGCAAAGGATACAGTCAAATAATTGCAGTAGGTATCTGATTGGAG
>CAUJHA010000122.1:7500-12500 GCA_963170755.1 Amphimallon solstitiale | reverse complement strand
CGCGACACTGAAGCCCGACGCTCGCGAATGTAAGTGTCTAGTATCAAGGAGTTAATAAGGGTACCGTCGGCGCGCGCAAAGCCCTTCTGTGCGGTGTTAAGAACAACGGACGACTCGATCCTCCTCGCCAGCACTCGATGAAGCAATCGTTGAAGCGAGCTGGAGAGAGTTATGGGCCTCCAGTTGGACGGATCGTTCCTATTTCCCTCTTTCGGAATAAGTGTGGTGCGGAGAGTCCTCCACGCGGTTGGCTGGATTCCTCGACTGAAGCATATGTTGAAAAGGACTTCTAACATTGTTCTGTCCATTTTCTGGATGGCGGGTACTGTAATGCCATCCATGCCAGGAGCGGAGGGCCTCCAGCCGGTCAAGGCTGCAGCAATGTCTTCGGATGTAATGGGCTTGTAGGTGACTTCTGCGGTCTTCGTGTCACCCAAGTCTTCGTCGTCAGGTGGAGAGGGGGTCTCCCAGATGGTTCCGTACAGCTCCTCGATGGCGGCGGCAGTGGGGAACTCAAGCTGGGTGTCAAGCGGACGACCAGATATAAGCATGTCCGCTAAGCCGCTTCTGTTCTTATTATACAGGTCCTGGGCTTTTTTGTATCGAGCCGCCCGGGGACCGCGGCCGTGATTGTTTCCACCATAGTTCTCTGGCGGGCGCGGTTGCCTCTGCCGTTTGGATCCGCGACGCGGAGCGGCACCGCACAAAGAGTCATAAAAAATGTCCAGCTCGAGCTGCAAAGTTGGAAGCCCACTGCTCGCGAACCGGAGGAGTCTATGAGCTGATGTTTGTTCCGCGGAAAGACGCGTATTTAAGGCGGCGAAATGTAGCTGGAAAGCGTCACTACCGGCACTCGCGGAGCTGTCCACTTGGCGAACCGACGGAATCGCACGCGCACTCTGCGTATCGGCGTTCACTGACGCTAAAATGATATCGGAGATGATCCTATATTTGGGGCTGGAGATCTCCGAGCGTCGAGTCCGCTGGCGTGGTGGTTGATCCAGCGGCGATGCAGACAGCCGCTTGCGCTTACCGGGCGACGCCCCAGATGCCGAGGCGGAAAAGGAGGCTCCCACAGATGAAGTGTCGTGGCTTTCCAATATGCTACCACTGAAGGAGGGCACAGCCGAAGCCCATGAGTCGTCTTCCTCCTCCATAATAGGTTCCAAGGAAGGAAGATCGGTGTCGATGGATGATTCTGTCTCCGTCGTTGGGACACTAACTTCAGAGATAGCTGTGGGAGGCGGTGCAGTAGATGTTTGTATCTGCACAGTGTTGGATGAGTCAGCCACAGAAGTAATAGGTGGCGTTGAGACACTCGGTGATGTCGAAGGCGGTGGAGTTTGGATGCGGCCGGTGGTCATAGAGACGGGTGTTACGGTCCTCGATGCTTCGCCGTATAGGAATATGGGAGCGGACCTCAGGACCGGCGGTGCCGAAGGGGGGGGCGATGATACGTCAGATGTTGAGACTGCAGCCGTCCGAGTCAGTGAAAGAGCAGCCGGTTTATGTTTATTCTGCATAGCTCTTTCTAAGTACTCTTTATAAACGGGCTTTGCTCGCCTGTGTCTTATTTGGTCCTTGGTAAGACCAGTGGCGGCTACCATCGCTGCCACAAATGTACCTCCCTTCGGGGTACGCACCTCTATCTCGGCCAACTTTGCTAGCGTCTCGGCATCTGTAGGAGGTAATTTGCCTTGAGACGATGCAAGATAGAAGTCTTCATGTGACTTTCGCTCATGCGTTCTCAGGGAGCGAAAGTTAGCGAATCTCGCTACACAATATTGGCAATCACGACGCTGAGTAGAGGCGCATAGTAAGGAGTGTTTCGTCAGTCCTGACTTGGTCTGATACCTTCTCTCGCAGCCACCGCATGCGTAGGCCCCAGTGGCCTTATGGGGGGCGACTTGCGCCTGAGGGGCAGAGGGTTGGGATCCAGTAAAATTCTTGGTCCCGTCATTTTGTGTGTTCTGCCCTCTGCTGTTCATCGAAGAACCGGGTGATGGCCCGGCGGGTGGGGGGGGCGTGATCCCTTCCCCCTTCTTCATCGTGCGTCACTATTCACAACCACGTCACCGGTGCGCCATCTTGGCGCGTCACGTAAGATGTTCACGGTAGAACCGAATTCGAATTGTCCGAAAGCCGCGAAACCGTCAAAAGGGGCCCGCGCACGCGCGTTGCAGCGCAAAGACACTCACACTGTGGGGCCACGCACGATCACAATACGCGTCACTTTCGGATTCGGTCACTCCGATGACGAGGTGCTTCGCCGCGCCCGGTGGGGCTCCGCACATATCGCGGGTGGAATTAGAATTCCAAGGGGGCGACTTAAACTTCCTAACCTCACTTCGAGGATCTATTAGAAACACGTCCGCACGGCACAAGAGTTAAGAGAGTCATAGTTACTCCCGCCGTTTACCCGCGCTTGCTTGAATTTCTTCACGTTGACATTCAGAGCACTGGGCAGAAATCACATTGCGTCAACACCCGCTGGGGCCATCGCAATGCTTTGTTTTAATTAGACAGTCGGATTCCCCCAGTCCGTGCCAGTTCTGAGCCGATCGTTGAATGGCGGCCGAAGAGGACACCGAAGGACGAACGAGCCGCCCGACGGGCCTCGCAGCAAGGAAGTTCCGCGGGAGGCCAAGGCACGGGACCGAGCTCGGATCCGCGGACGTCACGAGAACGCCACTTCACCTCGCCCAGGCCCGGCACGTCAGCCAGGACCCGCTTCCCGACCAAGCCCGACGCGCCCCGATCCTCAGAGCCAATCCTTATCCCGAAGTTACGGATCCAATTTGCCGACTTCCCTTACCTACATTATTCTATCGACTAGAGGCTCTTCACCTTGGAGACCTGCTGCGGATATGGGTACGAACCGGCGCGACACCTCCACGTGGCCCTCTCCTGGATTTTCAAGGTCCGAGGGGAAGATCCGGACACCGCCGCAACTGCGGTGCTCTTCGCGCTCCAAACCATATCTCCCTGCTAGAGGATTCCATGGAACTCGAGCGCTTATGCAGAAAAGAAAACTCTTCCCGGATCTCCCGACGGCGTCTCCAGGTCCTTTTGGGTTGCCCCGACGAACTCTCTATACGAGGGCCCGACTTAATAACGGTTCCGCTGCCGGGTTCCGGAATAGGAACCGGATTCCCTTTCGCCCGACGGGTGTGCGCCTCTACTACGTGCGTATATGATTTTATACAAACATACATACAACAAGACCACGCAAGACATGATACACCGCATCGACATCGGCTTTCGCCTATGGCTTAGGATCGACTGACTCGTGTGCAACGGCTGTTCACACGAAACCCTTCTCCACGTCAGTCCTCCAGGGCCTCGCTGGAGTATTTGCTACTACCACCAAGATCTGCACCGACGGCGGCTCCAGACGGGCTCACGCCCGGTCCTTCTGCGCTCACCGCCGCGACCCTCCTACTCGTCAGGGCTTCATGACGACACCGTCCCGAAAGACGGGCCGTCTCACATGCCGCTGACGGCAGAGTATAAGCACGACGCTTCAGCGCCATCCATTTTCAGGGCTAGTAACTTCGGCAGGTGAGTTGTTACACACTCCTTGGCGGATTCCGACTTCCATGGCCACCGTCCTGCTGTCTTAAGTTACCAACGCCTTTCATGGTATCCCATAAGCGTCGATTTAGGCGCTTTAACTCGGCGTTTGGTTCATCCCACAGCGCCAGTTCTGCTTACCAAAAGTGGCCCACTTGGCACTCTGATCCGATATCTCGCGGCTTCACAGTTCAAGCAAGCCGGAGATCTCACCCATTTAAAGTTTGAGAATAGGTTGAGGCCGTTTCGACCCCAATGCCTCTAATCATTCGCTTTACCGAATGAGACTCGCGAGAAGCGAGCGCCAGCTATCCTGAGGGAAACTTCGGAGGGAACCAGCTACTAGATGGTTCGATTAGTCTTTCGCCCCTATACCCAGTTCCGACGATCGATTTGCACGTCAGAATCGCTACGGACCTCCATCAGGGTTTCCCCTGACTTCGTCCTGACCAGGCATAGTTCACCATCTTTCGGGTCCCAGCGTGTACGCTCTGGGTGCGCCTCTTCTCGCGATGAGAACGAGACGCCCCGGGAGTGCGAGGCGGCCCCTCGGGACCACCCATCCTCCCTCGGTCCGCGCGAGGCGGACCTTCACTTTCATTACGCCTTTAGGTTTCATAAGAGTCCCAATGACTCGCGCACATGCTAGACTCCTTGGTCCGTGTTTCAAGACGGGTCCTGAAAGTACCCAAAGCTATAGCGCCGCCGACGGGCGTGTTCGGGGTCTGTCCGAGAACGCAACCGCCAGCAGTCGGACGGGCCCGGATCCGGCACTAGGTCCGGATTTCGGATTGTCCGTCCGCACTTGCGGTCGGCCGGACGCGAACTATTCGCGGCCCCGCGCCACCATCGTACCGTCGGTATTGTCTCCGGCCGGGACACCGCGGGTCCGAACGGGCCTAAACTCGTTCGGGCTCCACCACGGGCCTTAGACCGTCGCCCAACGGGTCGCGACGTCCTACAGGGGGAGAAGTGCACGCGTTCGGCCGCTGACGGAACGGAAACGGCGCAGTCGACGCGAACGTCGACCGTCACTCGTCACCGACTCGCAGCGATTATCCGAGACGCGTCTGAATCTCCCCGTTCGACCTTTCGGGTTTCTCAGGTTTACCCCTGAACGGTTTCACGTACTCTTGAACTCTCTCTTCAAAGTTCTTTTCAACTTTCCCTCACGGTACTTGTTCGCTATCGGTCTCGTGGTCATATTTAGCCTTAGATGGAGTTTACCACCCACTTAGGGCTGCACTCTCAAGCAACCCGACTCTGAGGAGAGACCCTCTCGCGATCGACGGCGGCCAGCTACGGGCCTGGCACCCTCTATGGGTAAGTGGCCCCGTTCAAGAAGGACTTGGGCGCGCCGAACGACCTCGAGATGGCGGGTCCTCCCTAACACCACATTTCCCGGCGTCCGTCAACCGGCCGCGGGA
>CAUJHA010000122.1:0-2500 GCA_963170755.1 Amphimallon solstitiale | reverse complement strand
CTGGTATGGTGAATTACATTATGAGGAATATGGAGGAGGAAGAGAGGCGCTGACAGGAGCTGTAGATGGAATAGCGAGGAGTGATGGGGTGAAGAATGCCGATAAGGCGATGCCGCACTACCACTGGCAATGAGGAGGGGTTTTAGTCAGTAAGAGTCTGACACTCCCTGAGCGAAGCGGATCTCGGGGGCCCATGAGGGTTTCCCCTCCTCCCGAAAAAAAAAAAAAAAAAAAAAAAAAAGTTGGGTTTACTTAGGTTTAGGTTGTGTTGGATTTAGCTTGGTGTAGGTGTGAGTTGGGTTGGGTTTACTTAGGTTTAGGTTGCGTTGGATTTATGGTGGAATTCTGTAACTTTCTCGGAAGCTCCGGCTATCGTAGGCCCTGGCAACGAAGTGACGTTGCGATGACGATTTCAGAATATTGAGAGTTAGTGACGTAGAACTGTCAAAACGTTCGTGAGTAAAGATTTTGTTGGTTATATTGTGGTTATATTATTATTATATAATTATTGTTAATATACTGTTCCTGTTGTTATATTATAGTTTCTGTTAGTATATTTGTTATAATTATTATTGTTTTATATTTGCAAATATGAATGGCTTTATAGCATTATTATTAGATGAAGATCACAACAGGTAAGTAATCGATAATATAAAATATATAGAGTATACACAATATATGACTATTTTCTTTATTTTAGAAATTATATGCGTATATTCCTAAAACGTTTAAGAGATCACGGAAATCCTTTTGATATACCAAACAGGCATTTTAAACAAATGTTTAGACTGAATAAGGACACTGTTCAAAACCTGATCCAGTTATTGGATGGACATATTGAACAAGCAAATATACCATTACATTTGAAGGTTATTATCATAAACATCACTAGAAATGCATATTAACTTTATAGTGCACATTATATATTTTTTACAGGTCTTAACAATATTAAATTTCGTAGCATCGGACAGCTACCAGAATAGTGTTGGTATTAATAGCTTTGTTTCTCTCATAGTCTCAGTCAGAGTTCAGTAAGTCGAATAGTTCATCAGGTCTGTGTTGTAATATCAAACAATTTATTCCCTGAATGGATAAAATTTCCCAGTGATTGTGAATCGAAGAATCGTGTCAGGCAAGGGTTAATTATGATGTATCAAAATATTCTAAAAATAATTCTTTATTTTGTTTTTATGATAAAAAATGGGAGACCGGAGATGTATTTTGTTTAATCAATAGCACCCAGTTCATATATTTACCAAGGGTAATTAAGGGTATCTTTTCTAAACGTTCTAAAAATTATTCTTCTGTATAAGTTTTTATGAACAATGTGGTGCACGAGATGTAGGTGTAATAGTTGGCACACATGTTGATATACTTGCTCCACCTTTAGCCGATGAAGAACACTCTCCTATTGTATATATATATATTTTTTCTATTCACATACTGTATTTTTTTTTCTAAATTTCAGCACTATTATGGTAAGTTTAATAAACGAAAATATATTTGACAATATATTTTCACACTTCCGTGAAAGTTACAGAATTCCACCATTGGTTTGCTGTAGGTGTGGGTTGGGTCGGGTCGGGTTGGGTTGGGTCGGGTCGGGTTGGGTTGGGTCGGGTTTACTTAGGTTTAGGTATCGTTGGATTTAGTTTGCTGTAGGTGTGGCTTGGGTTGGGTCGAGTCGGGTTGGGTTGGGTTGGGTTGGGTTGGATTTAGTTTGCTGTAGGTGTGGGTTGGGTCGGGTCGGGTCGGGTTGGGTTGGGTTGGGTCGGGTTGGGTTGGGTTGGGTTGGGTTGGGTCGGGTTGGGTCGGGTTGGGTTGGGTTGGGTTTACTTAGGTTTAGGTTGCGTTGGAATTAGTTTGCTGTAGGTGTGGCTTGGGTTGGGTCGAGTCGGGTTGGGTTGGGTTGGGTTGGGTTGGATTTAGTTTGCTGTAGGTGTGGGTTGGGTCGGGTCGGGTCGGGTTGGGTTGGGTTGGGTTGGGTCGGGTTGGGTTGGGTTGGGTTGGGTCGGGTCGGGTCGGGTTGGGTTGGGTTGGGTTGGGTTTACTTGGGTGTAGTTTGCTGTAGGTGTGGGTTGGGTCGGGTTGGGTTGGGTTGGGTCGGGTCGGGTTGGGTTGGGTTGGGTCGGGTTGGGTTGGGTCGGGTTGGGTTGGGTTGGGTTGGCTCGGGTTGGGTCGGGTTGGGTCGGGTCGGGTTGGGTTGGGTTGGGTTTACTTGGGTGTAGTTTGCTGTAGGTGTGGGTTGGGTTGGGTCGGGTAGGGTTGGGTCGGGTTGGGTTGGGTTGGGTCGGGTTGGGTTGGGTTGGGTTGGGTCGGGTTGGGTTGGGTTTACTTAGGTTTAGGTTGCGTTGGTATTAGTTAGCTGTAGGTGTGGGTTGGGTTGGGTTGGGTTTACTTAGGTTTAGGTTGCGTTGGATTTAGTTAGTGTCGTAGGGTTGGGTTTTGTTGGGCTGTTTGGGGGTTTCCTAGTGTAGGTAGGGTAGGGTTTCGTTAGGTG
>CAUJHA010000120.1:0-87140 GCA_963170755.1 Amphimallon solstitiale | reverse complement strand
TATTCGATAAGAGTAAAAGTGGTACTTCCGGTCTGAATTTTGAGAATTTTTTCTATACAAAAGATATTGAAAATTATGTTTTAAATTCTTTTATACTCGTAACCTACTTGTCTAAAACGTATGACTTGCGAATTATTCGAAAAAAACCGATTTTCGATAAGAGTAAAAGACCTACTTCCGGTAGGAATTTCGAAAAACTTTTTAAATAAAATTATTCTCTATTTTAATTGTAAGTATATATGAATTCTTTATAAATTTGTTTAAACTTATTATTTGACGAAATATTGGCAAAATTCGATTTTTCACTGAAGTAAACTGCTACTTCCGGTCTACCGATTTTACTGAAAAACTAATCAGATCTCAAGAGGGAGATTATACACGTAAATACAAAATTTGAAATTGATATATCCAGCGGTTTAACCGCTATCGTGGTCACAGACAGACAGGCCTTTTTTTTAAAAACCACTTTTTCGGTATCAGAGGACGTCACAATAAAATATAACCTAAAAAATGCAAAGTATTACCACCAGCGTTGCCAACTATCTTTACATTAATTGATTGCAACTTAGGTACATTTGTTTTGATGGGGAAAATGTTATGCATGAACCTTTCCTATCTTTCACACACTGAGATGCCAGCAAACTACCATTAACAGTATTTGTAACTAATTTATTTCTCCTTGCAGTTTTAATCATGTTCACTTTGCTAAATATTCTTTCACACTGAGCATTAGAGTGAGGTATACACAATAAGTTTAATACAAATTTGGCTCAATTTTGCAATTCAAAAATTTCAAGAACATTTTTATATTTTAACAAGCGCCACCAAAAAATATCTATTTGCTTTTCATTTCTAATTGCATGTTGTGAAATTGAAGGTAACTTTCTCCATTCGTCATCAATTAGTTATTCTATATCACCTGTATTAGAGGGAAGAAATCGTCTAGCGTTTTTAAATATTGGAAATAAACGTGGATTTTTATTTCTAAAACTATTGGAAAGTGAATTTGATGGAATAAAGTAGTCTAAATTTTTTGGAAGTGGATCATTAAAACTGAATCTGTTCTTAATTTGTTGGCATGCGGTAATCATAAATGATAGACGAGTAAGAAAATGAGTAATTAAATGACGATGTTTTTTTACTTCTTCTTCCTGAAGAAGGTTCATGACATGTAGGTATGTCAAGATACATATTTTTAATGTTTAAAAATACAGTTTCATTACTTGGGTCTATTACATCAATATTAGTTTTAAAAACATAATCTCTGTCCATATAAGACATTAATATTTCTTGGTATAATATTATAATTTCACTGTGTACATTTGTGATAACGTGTTCAGCTTGAAAGTATGTGTTAAAATTGTTGAATTTCGGCAAAATCCAACCCAAAAAATAATAAAACAATTTTATAAAAGGATCATTAAGATCCTGGTAAATAATTTCCGTAGCAACTAAACGATCAGTTAGATAAATATCGGCAAAGTATAGTCTTAAAGCTTCCCACTGTTCTATAATTCTATTGACCACCTCTTTTAAACTTAACCATCTAGTTTGTGATGGATGTAATATTTTATGTATATCAAGATTTGTAAACATCTGAAAATGTTTAAAAATATGTTGCCGTTTCGAACTATTTTTAAAATGATTATATATATTTCTGGCTAAATCTTCGCATTTTTTTTGGTAACATTTTGCAAAATTCACTAACACAGAGATGTGCAGAATGACAAATACATTTCATAATTACAATACCGGGATAATATTCAATGAATCGGGAAGCGAAATAGGAATCATATATCTGTAAATCCCATTTCCGTTTAAAAATAGTAATTCCTTGAATCCCCGTTACTAATATATTCAAAATATTTGATGTTTCATGTAGAGTCAACGGTTCTACGTGTAATATAGAAACAGGGGTCCCAATATCCGTATACCATGTATAATACGTGTGCCCGTGCTTTAACATATACGTGAAATAGGGACCTCTAGTTTTATAGTTCTTGTCCAAATTTTCAGATTAATTTGATAATTTACTACTAGATGGCGAGGAGAGTGGCTTTATTTAATGTATGGTCAGTGGCGGCTGCTGCAGGGAGGGCAACGGGGCACTGCCCCCCGTGATAAACTTCTTTTAACAGATAAATTTAAATACCTAATTTGTATGTAATTTTTCTGATTTGTTTGATAACAAATAATATCCCTAGCAGCAAAACTAGTATATGCACACTTGTCCTACATTAGTAAATATATATTTTTATCCTTCTCTAAAATTGTGATTTTGCTGCTTGGGTATTTTTTCGGAAGTAACAGTCCGTCTCTTCAGCGCGTTTAAAAATCACAGTCTGACGTAGGCTCCTGGGCATCTCGCGACACTGCTCCGTTTGTACTAGAAATCGTGCGTATAAAAAGTGGCGCGGGGCGAGAGCGGTATATGTCACGACAGGGCACTAGACTGTGATGCCGGCTGGCAATGTAGTATATAAATTCACAGAATAACAGAAGTGACAAAAGTCTCACTTGCATAATTCCGATATTTGTGCGCAAAATCGAACAAGCGCACATTTCAAAATGGCGTTTTATTGTTGTGATATCAATGAGCCATCCCCATATTTGGAGGATATATACCCAATTAGTTGGTACTGTGGGTGAAGTCATAATCGAACCTCTCCAACCATGTGGATACTTAAATAACATTAAGTAATTAGACACAGCTCTCTTGTAATTGTTCAAAGTAATTGATATCCGATTATCAATAAGCTTGAATAAAATATTCATTGTCTGAACCTAGTCACTAACTGTTAATGGCTTCAATTTAATCTCTGGGCTGATGCCACGGAAGAACTTCTTTACCTTACAAAATTCCCTTTTTTGCCATTCTTTGTCATATATCTGCAAAGATTCAAAACTACTAGAATCTCCTGATGATGGTGTGGAACATTGTCTTCCTCCGAGAGCCGTGACCAAATTTGGATGGCTACTTGCTTTGCTCATTGTACCAGATCCAGAGACTGTTAGTAAATTTGTATTTGCGTGAACTGACCTAGCACTAGAGCTACGTGGGGGATTTGAAATTCTAATTGGAATTCTTGATACCCTAGGTATACTAGCAGATTTTTTTAATGTAGACATGAGAGGAGTGACCAAATTTGTATAGCTACTTGCTCTGCCCATTGTACTACCAGGCACTGTTAGCAAATTTGTGTTTTCGTTCACTGTCCTAGCAGTTGGGGGCTTTGAGGCACCTGAATTTCCGTCCATTTTTGTATTCACACTATGCATGCCTATCATAGACAAATTCAAGTCTAAGTTTTATAACATAATTTACGAAAAAATAATTAGTAAAGGTGCCAGTAAGATTGTTGTTGATATAAATAATGGAAACTGTACGAAAGAAGAAATCTGGCGTACCTATGTAGATGTTGTATTTTTACTTGTAAAAATGTTCAGCAACAAAATATATTCTAGTTTCTTTTCGCATCTTAAAGAAGAATATCGGTAAGTTATAGCTATTCAGTAACAGTTAATTTGTAATAACTCATCTTTCTTGTAGTGTCTTACAGTGGATCACCGGAATGACCTAAGTAAAGATTTGTCAAAATTATGGCAAACAACATTTGTGTGTAGTAAACACTTTGAATCACACATGTGTTTAAATGATATAAGGAATCCAATGCAATTCCCGCATTATTTCTCTCACTCTGCATGGAAACACCAGAAAGAAACAGCTTTTGATGCAAAATTTCACACGGGTAGGTTATTTTTCATAAAAATGTTTTTAATATAAACAGTCATAAAATATATGATCTTATTTATCATTGTTAAATATGTTTTGATAAGGTTTGCACTTATAATTAAAGTTTTTATTAAAGATGAAGCATGAAAATAAATACTTCTAATGTGGTTTTTATCTTTTTACGAGTAGTGAAGGAACCTCCTTCGAAAATAAGAATTTTAGAGAACATCGTTATCTCTCACAGCCATGACCATATTGAAAAGGAAATCAATTCAAACCTCACCGGTTAAGGAACTATCTACAGGTAAATGTTTAATATAAAATATTATTTTATAAGAACTAAGTATTATTTGAAATTTTAAAAGCATGCTGATTTCAAAATGTATTTTAGAATGTGGAAACTATGAATGTTCCTAGCACAAGTGATCTTGGATCCCAAAATTTAGCAGAAAGTGAACCACCTATAGGTATGACAATTAATATTTACAATACAAAATTATATTATGTGTAAAACATAAAATACGTTTAGTTGTTTAACTAAAGAATTCGAAGTCATTTTTGAACAAAAATTCAACACATATGTATTTAACCTACTTAGAACTTTTCAGTTACACACATACAATTAATTTGTGTTTAATGAAATGTATAATTTTTTAATTGTATTTTAGCAGTTATGGAAATTCCTGCTACATGTGATGTTGGGGTTCAAACAGGAAAAAATCTCTCTGCCCATACATCCAGAAAGGAAAGACTGAGAAAATCTCTAAGGCCTGTATGAGACGATGCTAAATTGGTAAATTGGAATGGTCATAGTGTTTTTTAAGTTTTTATTGCATAAATTAAAAGATGTCCTGGTCACGTGTACAGGTGTCTGTGTTAATAGAGGAATATAAAAAATATCCTTGTTTATATGCAGTTAAAGATGCAAGGTATAAAAACAAACATGCTTGTGCCACAGCAATAGAGGCAATTAAAAATATAGTGACAAAAATAAAACCAGGAGTGTCTATATCAGATATTAAAGCTAAATTTCATGGTCTAAGAAGTAATTTCTTAAATGAATATAGAAAATATAAGGAGTCTCAAAAAAGTGGTGCAGGAGAAGATAATTATAAAGGTTAACTGTGTATCCTAATGAATCAAAGAATTTAAAACTAATTTCTCAAAGAGCAACCAACCTTTCAATTACGATAACACTAAAATTACGTCACTACATCATACTAAATTTGATATGTAATAATGCATACGTGTCATACAGGAGTGAGGCAATAATATCAAAATTGTATGCTAAATTAAAGCAGAAAATTTTCGTAATAATTTACATGGAAATTTTCTGTAAAATTTAGCATCGTGTCATACAGGCCTAAAACAGCATCGAGTTGTAGCTACTAAATCTAAAATGAAATCCTATCCTAAACAGGAGAATTTACAATATTTTCTAGGGCTTTGTGGCAGATATTTATTAAAAGAACTGGCAACTGTTGTTAAATTTAATGCAGTTAATAAAAATAAGAATATTGCAATATTGTTTTTCAACTTTGAAGAGAATAAAAACATTTTCTAGAAATACCATGCAGGAAAGCAGACTATGTGCCTCAGCAATGTGTTCCATTGAAAAACAATTAGTGACATCAACACCAAACTTCAATGAATTAGTTATTAATCATTTTGCTAATCGTAAGGAACGGCGAATAGATTTTATTTTCAAACAAGTTAATTAAATAACATATTGAGGATATCTTTTTCTTTGTATTTAATTTTTGATATTAAGGGGGCGTTTGAATGCAAAAAATTTCGTTTCTGTCAAAAAATAACAACATTTTAGTACTAAAGATGTCGCGCAGTGTAACAAATATAAAAATAATTGAATTTGGCCCTTTTCTTTATGTTAAGCTTGAAATGTAATAGGAGTTGCCTGCATGGCAGAATGTGTTCCAAATAATAAATAGGTATACGATCACGTGATGGGTATTATAAAAAAAATTACTTTTATTTAGCTTGCATATTGGATGGCGTTATTACGTTTGAAACTGGAAAGGCATTAGTTGCAACGTTGCCACCTCTCACTTTATCTATCATTACAACACAGCGTTGGAATTATAGGTTGACTTGTCATTGTGATTTATTTGTGGTTCTCGAATATTTTTGTATGTGTTATAGTTTTGGTTTTTGTTTGAATAGTTTTAGTGTTTTCTTTGTAAAGACAATTGTGAAAGACTTGTGTTAGATACATTTTTACGTAGTTTTAGGTAAAATAGACGGAATACTTTACTCTATATTAGAAATAAAAAAATAACAATATTAGCAAATAAACAAAACTTATTATGTTGTATAAATTTTATGATTGAAAAGTAAGATATTTCTATCTTTTTGGATCCATTGACAATTTCAATAGTTAGCATGCAAATGCTTTTCTGCACTTTTTGCCATGTGCTTCTATAGATAACTTAATTTTTACAATAATACTTAGATATCATTCCTTCAACTTGTGGACAATTTTTTACACAGCAATTTTTATTGTTAATACACTGTAACTAATAATTTTTATAATGCAAAAGTTAAAATCATATGCATTTGTAAATTGTAACGATTTATTTAATATTAACTAATTGTAGACATGCCACCTAAAAGAACGTTATGCCGGCAACGGAAGTTCTCTAAAAAGTCTGTTGTGATGAAAAGATTGTGGAAAAGAATACAGCCGTAAGTAAACTCTAGCCATACGTATATGAAGTACATTTACAAACAAGAGTTTTGATGACGTAGATAGTATGGTAATTATATTGCCTTCTGATAATAAAAATTATATTTTTAGGATAGAGCAATTTCTACAACAGGAAGCTGATGTTAATGACATTATGGCTGTTCATGATTATTGTATTAATACTGAAATGTCCGCAGCGGAGCTACCAATTACATGTGACCCAATCAATGAGTATGTTCGACAATAAAACTTAGTAAAATTAAAAAATCATGTACCCACAAATATTTTGTTTTAATTATTACTTTTTCTTTGTATATTATTTCTTATATTTTAAAAAGTTTATATTGATTTTCAAACTTCATGTTTAGAGAAATCCAATCTTCTGAAAAGGACACAAACATTAATGATTTTATGACGGACCATGTGTATTGTACGGATCCTACTAGGTCTCCCATACAACAGGTAGCCTTTGATCCTTGGGATCCAAATAATGAATATAACAGGTAATAAAAATAGCTCATAGTACAATATGCGAAATATAATATTTATACAGTTTTAAACTTATTTTTTGCTTTAATTATGTAATAGATAGTAGGTTTTTATATATGAAATCATTTTCAGCATTCAGTCTCACAAATTATATGTTGAGAAAGAAAAGGAGAAAGAAGTATTTTCTTTGAAGGGAAATAGAATCGTCAACATACAATATTTCCTTACTGAAACATTGAAAGTGCAGTATAATCATTCCAGACACTGTACTTTTGGTTTATTAAAACCTTCTTATGAAAAGCTGCATGGTTTATCTTCAGTAATAACATTAAAATGCTCAAATTGTGAAAAGTTATTTCCAGTTAATACCGAAAAACCGAGAAATACATTAGAGCTCTTGTCTAAGTCTGTTATAAATACTGCATTTGTGTGGGGAACATTAAACAGCGGCCTTACTTTTACTAGTACCCAGGATATAATGGCATCACTAGATATACCACCGATATCCTATTCATGTTTTAATCAAATAGAGAACTTATTGGGTGACCAGTGGAAGGATGTACTTTGGGAATGCATGCATAAAGCAGGCCAGGAAGAACAGAAAATTGCAGTAGAGAATAATCAAATTACTGAAGATGGTGTTCCATGGATTGCTGTTCACTGTGATGGTGGTTGGAGCAAAAGATCGTATGGACATTCATAATAATAATAATAATAATAATATATTTGTCCCTTAGATCACATATACAGCGACATGGGATAAGTCAAAATGTGTACATTACAATTCAAAACCTAACTAGCAGTTACATACAAACAGTCAACACACACAATTCTACATCTAATTCACAATATAACAAAAATTAGGCCTCCAAAAATTCATCCACACTATAAAAATAGTGCTGTTGAAGGTACGATTTAACCTTCCGCTTGAATATAGTTATATTTATGCTGTCTTTAATTTCAGGTCCTAACTTGTTATACAGTCTAATTCCAGCATACATGGGATTACTCTCGAAGGTCGTTGTTTTGTGCCTTGGCGTTAAAAAATCACTACCATACCTTGTATGATAATTATGGTTGAAATTATTTTTTGCAAGGTTTCCAATATTACTTTTAACAAGGCACAAAACATGAAAAATGTATAAACACGGCAGCGGTAGAATGTTGTATTCTCTAAATAGCCGTCGGCAAGAAGAACGCATTGGCACACCAGCCATATTTCGTAAAGCGCGTTTCTGAATTTGAAAAACTCGTCGCGATTTTGCAGATTTTCCCCAATCAGCTATTGCATAGGTCAATTTAGATTGAAAACAAGCGAAGTAATAAGTCAACAGCACATCCCTGGTTACCAATCCAGCGAGCCTGAATAAAGCATAACAAACGGATGACAGTCCACCGCAGAGGCCATCAATATGTGTATCCCAGCCAATATCGCAATCAATGTACAAGCCCAAAAACTTGACTGATTTTTCCTGTTTCAAGGATTTATTATTTAATTTTATTAGGTAACTGTAATTTGCCGTATTAGATCTGGGCGTGAAGTTCATGAAGACAGTCTTATCTTCATTTAAACAAAGTTCATTTGAAATGAACCAACTGGAAAAATTACGCAGCATTTTCTTCACAGTTACGAGAGTTTCGTCAATACTATCACCGGCACACACATATGACACATCATCAGCAAACAGGACCAAACTACCCTCCGTACAAATGGTAGGTAGGTCATTACTAAATATTAAGAAAAGTAGAGGTCCCAAGACAGAGCCTTGCGGAACTCCACGTTCGCTGTAAAGATAGCCTGATTTTTCGCCTTCCACCTCAACCACTTGACGACGGTCACAAAGATATGAGGAAAACCAACTGTAAATTACTCCTCGAAGGCCATAGTGATGTATTTTATTTAATAATAGTTCGTGATTAACTAAATCGAAGGCCTTGCTTAAATCCATAAAAACTCCAATTGCTTTCTTGGACAAATCCATTTCACAATACAGTTGGTTTAAAAAGTCTAACATTGCTGTGTTAGTCGAACGTTCTTTCTGAAAGCCATGTTGTTTCGGAGAAAGAATATTATATTTAATGAAAAAGTTGTAGACCCTGTTGAAGACTACACGTTCGAGTATTTTAGAAATGGAAGACAACAATGTAATGGGTCGATAGTTATGCACATACTCCCTATCTCCATTCTTGTATAAAGGAAGTACCTTACCAGTTTTAAAAATTGTAGGGAAAGTTCCTGTTGACAATGACTTGTTAATTAAAAAGGCCAAAGGCGTGACAATATTATCAGCACAAGCCTTTAGTGTACCACTCCAAACACCGTCAACGCCGCAACTATTTGAGGACTTCGAATTAATTATAATCAAGTAAATTTCTTCCGGTGTTACCGGCTCTACAAACATTGTAGGATGTAAGCTAGACTCGAATATGTTACCATTGTTCTGACCACGATGTGTCAAATTCTTACTTAATGTAACAGGAATATTTACAAAATATTGATTAAATACATTAGCAATATCACAAGGTTCATAAAAAGTGCCCTCCTCAGATTGTATGTAATCAGGAGACGTTCTGGCATATGTAGCAACATTCCTGTTGATTATGCTCCAGATTTTTTTTGTTTTGTTAGGAGCCGAAGAAACTTGATTTGTAAAGTACAGTCGCTTAGCAGCTCTAATATTCGCTCTGTGTTCTCTCTTAAAGTTTTTATATGTCTCCCAGTCTGCTGGAATTTGTGACTTAGTAGCTACACGAAACAAATATTTTAGGTTAGCACTCGATGTACGGATATCATTAGTAATCCACTGATTTTGGTTAGTCGAAATTGATTTATTTTTAATAGGAAAAGAAATATCAATATAAAATTTTAAAGTTTCGACAAACAACCCAAAGCCCTCATCAACACAATCGACGAAGAAGATCTCATTCCAACTCTCTCTGGATATACTAGCTACAAATGTGTCGTAATTTTGTTTGGAATAAGATCTCCCGCTTACAGGTGCGTTTTCATTTAGTTTTCCCAAATTGTGCATCTTAGAAAATAATTGACCTGAATGGTCAGATAAACCATTATGAACCACTTCACAGACAGAATCGAGAGAGCAATTAGAACACATATAATCAATTTGTGTGGATGAAGCAGACTTATGGTCTGAATCCTTTAATTGGTCAATATTAAAATCACCGCACACAACTACCTCGATATTAGCATCCATACATATCCTGTGAAGTACCTCACTAAGAGATTGAAAAAACAGTTCGACATCTGAATCTGGAGATCTGTATATATTCAGTAATTTAAATTTTACCTGTTTATCAGGTGATATGAAAGATGCTCCACAGACTTCAAACTGCTTCTCAACGCAAAAGGATTCCAAAAACTTCAAGGCTATAGCACGCAATTGATAATCAACTCGATTGAATATTGCAACTCCACCATTCCTACTCCGACTCCTACAGTAAGAGCTAACTAATTCATAATTACATAGATTAATACTACTCATCTCAGCCCGCTTTGCCCAATGCTCAGTAAAACATGCCACATTCACATCACATTCACTTAAAAATACTTCTAATGTATCAATTTTGTTCTTTATACATTGTACATTTTGATGTAAGATGTTGATTGTGCAATTATTACTATGGACACGTTTGTCTGTTTTTTTTACATTTTTTCGTTAATATTTCGTCGTGTGTTAAAAATTTGAACTCTCACAATCATCACTCACATTCACTTGGATTAAGTTTTCAGTATTTATAAAATATTTTACAGATTCATTACAAGAGTTATATAAATCAAGAGATCGGACAATATAATCAAATATTTTTCTTTTTCCCTTTTTGCTTATGTGAAAGCCGTCAGTATTTCTAAAACTAATGCCCACTATCTTATTTATATCAATAAAACCCACATTGGCACAACCGTATGACAACAATACTTTGTAAAGATTGTAATTGAAATCAGCAATTAAATTGTTCATTACTGTGCGTTCACTAGCAAAAGGTACAAAATACATTCGTGTGAGCAAGTTTAGCAATCAATTCGCTAACAATATCAATTTTAAATCTTACACCCCTTAGTATGTCATTTGAACCCGCTTCTACAATAACATAGTCCTCAGGACCAAAACTCCCAACCAACTTATCAATATCAGCAACAATACTTCTAAACAACGCATTGGGTTGCAGATTGTTTGCACCACACAATTATGTTCTCCCAAGCTTGAATTCAGAATTATAGCAGAATCGCGAACATGACTGTCACCAACCACCAATATTTTGCGCGCACTACGCTGCCCATTGTTACGATGAGGGATATTTTGTGTCACAGCACCTCCATATCTTACTTTATGGACATCTTTCTCACCTATTTTATTATCCGTGCTGTACATGTGTTGAACATTTCCTTTCTCGATTTTTTTCTTCTGATATCCTCTGCAGTTAGTGGCTCCCTCCTGCTCCGCTGTAGATGTCTTCCCATGCGGTGGCATATCAGATCTGATTCGCCCTACTGTTCTGTTATCAGAAGTTTTTTTAGTACCGTTCTTCTGTATCGTCAAAACTTCAGTCTGGCTCGCGATCATTCTTGTATCTGTTTCGGTTTGTACCTCAACATGGACTAGAATATTTTTTCTTTTCTGTGCTGTAAGATCACTAATGGTTTTTTGAAGTGTCTCTATGCACACATAAAAATACGGTGTTGGATCCAACACTTTTTTAACTCCATCTAGTTGTTCCCTCACGTCCATTTACACAAGTTGTTGGAATCGACGGAGTTAATTTTTTTCGGTGTTGTTTTAGCTACATGAAGTTGTTAGATTTACATGCAGACGGTGTTAAGGTATTTCCGCGGCAGTGTTGGAAAGTTATTGTCGTAGTGTTGATATTTCACATGTATAATGTTGAAAATTCATTTTAGTAGTGTTGAAATTTCATTCTGTCGATGTTCGAAATTCACTGAACCGTGTTAAACATTCATGGGATCGGTGTAAGTTCTTCACTGTAACAGTGTTACATATTCATTGCTTCGTAGTTAGAAATTCAGTTTAACAGTATTGAATTGTCATTCTATGTGTGTTGGAAATTCACTGTGACAATGTTAATAATTTACTGGTTTCCTGTTAGAGCTTTACTGCAGCAGTGTTGGACTTTCATCTCCTAGCTGTTAAAATTTCTCTGAGACAGTGTTAAAATTCCATTGACTCAGGGTCTTTTTCATTGCAAATCAAGGCAGTTATGCTAAGCTCATATTGTTCAAATGTTTATATAACTGTATTACGGAACTGAGGGATGATGAATAACAAAAATCAATGTCATTAATAATTTTTTATTATCTCCATACATTTTAATTATAATATTATATACTTAGTAATATTATATAATTTCATACTTATTTACCAGCCAGCAAATGTGGCAAATTTTCTAAGCATGCCAAACATATATCTTTTGTGTCATCTTTTATTATTTCATAAGCTTGAAAATATTCACAGTATTTAACAGATTTGTAACATATTCAAAGAAAGTAATATTTTGAATCACAATGAAATATGGCCTCAATTTTTGAAAATGGTTGATCCGTTTTTACTTCCTTTAAAGCGTTGTCCAGTGATAGGGAAATCTGAAAATAATGTAAAGAATTACATAAAGTTGCAAGGCGCACACATTTAAAACGTACGTGCTGATAAATAATGAGCCTATCCACAGCTTCTACAACAGAATTTTTTTTGATATCTCCTCGACCTTAAGCAGTTGGGGGTAATAAATATAGTAAACACAAGAGACCATTCGTGTCGTCATCGCATTCTAAAAAGTAGCTAAACCTAAAAAAAATATATTACCTACTGTCCAAAAATACCATTAGGTAGATTTTCAGATACTTCTTTTAAAAACCTTTTGAATTTTGTTAATAACTTTTGGAAATTTCTCCACTAAATTTCCGTTATTTTTATAAAGTAAATAAAAATCCTGGGTTATCTGTAACAAACCAATGTGAGATTAGCACGGTTAACCTTTTAGCTTCGTGTTGTATATTACAAGGCCGGGTGTGTCTAAAAATCGAGGGTAATCTTCTAAAATATTTTGACTATTTTTCCTAACGTTAAATGTTCTCAACATAGACGCAAAAATTTGACTTTCTTCGGTCTTTACACATGCATTTTTTAGAAAACTAAAATCATTATTATTGTCCGTCATATGACATTCGTCTTCCACATTTTTAGAAGCAGGTGGCATTAATTTATTTTTTTCACTAGTGTTACCTACCACTTTAACGGGTTTTAACAAGGGGCCGGCAGAGACTCACTTTAGTGGTAGTGGTAACAATTCAAAACACAGGGCTCACAGAAAATAAATAAATATTCTTTATTTAATAAACCAGATAACAAAATAAAGCAAAAAGATATTAAACAAATGGTAAACATAAACAGTGTCTGTTGCACTAAGGGTGGGCTATGCGTCACTTAGCACTTGTTGAAGGGTGGTGGGGTGCACTCGCGTAATTCCAATTGTGTTACCGGCACTAGGGTTGATTTGTGTCACTTAGCACTTAGTGGACGGGTGGTGGGTGCACTCACGTAACTCCAATAGGGTTATCGGCACTAGGGTTGATTTGTGTCACTTAGCACTTAGTGGACGGGTAGGGGGTGCACTCGCGTAATCCAATTGTGTACCGGCACTTTAGGTCACTTAGCACTTACTGGACGACACTCACTATCGTGGCGCGATATAGTCCCCAGGATACGTTGGTGGCTCGTGCTGCGGGCCTGAAGGAGCCACAGTCCAAGACGTTGGGCCAATTGGAGGGCCTTGATGCCGTTGGGCCTGGTGCTGTTGGGCCTGAATTGGTATTGTAGGCCAAAGGCGTTGGGCCAATTGGAGGGCCTGGATGCCGTTGGGCCTGGTACTGTTGGGCCTGACTTGGTACTGTAGGCCAAAGGCGTTGGGCCAATTGGAGGGCCTTGATGCCGTTGGGCCTGAATTGGTACTGTAGGCCAAAAGCGTTGGGCCAATTGGAGGGCCTTGATGCCGTTGGGCCTGGTATTGTTGGGCCTGACTTGGTACTGTAGGCCAAAAGCGTTGGGCCAATTGGAGGGCCTTGATGCCGTTGGGCCTGGTACTGTTGGGCCTGAATTGGTACTGTAGGCCAAAAGCGTTGGGCCAATTGGAGGGCCTTGATGCCGTTGGGCCTGGTACTGTTGGGCCAAGTATGCTGACGGCCTTAATGCTGGGTGGCCGGTATTCTTCGGTGGCTTGGTCTTTAGAAGATCTTCCTGGTTGTTGAAGCTGGTGTAAAGATGTCTAAAGTTGCCAGTTGAAGAATGGTTGAAGAGCTGGTTGTTGCTGGTTGATGTTGTCGGTTGAAGATTCGATTGAAGAGTCGATGATCATTTGGATTACGCACCTCAATTTATACTTCTATTTTCCCCATACTTCTTATGGGCGCAAACTCTAATTGGCTGCTGCTGATGTCAGCAGCTACTCTATTGGTTGCACACGGCACCACCATGACGCGCACAACACCTTTCCGTTTGTCATTGGTTCGTCTCAGTCACACCACTTATTTACCGCACTGCCATTGGGTCCCGCTGATGTCATGTTCTATTTGATTGGTCCGCGTCATATTTCGGGGTTCACACACTCTCTGAACAAAGATCTGGGCGTGTCTGCGAGACAACGTCGTATATTGGCAGGGGGCCAATGGTAACAAACGGCCCCCCCTGGAAAAGACGTTGTCTCACAGAACGTTCCAGATCCCGTGAAGCACCCACTAACACTTTCACTCCCGATGACTGGGCCCGGGCTGTGGTTCTTGTTCAGGATCTGGGGCTGGTTCTCGGCCTTCTAGTTGCTGGGGTGGTGGTCTGGCGTTAGTTGGCCTAGCGATCCGCAATTGGTCAATGTGGTATTTGACCCACTGCCCTCCTGGTCGCTCCACCCAAACCGAGGTTGTCCCGGCCACTTCCTTGACCGGATATGGACCCATCCACTTTTGGCCAAACGGCCTTCCATGTGGCTGGTATGCCTTAACCATCACTAGGTCACCCGGTGCGAGCTGTATCGGCATTGGTGCGGCTGGTTGTGCGTAACGGCGCTGGCGGTAACGCTGCTCGTGTTCATGGATCCTGCGAGTCCTTTGGGGTCGGGGTTCGGCATTATCTGGCAATGGGTCCCTCCATTCACCTGGCCTTCGTAGTTCGTGCCCAAACAGGGCGTATGCCGGGGAGCAACCAGAAGCGGCATTTTGGCGGCAGCGCAGGTTGAATAATACCTGATCTAGCTTTTCATCCCAGCGCTCCGGCGTCTGGCCTTCCAGTTGAAGTCTCAGGCCTTTCTTCAACTCTTGGTTTCTCCGTTCGACTGGGTTCGCCCTGGGGTGGTATATGGGCGTTGTCCAGTGGATGCACTGCCAACGTCGCAGTGCAGTGTCCCAGCCGACGGAGGTGAACTGGGGGCCGTTGTCGGTTATAATGGCCATGGGGTAGCCGAAGCGTTGGAAGACTTCCTCGAGGCACAATTCTATGGTATGTGTATTTGTGTTAGGGACTGCTCGTGCCTCTATCCATCTCGAATGGAGGTCCATTACCACCACGCCGAACTGGTTCCCTTTTCGTGACCTAGTAAGAGGGCCCACGATATCCACTGAGAGTACTTCGAAGGGTTCTCGTGGTGCGTGTGGTCGAAGTGGGGCTCTCGTTTGAATGGGTCCCCTCTTAAAAGCGTTGCACAGTCTGCACCCGCGTACGTACTCCACTATGTCGGCTCTCACGCTTGGCCAATGGAATCGTCGCGTAATGGCACCATGGGTTTCGTCCATTCCAGGGTGTCCGGCTGTAGGACTGTCGTGGTATTGGTATAGCACTCTATCTCGTGCAGCCTGTGGCACCAGTATGGGCCGATGTTCCCCATCTTTGTAGCGGATAAATCCATTCTCATAAATGAATTCGGGGTGTGGCCCATTTGCTGGATCTTGGAGTTGGTGAGCCAAATCCCTAATTACTGGATCGGTCTGCTGCGCATCTTGGAGTGCATGAAACAATGGCTCTTCTTCCTGCATTAAACATATCCTTTCTTCCTGGTTTGTTTTGTTGAATGTTGGTGTGGTTGTGGGAATCATCCTGTCCCAATCTTCTATCTCCGGAGGCGTTTCTTCTGTGCTTGGGTGACGTGAGAGGGCGTCCGGTAGTTCGTTAAATCGGCCTCGGATGTGCTCAATGGTATATGAAAATTCTTGCAGGAGCAATGACCAACGTGTTAACTTGGATTTAGTATCCTTAAAACTATTCAGCCAGGTTAGTGCCTTGCTATCCGTTCGCAGAGTAAATGGCCGATCCTCCAGATACGGCCTATAGCGGCGTATGACCCAGATTACCGCAAGGCACTCCTGTTCGTTTATATGGTATCTTCTTTCCGTTTTATTGAAACGCAGGCTGGCGTAACTAATAATCCTGCGTTGGTCATGCTCCCCTTGATACAATACGGCGGACGCCCCCACAGCGCTGGCATCAGTTTGTAGGATGAATGGAGATCTGAAGTCTGGACGATGCAGGAAGAGGGGTTGAGCCACTGCCGCCACTCCAGTGGCTAGCAGGTCCGTCAGGGGGGCCATTATTTCGGAGGAACGTGGAACGTAATCCCGAAGCCAGTTTACAGTTCCCAAGAAATGTCGCAGTGCCTTCCGGGTTTTTGGTGGTTCCGCCTCCTGGATGGCCTGAATATGAGCCGTCTGGGGCCTGTTACCTTCGGTCGTAACCACGTGGCCCAGATAATTTAATTGTTGGTCTGCGAAACGGCATTTCTGGAGATTCAGTCTAAGGCCGTGTTGTTGAATTCGTTCCAATATTAATCGGAGATGGCAGAAGTGTTCCTCTAGTGTGTCTGAGTATATGATTATATCGTCTAGATATGCTATGGTGAATTCTTGGAGGTACCCCACCAATACGTCCTGAACCATCAATTTTTGGAACGTGGTGGGGGCCCCTTTCAGGCCGAAAGGCATTACGTTAAATTCATAGGCCGCCCCTCCAGGGGTGGTGAAGGCGGTCAGTTTCTTTGAGTCTTCATTTAATTCCACTTGCCAGTATCCACTGCGCAAGTCCAGGGTGCTGAATACTTTTGCCGTTCCAAGGTCTCTCAGTGTTTCCTGGATCGGCGGCAATGGACTGACCTCGTCTATCGTCTTGTCATTTAGACGGCGGAAGTCCACGCAGAATCGTGGTTCACCGTTTTTCTTAGTTACCAGTACTATCGGGGAGTTGTATTCGCTGTGGCTAGGCCTTATCACCCCAGTGGACAGCATCTCCTCGACTTGTTCCGTGATCACCTTTTTCTTTTGCGGTGTGTATTTGTATTGTGGTACTCGCACAGGGGTATCCTCTTTTAGACGGATCGTATGTCTAGTAGTGGCGGTGGTGGTGATTCGTCCACCTTCCTGGAATACCCCTTGGAATTCCTGCATGACTGTTTGAAAGGAGTTCTTTTGTTCTTCTGACCAAGACTGGGTGTCGACTGGAACGGCATTTAGGTCGAGGCTACAGGTTGCCTGTCCTGGAGGGGTGGTGTCAAAATAGATGGTATGGCGTTGTTCCACCCCTACGTGTATGCAGCCCCTGACATAGTCGATGATGGCGTGGTTCTGCTTCAACCAAGGATGGCCAAGGATTACCTCCGCCTGGAGGCCATTTACTATTAGTGCTTCACACTCGAACTGGTAGTCACTGCTTGTGACCGCCATCAATCTGCCCCTTTGATTGGTAGTAAACTTTCTATCTTCCAGGGCCATAGTAAATTGGACTGGCTTCATGGTTGTTGTGGGCCCAGACGTCCATTTGGGTCTTATAAGGTTTCTGGTGGCGGCACTATCTATCTGTGCCGTCACCGGGCATCCGTGAATGTGTAGCTGGATGGATGCCGTTTGTCCTATGTTTGCCGTGGTGATTAGGGCCGTTCCGGCATTTTGATTGGAGCGGCCCCGTCTTCTTCCCCCGATACCCGATTAGCTGGTGGGTGACGGGTTGCAAAGCTGGCTGGCTGTTTCGGGCAGTCCCGGTTATAATATCTTTCGGGGCAAAACCAGCAGCGCGGGAGGGACCTTTCTGGAGGCTGTTCCCTCTTCTTGGGTGTTGGCGCAGCGGGTTCTGCTTCCTTTTTGACTGATGGTTGTTTGCCCTTAAAGTTCTCGTAGATGGTGGACCATTTTTCGCATGATAGTTGCAATTGGTCCATAGTTTGAGGCTCGTTCTGCGAGATCTGGATGCAATACTGTTACGTCATTAGTGTGGTAATGTGGTTGACCAATTCGGCCTCTGGCCATTGGGGGTTTAATCTCAAGCACAGGCGTCTCATGCGGGTGATGAAGGTAGATGGGTCTTCATCACCCTTTTGCCTGGTGTCGCATGCCAATTGCAATGCACGCTTCTTTTGTGGTCCCATAAACTCTCTGCCGAACCTGTGGCAAAATTCTCCTAAGGTTCCAAAACCCCCTTCGTTCTTGCGGAACCATGCCGCTGCTTCGCCCACCAGGTATGGCCTAACCGCATCATCCACATCCTCTGGTATTTCTAAACTTTGGTTTTGGAGGTATTTGTTTAGCCGGGCCAAGAATATTTCCGGGTCTTCAACCAGATGGCCACTAAAAGATCTTGGCGGTGTGATGGTAGGGGTCTCGTGACGACAAGTTCCGCAACAATGACTTGCGTATGGATGAATTCTTTCTTTAGGTACCATGTGGTTGCTTGAAGTGACACTGGCGGCGTCTTCTTCCAAATATATGAAAGGTTCAGGAGTGGCAATTCGTTCCGGGATGATATTTGTGTTGGCTTCCAACTGAGGCCTGGGTTCAGGTGTGGAGTTGTGTTGAGGAATGTTTGGTTCGGTATTGTTTGTTCGTGAACCTGTAGTTCCTTCTGTAGGGACGGCGGCAGCCTGTTCCAGAGTTGTTAATCGTCTTCCCAGGAGGCGGAGTTCTTCGATCAGAATTGCCAGCTGAAGTTCTGTCTTAACTGCTGCTGGTGTTGAGGCTTTGCTGGGAGTCTGTGGTGGTGGCGTTGGGATGTCTATCTCCACGTCGCTGCTTTGTTGTGTCCGTCTTCCTTTTCTTGGTTTCGGCATTGTTGGGGTTGGTCCTAAGCACTACACTGCACTTAAAGTCCCACGTTATTGGGCGCCAAAATTGTTACTTACCACTTTAACGGGTTTTAACAAGGGGCCGGCAGAGACTCACTTTAGTGGTAGTGGTAACAATTCAAAACACAGGGCTCACAGAAAATAAATAAATATTCTTTATTTAATAAACCAGATAACAAAATAAAGCAAAAAGATATTAAACAAATGGTAAACATAAACAGTGTCTGTTGCACTAAGGGTGGGCTATGCGTCACTTAGCACTTGTTGAAGGGTGGTGGGGTGCACTCGCGTAATTCCAATTGTGTTACCGGCACTAGGGTTGATTTGTGTCACTTAGCACTTAGTGGACGGGTGGTGGGTGCACTCACGTAACTCCAATAGGGTTATCGGCACTAGGGTTGATTTGTGTCACTTAGCACTTAGTGGACGGGTAGGGGGTGCACTCGCGTAATCCAATTGTGTACCGGCACTTTAGGTCACTTAGCACTTACTGGACGACACTCACTATCGTGGCGCGATATAGTCCCCAGGATACGTTGGTGGCTCGTGCTGCGGGCCTGAAGGAGCCACAGTCCAAGACGTTGGGCCAATTGGAGGGCCTTGATGCCGTTGGGCCTGGTGCTGTTGGGCCTGAATTGGTATTGTAGGCCAAAGGCGTTGGGCCAATTGGAGGGCCTGGATGCCGTTGGGCCTGGTACTGTTGGGCCTGACTTGGTACTGTAGGCCAAAGGCGTTGGGCCAATTGGAGGGCATTGATGCCGTTGGGCCTGGTACTGTTGGGCCTGAATTGGTACTGTAGGCCAAAAGCGTTGGGCCAATTGGAGGGCTTTGATGCCGTTGGGCCTGGTATTGTTGGGCCTGACTTGGTACTGTAGGCCAAAAGCGTTGGGCCAATTGGAGGGCCTTGATGCCGTTGGGCCTGGTACTGTTGGGCCTGAATTGGTACTGTAGGCCAAAAGCGTTGGGCCAATTGGAGGGCCTTGATGCCGTTGGGCCTGGTACTGTTGGGCCAAGTGTGCTGACGGCCTTAATGCTGGGTGGCCGGTATTCTTCGGTGGCTTGGTCTTTAGAAGATCTTCCTGGTTGTTGAAGCTGGTGTAAAGATGTCTAAAGTTGCCAGTTGAAGAATGGTTGAAGAGCTGGTTGTTGCTGGTTGATGTTGTCGGTTGAAGATTCGATTGAAGAGTCGATGATCATTTGGATTACGCACCTCAATTTATACTTCTATTTTCCCCATACTTCTTATGGGCGCAAACTCTAATTGGCTGCTGCTGATGTCAGCAGCCACTCTATTGGTTGCACACGGCACCACCATGACGCGCACAACACCTTTCCGTTTGTCATTGGTTCGTCTCAGTCACACCACTTATTTACCGCACTGCCATTGGGTCCCGCTGATGTCATGTTCTATTTGATTGGTCCGCGTCATATTTCGGGGTTCACACACTCTCTGAACAAAGATCTGGGCGTGTCTGCGAGACAACGTCGTATATACGTATATTGGCAGGGGGCCAATGGTAACACTAGGAGGTAATCTATTCACAGTCCGTAGTCGATTTTCTAAAAATCCAGTTCTTTGTTCTGGTTTATAAAATAATTCCTACAAAACAAAAAAGACCAATATTACTTACACACATGTAAATTCATTTCTAAACGGCTTAAGTATACAAATACAGTATTAGCACTTATATATCCTTTTCCTTCATTGTCTTCAAAACATTTAAAGAATTTTTCAATTGCTTGGCATATTTTAGTTTGATATCTTTGTTCGGATATGATTCGTATTTGTCAATCATAATTGCTATTGTGAGATTTGTTAATTTTTTCCTATTAAATATGCTTAGTTGGCCTGTATCTTTGTACTCCTTGAAAATTTTCGTACTTTCATTTGTTGATTGCAGACTCTTTATAAAATCCTGTATATAGATTCGAAACATTCGATAATATGATACCATCAGTAGACTGAATATAATATAATAACTCTATACCTCATCACTAAAAGAATAACAAAATCGTTTTCCATAATCTTCTGGCTTTGGCGAAAGTGAACGCGCGCAACTAATATTTAGGGGTACATCGTCTATTGCTGATGGATTTGTCACTGTTGTCGCCAAGGAATTGAAACTACGCGGAGCTATTTCAAACAATAAATTAAATATATATGCATATATGTATGAATACATATTTCATACTTAACGGTAGGTCAGTGTCTAAATCTTCATTTTCCAGTTTAATTACTAAAGTCACATCTCTGGGACTGAACCACAAGAAATCCACTAAGAGATCGTCATCAATTTGATAATTAGCTTCGTCAAAATACTGTATTTTAGTATCTCTTGATATATCAAATCTTTTTGCAACTATAAATGCGCATATAAATATTAATAAACATTTTATTAGAAAAATTTATTTAGATAAAAACTATTAAATTAATTAACATCCTCTGATACTGTACTGCCATACAATTTAAAGAATATTTCTCTGTGAATTACATAATTAGTAATTAATTATATAATTATAGTAATTTATAGGTAAAACGTATTCTTATTATTACTATTAGTAAGTGAGAGCTAGAAAAATATACTATATTCACCATGTTTTTAGAAATGTACCTAAATGTGTGCGTAAATATGAAGAGGTATTATGAAATTCCAACAAAAAAAAATAATTACTTACCAGTTGTATTAACTGCTTCAAAGTCAATTACCTCTTCAGCAACTTTAATCCATTTCTTTAAATTTTTATATTTTATTCTGATGAATATAACCTGCTCCTTGTTAACTCTGGAGAAGATGTACTTAAATTGAGGAAATAATATGCGTAATACCGAACATATCTGCAACGGTTCTATTTGAACATGTGTGTAATCAAAAAGGTAACCTTGGACCTTTTTCAACTACCGCCAATGTTGTATTTTCACTTTTCAGAGACTTTTTAACATCGTCGCAATGTCAAGAAGGTTTCTAACAATTTTATACTGTTAAACATTTACATCTCGGTGATATTTCAACTCGTTTAAGAAGTTAATTTAATATTTAACTACCACAAGGTGTTATTCTGTCTACCAGTTAGTTGTTGAATATTTTTAACTACTTCATAAGTAGTTGAATTTACTCTGAAAAGAAATAATACAACACCTAGAAGGAAAAATTGTAACAAATAAAAAGAAAAAATCTAACACTCTGCAGTGAAATTCCTACACTTTCATATTTAACACCGTAATATTTTTATGTGTGTGGTATCTTTCTGGTGGGAACATTTATTTTTAAAAAATTTAACTTTATTATATTGTTGTGAAAGTTGTTCTTCCAGTTCCTGCACTCGGTATGTTGCTGTCGCTAATTTATCCCTCAGCTCAGTTATAAGGTCTTTCTCAGCATCTATTTCCTTTTCGTTATCAGATACAATGGATATGTAGCTGGTATTGGAATTGGACGAGTTCAGGTTTCCATCCTTTTGATTTTTAATATCCTTGATTTTTTGTGATCTAGTTGTAATTCCGGTAGACATTTTGGGAATAGTTCAATGTATTTCAAAAATGTAAGGCAAACAACATAAAAAAAATCGACCCCTGTATACACGAAACAAAATTTGTCACGGATAATGAAGCACAATTCCAACCAGCTAACTACTACGAAAGATAGAGGAAATTTTTGGAGTATATAATGATATTAATTTCAACTCAAATTTACACGTGCTGCTCGTAAAATTCGTCACATACACACACGTATTACAATTAATACAATTACTCATTCTGAATCGTTACATTAAATGTATACGTAACGACTGAATAACTATTCTAAAAAATGAGGTGTGGCCACCACACGACTTTCTTATACGTAAGAAAGTGTTGCTTCCGGTCCGAATTTTGAAATTTCATTTATACAAAAAATATTCCAAATCCAACTCTAAATACTTTTGTACTCTTCATAAATATACATAGAATGCATAACTTACGACATATTTGCATAAAATCGCTATTCGATAAGAGTAAAAGTGGTACTTCCGGTCTGAATTTTGAAATTTTTTTTATATAAAAGATATTGAAAATTATGTTTTAAATACTTTTATACTCGTAACGTACTTGTCTTAAAAGCATGACTTGCGAGATATTCGCAAAAAACCGATTTTCGATAAGAGTAAAAGACCTACTTCCGGTAGGAATTTCGAAAAACTTTTTAAATAAAATTGTTCTCAATTTTAATTTTAAGTACATATGAATTCTTTATAAATTTGTATAAACTTAGTATTTGACGAAATATTGGCAAAATTCGATTTTTATACTGAAGTAAACTGCTACTTCCGGTCTACCGATTTTACTGAAAAACTAATCAGATCTCAAGAGGGAGATTATACACGTAAATACAAAATTTGGAATTGATATCTCCAGCGGTTTGACCGCTATCGTGGTCACAGACAGACACACAGACAGACAGACACACAGACAGACAGACACACACACAGAGAGACATTTTTTTAAAAACCACTTTTTTGGTATCAGGGGACCTCAAAACGTGGACATCTGCAAAAATCTCGAGGTCGAAAATTTTCATCATCACAATACTTCCTTATACTACGTATAAGAAAGTAAAAGCATCTTAAACGTAAAGAAAATGCAATCGCTTATCTATTTTATAAAGCGCATAACAACACGTACGCTACTAAGAATTTAATGATAATTGTGTTCTCAGCGTATATGAGTGGAATCATAACACCTCCCCTGTAAGATTAAAATTTACACTGTAAACCAGTTAAATTTTGTGAATTAGAATTATTTTCTGAATTAGGCTTAAAACAATTTGATTTCAGAAACTTCTTATTTCTAATAAATTTGACAATTATATAAATACAAACTATTACAATTATACAATATAAAATAATGATCCAAATACTGGGGTCCTTATTTAAGAAATTTACATCATCTTCAATATTCCTTTGTAAATTATCTAAATGGTTTATTAAATCTTTAGTTTCTTCTAATTGAACGGATTTTAAATTTATAGGATATAAATCAGTTTTGGTGTTACTTTTTATTTCAATATTGTATTCAAAATTAAATAATTTATACCTACTATTTCTGGTTTTATATGAATTTTGTATAATAATACCATTAATAGTTACAATACAGTTCGGTGGAATATAAATAATATTTGTGTTTTGAATTTGTTTAGCGTACTGATTATCATTACATGAAATTGACATTTTAGTTTGATTAGCTGATACAATTATCCAGTAATTATTCTCAATTTCTTGTATCTTTATATCATCTAGGATTATTGGTATTTGTTTACAACTTTGATAATTATTTGACAATGATACAATTTGTATTTCACATGGACTCTCATCACTTATAGGTGTTAAATTTACAGTTTCACACAAAAATTCATGAGGTAATATTTCTTTACATTTTTCATTTAAATTACTATAATATTGTTCATTACTTAGCATATAGTGGGTTGACGGAATTATTGTTCTTGGTGTATGCCCATATTTCATTGGAAGTGAATATATGTGATAGAAATTATAGACAATCTTCGAAACTAGTGGTACTTCGAGAATGAAAACGATATTCATATCGTGCTGATAAGCTTTGATATTTATTAGTGATTCTAGTACCATGATGTTGTCCATTGAAAGTTTTATCGGAAGTATTGATTGGTGACTGTTAATTGAAGAGAGGTCCTGAAGTAGTAAATGCGGCTCAATAATAGAAGGATGCATTGTATTTAATCTAGCAAATACTAAAGATGATCTGATATCAGACAGTATTCGGGCTATCATCATTAAACTATTTGTTAATTGAGAATACACTATAGATAGGGTAATGTAATCGTACCTTGATTCTTGATATTTCTTCGATTCTGTGATTATTTTTCCAATTTGTATTATTCTACTTTGGATGATTAGTTGATTATGCTTCAAATTTGCTACTGTATTGTTGAACGAGGTAATAGCGTGTTTTGTTAGCGATACATATTCTTTTAAAATTTGTGCCTTCTTTTTATTTGATTTTTGTAATTCTTGAAGTTGGTGATCGATTTTTTCTGCGTCTTCTTGGTCCATGTTTCCTGTAATTAATTTAATTGCTGTCCCAAGTCCATTTAAAATTCCTTTTCTTTGAACCCTGTGTTGTGGAATAACTTGTTCAATTAATTTATCAATTTCTTGTCTTAAATGTGTTATTATATACTGGGAGTTGTGCATTTCTTTTATATACCATTTTTCTGCTTGTTCTTGGTAAAACGATTGATTTAATTTAGTAGCTGCGTAACATAACGATTCATATTCCTTAATTATTTCTTCTATATTAATATCCTTAACTAATGTCCAAGTATTGGTTTTTACCTTGGCGATACCTAATTTATGCGGTAGTAATCCGGGATTATTTTTTATTTCGTGGATTTCCGCTTCTGATGCCATTTCCGTTAATCTGAAGTGGATGAGGCACCTACAACAGGTGGTTGTTTTAATCGATTTGAATGTACTATAATTTCTGATTGTGTTTTAATATTTTTTATAATGCATGTATGATTCGATCTTATCTCAATTAGTTCAAAAGGGCCGGTATATTTATTTGCCAATTTACTTCTCTTAGCTTGTTTGACATAAACGTGTTGGCCTATTTTGAATGGTGATTTTGGTAAATTATCATTTCGCTTTTCTATTATATGTTCTTTACGTGCTCTTGTTTTCTCTTTAATAGTATTATATAATCTTTTCATTCTTTCTTTGTGTAAATCGACATAATGTTCGTAAAATTCAGATTCGTAATGTATATCAAATGGGTCTAAATTTGCTGTGTATCCGAATAGTATCTCAAAAGGCGTGTACTTTGTTGTTGCGTGTATACTATTATTATATGCAATTAGCGCATATTTCATTAAATTTACAATTGGTTCGTCTTTTTCTTGAAGAAGGATTCGTAAATGTTCTAATAATGTACTGTGGAATCATTCTACTATACCGTTCGATTGTGGATTATGCGGTGTAATCGTATGAACATTGATTTTATGATCGTGCAAATGACTTGTAATTGTTCGATTAACAAATTCTGTACCATTATCCATAGTAATTGATTTAGGTATTGAGTAATGACAAAAGAAATTTAACAGTTTATCTAGAATTTCTATTGCTGTTTTGCCTTTAATATGATAAGCCTGACCTATTTTTGTAAATGCGTCAACTATGGTAAGGAAATCAGTATTTTGTATTGAAAAGGTTGAAAAGGTATGGATCTTTTCGAAAGGTCTTTCAAATGTTTCGGTTAGGTTTAGGGGTGATTTTGGAGGATTTCTATCGTATTTAGTCTTTTTACAAATTTCACAGTTGTTTATATAGTTTCTAACGTATGTTTCCATATTTTTCCAGTAATATCTTCTTTGTAAATAAGATGTTGTCTCTGTTGATCCCCGATGATTTGTTTTTCCTTCGTGATGTAATTTTATTAAATCTTTTCTTTCTTCTACGTTATCTACTGTTCGTAGTTCCTTAGTACATCTGAGAATTTCGGGTCCTTGTTCTCCAAATATCGCAATGTATTCTGCACAGAAATTTTTGTACATTTCTTCTGTATCGAAGGTTATATGATATTTTCTATTGGGTTGTAAATATTCTTTCAAGAAGTCTCTTATTAATTTTGTGTTGTTGATTTTTGTTACTTCAAGATAGTAGATGGTTTTACCTTCTTTGATTGTGAACTTAACAGGTTGTGGATCTATATACACTGTTTTTACATGAATTTGGTACGGCTTGTTGTTAATTGCTTCTTCTTGAATCGGAATACTTGTAGGCGGTGAAGATGGATCTGCTATATTCGAATTAATCGTATCTAAAACATCGTTCTCCCTGTCTAATTCTCTTAGAATGTCATCGATTTCTTCAGCCGATAATCGTCTATTGGTTGTATCGCTTAAGAGTTCGTTGAATTCATCTTCATCGATGTTTACCATTAGTGATTGTGTGTCTAAAGGATGAATTTCGATTCTAGACGGAGGGTCTGCATTCGTTTTGTATTTTCCTTTTTTGTAAATTACTTCGTAATCAAATTCTCCTAATTTTAATCTCCGGCGGGCTAATTTCGAATGTTTCAATGGAAAAAGCCACTGCAAAGGGCGGTGGTCGCTGTTAATTTTGGATTTTCGTCTGTGTAGATAAGAGTGAAAGTATTTTGTTCTAGTTCGATTAATATTTTGTTTTAACATAGATGATACCTGTCTTTGAATTTCCGCTTTGTGTATTTGCGGGTATCGATAAGATTTTGTAAATACACGAGAAGTATTTTCTTTTACCTTTATTTTGTGTTTAATCGCATTATTAGACGTCAAGGGTATTTTATCATTATAAAATACGTCTTTGTATTCACAGCAAAGAGATTTTATTTTTCCGTTTTCTTCTTTATTCATGTGAAGTTTACTTAAGTTTTCGTTTGTTTCAGTCTTATTACGATTTGTATTATCTTCTGTTAATGAGGAAAATTCATTGAAATCGTCGACCTCTATAGGTTCGTGAAAATTAACTTGCTGATCTTGGTCAGATGAATTAATAATAGCAGTATAACATTCAGCATTATTTACATTCACTACGGATGTAGGTATTTCTAAATTTGACTGGAATTTTGTATATGGAGAAAATTTATGTCCTAAATTAACATTTACGGGTAACTTTACTAATTTTTCTGTTCTTGTGGTACTTATAATTTTCCCGCCTTTGGTATTCTTAACTTGATTGTCTGTATAAAACGGTATTTTTGTTTTGCTCGTCACTAACACATTATTTTTTAAATCTATTTCTGCTTCTAATTTTCGAAGTATATCTAGACCTATTAAGCCATCATAATTTGGATTAAAATCGAATACATAAAATTTGTGTTCTAAACTGTCCTTAAAAATTTGTGAAATAGGTTTTATTATACTATGATTATGCTGACTTGCGTGACGAGCCGATTGAATAATAAAATTATCTGCTTGTACAAGGTGCGGATAATAAGATGAAGCTAAATGTGTTGAAATTAATGATTTTGTAGATCCGGTGTCTAGCAAGAATTTTGAATTTGTTTCAGGTAGGATAATGTAAGGAAGTTTTGATACAGAACTGGTAACGTTAATTTCTACTATTTCGTTGTTGTTTCCGAGGCTGTTATACGAAAATTTTCTTTTTGTGTTTGTGGTTGAAAATCCGTTTCTTCGGTGGAAGGTTCGTTTTCATAACTTGTGACGTTTTCTTGGTAATTTTCCCAATCTTCATAATTAGGATACTGGACATGATCTTGGTATGTGTATGGTTCTTGATAGTTGGGTGTATCTTGATAGAATAATTCTTGTGTATTATATGTTGGTTGGTAAATTTGTTGGTAATTAAGATTCGCTCTACTCGTGAGTCCTGATGGTGAACTTGACCAATCCATCGGTGTTGGTTTTGGTAGATTTGATTTGACAGTATTTCTTGTCATTTGTGAAGGTGATTTAAAATTATTAAATAGAGGGTTTTGTGGAAATGACTGTTGACGTTGTGGGAAAAAATGTGTTTGTTGAGGGTAAAATGGTCGTTGAAAATTATTTTGTTGAGGTTGGATTTGTGTGAAAGGATATGATTGAACTGAACGTATTGGATATTGTGGTCGAATCATAGGAGAGTTGGAAAAATGTGGGTTTTGTAATGTTTGAGATATTTTAGGTATAACTGGCTTACTGAAAGGCATAGGTGTCTTTTGTCTTTGATAATTTACATTCTCTTGTTCTTGGGCAAAATTCAATGCATCTTCTAGTTTTGTTGGATTTCTACATTGCACTATTAAACGCGTTGGTTCCCTTAACTCGTTAATAAATGATTTCAGCGCCAAATCGTGATATAATTCTATCTTATTATCTCTTAAACTAATACTTTTCTCATGCACGTTAATTCGAGCAACTAATAAGCTACATAAGTTTAAACAACGTTCACCAAATGCTGAAGGCGTTTCATTTGTGTACTGTTCTAACCTCTGCAATTCTATAATTAAAGTAGTTTCATTTCTTCTATCACTGAAGGTGTTAATTAATAATTCCTTTAATTTATCCCAAGATTGAACATTACGGACTGATGCGATCTGTGCGGCTTTGCCTGATAATTTATTTAAAATTCCTCGAAAAAGAAAACTGTTGTATGCGGTATCGTTTTCTTTTATAACGCTTTGTAAAAAACATTCGCAACAGGAAATAAAAGTAGAAATATGTAGCGGATCACCATTAAAATTAGGGATCGTTTCTAAATGATCTCGCATAGATATTGTCAGATGCGCCATGTCACTTACAGAAATATTTAAAATTTGTTGAATTATTTCTTCTAAACCGCTGCCGTCAACCGACATATACTACAATGCTAATAGTAATGATAAACAATAAAATAGTACTTACAATAAAATCAAAATTTGTTTCATTTGGTTTGTTTTCTTTCGTCTTCTTAACCTAGGGGTCGAACTTCGGCGATGTTGTCCTCCGCTCGGTTTGGAACTCGTCGGCGATGTTTGTCCTTCGATTCCTGCTGGAAGTCCTAGGCGATGTTGTCCTGGATTCCTGGTCTTTCAGATCACTGCACAATCTGATTTTTTGTTGAAAATTGCGATAATTTTCGGTTTGTAGATTTCGCGAAATAAAGTGTTGAAACACACGACTTTTTATATTCACTAAAAAGCCTTTTCGTTAATCCTACTGACTGCGCCACTTAAGTTTTTCAAATAAAACAATGCGTTTTTAAAAACAAACATTAATTTATTATTAAACTTTCTGAACCGTTACATTAAATGTATGTATACGTACGCTACTAAGAATTTAATGATAATTGTGTTCTTAGCGTATATGAGTGGAATCATAACACCGTATATGTACGTTGTACATATACCAAAGTTTCTTATAATATCTTTATAGTCTTTCTTCACACGATGTTTTTCCTCACACAAGAAACGTTTTAAATCGTCGGTACCGCAAACTTTTTCACATAAGAAATGTTAATACAGATAATACACAGAAAAACAAATCGTCCATATAAAGGCTCCCGAATTTCACGCATCAACAAATTTATTTCAATGCGATTACAGAGTTTTTCACCGTTACTTTGATATAACTTTCCCGTCTGTACGCGTCCAGTAAACACTAGAAAAACACATATATTCATGAGAGCGTAAATAAACACGTGTGTACAGTGCGACTTACGATCAGCCAATGCTTTATCCGGAACAGTTAGTAACACAGATTTTTTTAAAAAAGTAAATGCAATACTAATACTTTATAACATTAATATTTGTAGGCTGTCGTTATTGGTAAAGAAACTGGCAAAGTATTATTTATTGGTATACGAAATAAATACTGTTGTATTTGCACCCGTGCAGCTAATAAAAAAATTTCTGCATCCAATCATCGTTGTTTTCGGAATTGGAGTGGATCTTCAACGGGAATAGAAGCTGATATTATTGTAGAGGCATTTCAGTCCAGCATTGAAATGCATGGGTTAAAATACTTAAAAATCATAGCTGATGGAGACTCTAGTGTATATACCAAAATTCAAAAGGAAGTATTTTATGGAAAAGATGTTGAGAAAATTGAATGTGTAAATCATGTAATTAAAAATTACGGGAAGCAGCTTTATAAACTAAAAACAAATACTAACATCCCAGCAGTTACAAGAAAATTGCTAACAAGTGAGAAAATTAAAAAGTTACAAAACTTTGTCATGCAGTCATCAAAGTTAAGCAATGATGTAGAAACTATGAAATATGACATTTCAAATTCCATTTACCATGTATATGGCAACCATAGTAACTGTAATGAAAGATATTGTAGTGTTCTTGGTCATCAAGATAATGTATTGTGCCAAAAATTTGAAGCATCTGGATTGATACATTATGTTAAAGGTAATGTTATTTTTGTTGACTTACTTAGAACTACCTTTTTTTTTTTTGTAATAGATGCTCAAGATTTTTTAATGAAAAAAGCTCATAAGATTGTTTCGTATGAAAATAATAATAAAGCCGAGATGTTTATGTCACTGCTGTCAAAAATGAATGCTGGTAAGAGGTTGAATTTAATTCAAAGACGATCTTTTGAAGTACGGAGTTATTTGGCAGCTCTTAGATACAATGAAGGTACACTGAAATCAACATTCTTGGAACTATTCTTCATTAGAATACTATCTATTTATCTGAACTTGTTTTAGGACTATTATGGCAAGTGCAAGCTTATGAGGATGCAACAACATCAGATGTAGGGGAATACTTCTCAAAGTTAATTAGAAGAAGCGCTATGAAAAAACAGCACAAACAAAAGAGGCGATATAAACATAAGGGGTCCTGTAGTATGGATATGGATTATGGTACTGAAGCAAATCAAGCACTTTTAAATCCAGAAGAATTTAAATCGGAATGCAAACGAATTCTTCAATCCAATCAGGTTTTTCATTATAAACATTATGAACTTAACATTAAAAATAAGAATTCTCTTTCAGTTTTTATATACATACTTTATTAAGGAAGTAGGTAATAAATAACACTGACATGATCTATTTACCATTTACAATGTGAGTGGTAATATAATGAAAAAGTGTACAGGTTATTTCTTGAAAGTAATTTTATTGTTTTTTTAATGGGTGGTTACTGTATAGTTAATACAGTCTGGGTTCCGATAGGTAAGCAAGCGTAAATTCGAAGCTGGATAAGTATATCAACAGCAGTAGAAAAATGTAAACACTATAAATGCATATGGGTCGTGCATGGCTATTTGCTTATGTAGTGATAGTATTCTAAATGTCCTAACATTGTCTTGCTTTGGTACTATAAAATGTGTTTGCTTTCTATAATGCTTCTTATATCCTCTGTAGATATACTACATGTTTGCATGTTCATAAATCTGCATGTTTATTGACATATAGTATTATACATCATATATTCATTCTTTTTTTTAAACAGATTACGGAAAGTCAGCAGTGGCAAATTGCATCAGCAACTGTAGGTCAGTTTGATAATCCCATTTTCAAAATTGAAAGAAGGCGTCGCCTAACTGCTTCGAATTTTGGTGCTGTTGTAAAACGACAACGTAGTGCCTGTAAACCCTTGCTAAGAAGAATATTGTATTCTAAAGGCATATCAACTCCAGCAATCGAATATGGGAAAAACTTTGAAGCCAATGCCAGACTTAAATTTGAAAATGAAATGGGAATATAATTAATACGATGTACGATAAAGGATTGCAAAAATATGTCAAACGTGTCAAACTTGAAATGTAGGTTTGAATGACATAACCACAGCATAGGAAACATTTCAATTGACGCTAGCGCCATCTCAGCTCCAAGTTCAGTGAATCTGACAAAGATGGTAGAGTATTGAAATTTACGTTTGCTAAACAAGGATGAGTACTCTGGATAAAATCTATGAGTAAGTTGCTGGTCTGGATTGTTTAGTCTGTGGTATGTATGTAGTTACAAATATTTTTTTTCAGTATCCAGCCAGATTAAAGTCCCTAGATAATAAAGTACCACAATTGGTTTGTGCCATTCATTGAACTCTATATTTACAATAACTGGAACGGCATCGAGCTATTCCTTTACACGGCAGGCGTTGAGGCACGAGTGTGGGACAAAGACAACTATAATGTTAGGGGTATCTATTTCAGTCACGCTTTAGCTTTTATATGGTTTGATAGTTGAAAAATTCATGTCCCGTTAATATATCGGTTTAAAATCATAGTATATCTGTGAGATCCACGTTTATATTTTGTAATTTATATTAGTCTATCGAGACGCAAGTTTTCTTTTATTTTTATAATTTGAAACAGCCGATAACTGGTGCAATAATGGTTATGTTTTGTAGTGCTTATGGCTGTAAAAATGAGCAATATGAGCATGACAAACGAAAACCAATACAATTTCACAGGTAATTTTGAAACTGCCAGATTAGATGTCAAGACAAGTTTTGTAATATTTTTTGCACAAATAAATGTATTATTAATCATATATTTTTTGCTGTAGTTTCCCTTTAAAAGGCTAGACATTTTAGAGAAGAGAAAACTGGCAGCCTACTAAAACAAGTAAACTGTGTAGTGCTCATTTAACAGAATCTGATTATCAAGAAAGACCAGGGGCAACATTGAGATTATTGAAATCCTTCAGTAGAAGAATTTTTAGCTGAAGATTTGCATGAATTGCAACTAATTAAAAAAATTGTTCATTTGTATGTTACTTGCAGATCACACTCTCATGCAAAAAACTTACTCATACTAAAGAAGCAAGTGTTAGACAAAAATTTACAAAACTTATACCTACTATTTAAGAACGTGTAAATGTCTTTAACTCAATGTATAAATTTCTATAATAAATTTTTCTATGAAATTTCATAAATCTTTCACCTACTGGTTTCCTTAGATACATTTATAGATAATTATTTATAAGCAGGTTTCCTTCTATACATTTATAGATAATTGTTTATAAGCGGGTTTTCCTCTATTTAGACTATTTAATATAGCCATGTAATGTGTTAGAAAGAGATAGGTACCCCTAAGTGCGGCGGGTTGCATAGTTTTAGCCCTGCCTCACTTATTAAGCATTGAGATGCCGTTCCAGTTACTTGTATACAATTCATTGATCCCATTATAACGGCGCCAAAATGGTGGTGATTTGGTGACTTTTAGGGACTTTAGTGATTGAGTTGGTAGTGTCTGGACACGCGGAGCAATCAGCTGATCGCTGTTGACATAATGACATAAAGGGTAAGGTAAAGGTTATTACTTGCGTTGGAACCATGCCCAGTTGTTGTTTGAGTGGATGTCGAAACCGTGGCGAGAACGGATTTCGGTTTTTCCGAATACCAACATCAAGTAATGATGATCGACGTAAAGCATGGATTGCATTTATCAATCGAGTTGACTTGCCGGAACGAGCTTTGTTATGTGAGGTAAGTATCCTATATTTGCTCAATTCTTTCATATTCTTGTTCACTTGCAGAATGTTAATTTTCAGGCACACTTCGAACTTGACCAATTCGAATTAAACAGGTTGGATAATCGGAAGTTGTTAAAAGAAAGTGCAATTCCAACTATTGCAATAGCTGACTTTCCACGAAATCAAGGAATCAAACGAAAACTATTAGGTAAGATGCCTTTTGTCCTGTTCCAATTGTTAATCATATCTAATTGCAAATGTTGCAGACCCGACTGCTAATGTGACAACTTCTCCAATTGTTACCAATCGGAATCAAGAACATTTAGAAACAAATTCTGCACTACACTACAGTGGGGTATGAACTGAACTGACTACAAAGTCATACAGTGTTGATGAAGTTCCGAAAAAACTATTTCAATACATTTAGCGAGCTAGTGATGTAGGTGTAACAATGAAAACTATAATTTCGGACATGGGTCCCCTAAATAGAAGTTTCTGGAGACTACTTAACATTTCAGCCAATCATTCTAAAATAGTTAATTTTTGTCCACATCCCTTGAACAAACAAGAAAGGTTGTATATTATGCCAGACCCTGTTCATGTTTTTAAAAATCTGGCTACATCACTGATTACGCACAAAATTTTTGAAATTGATCTAGTAAATCAAAAAAATATAATCTTAGAGCCATACGACCAACGACAATTATTTGATTTAGATTCAGAAATGAATTTAAAAGTCGCTCCAAGACGAAAAGGACACATGTTTGATCCTACCCACTTTGCAAAAATGGATGTCAGTACAGCACATGCTCTTCTGCACCATGATACAGATGCTGGCAGTGAATATTTCATTGCGAAAGGGAAAATTCATCGGGCTCATGCAACCACTGCTTGGTTTTGTAAGACTGTGTTTAAATGGTTCAAAATAATTACCAGTAGACATACAAAACTTGCTTGGTCAAGCGTAGACAAGAGCATACATGAACACACTGTGGATTTTATAAAGAAATAGTCCATGAAAATGTGCCAGTAAGCTATATTATGGTAGATCATAATTTGTTGAATGAATGAAGGATGACAAGAAACCGTGTTGTAAATCTTTACTTTAATAATGAATAACAAATACTTAAACTTATTAATATATAATATTTATATGTATCTACTCTTATTTTCAGTTCTATATTTTGTTATTTATATGTATTACCTTTTTAATATACGTTTTTTGTCTTTTATATTGTACATTTATTCTATACTTGGATTTTCTGTTGAGTAATAAATAATAAAAATCAAGCACACATATATGCACTAGCTTGCTGCTTTTCGATTGGTCCTCTTTAGCTAACGACACAATCACAATTATATTTTTCTAAAGTTTATGGTGGAATTCTGTAACTTTCTCGGAAGCTCCGGCTATCGTAGGCCCTGGCAACGAAGTGACGTTGCGATGACGATTTCAGAATTTTTACAGTTAGTGACGTAGAAGTGTCAATTTACGATTTTTTGTACATAACCTTTATGTTTAACATGTAAACAGACATATCATCTCGTAAACATATACCAAAATATTTCAATTTAAAATTTTAACTAATAAGAAAATTGTTTGAAATATAATATAGCGATTGCTAACATTTTTTTTAAAGAAAATGTACGGAACATTTTGTAATGCCAAGACATAGTACAAACATATGTTTATACTGCTGCCAAGATAGCACGAAACACTTTGGAAAATTTCATCAAGAACTGTTATCATTAGGAGAGTTTCAAAGGATGTAGTATCGCATTAGTGTATAGTGAATTTGCAGATTCAGGCACATTTATGGATGATGAAATGTGATTTTTTTATAAAGCCAACAAGGACAGGTATCCCTATAAAGTGGACATTGTTTTTCTTACAAGAGTACCTAAACACAAAAAAAATACATAAACCTAGCAGACAATATCCACACAACATAAAGCATGTGTAATGTGCACAAACTAAATGTTCGAAAAAGTCTATTATGGTATCGTGTTCACAATTTAAAGTTGACTTTTTCATAAGATTTTCTAATAATAAAACTACATCAAATTGAGAGGATGTTTAACTTTATATTATGTTGAAGAAAATAAGAGGAAATTTACCAGCTGTTTAGTCAATGACTTTCTTTATTTGTAAGTCAAACCGCAAAGATTTTATCAATGTGTAACTATATTCATCGATTAATGTTTTAGGATCCAAAAAGGTAACATTAAGTTTTAATAGCATAGGCCAAAGTATATAAATGGTTGAAGGATATAGATGATTTTGTATTTAGAAAATCGACCAATCCTGTGATGTATTGTTGTACTTGGTACACCAAATCATTCGATATTATTGCAGGATTTTGTTGTCGAGCCTCTGAAATTATAGTAATTGAAAGTTCTCTTTATTTGCAGTTTTTACAGGAGAGTAACATTCATTAGGCTGAAATTTGCACTTTTTCAACTCAAAAGAATGTAAAAAATTATTGTTTAATAAATTTACCAGCAAGTATTATAAAACAATAGATGACATTTGACTCGGATAATTATACTAATATTGGATATGAATTATATGTTTACTATTAAATCTTAACAATAAAGATCAAAAAGAAAAATAATAATACTGAACTAGAAATGTGAACTTTGAATAATAGGTACTCAAATAGAGATTGTTTGTATAAATATTCAAAAATAAAACACATTTTATTGTCAAATATATTTTCTTTTCTTAACCTTACCATAAAAGTAGTGCTGAAATTTAGAAAAAAAATTACAGTATGTGAATAGAAAAAATATATATATACAAAAGGAGAGTGTTCTTCATCGGCTAAAGGTGGAGCAAGTATATCAACATTTGTGCCATCAATTACACCTACATCTCGTGCACCCCATTTTTCATAAAAACTATACAGAAGAATAATTTTTAGAACGTTTAGAAAAGATACCCTTAATTACCCTTGGTAAATATATGAACTGGGTGCTATCGATTAAACAAAATACATCTCCGGTCTCCCATTTTTTATCATAAAAACAAAATAAAGAATTATTTTTAGAATATTTTGATACAACATAATTACCCTTGCTTGACACGATTCTTCGATTCACAATCACTGGGAAATTTTATCCATTCAGGGAATAAATTGTTTGATATTACAAGACAGACCTGATGAACTATTCGACTTACTGAACTCTGACTGAGAGAAACAAAGTTACTAATACCATCACTATTCTGATAGCTGTCTGATGCTACGAAATTTAATGTTGTTAAGACCTGTAACAAATATATAATGTGCACTATAAAGTTAATATGCATTTCAAGTGATGTTTATGATAATAACCTTCAAATGTAATGGTATATTTGTTTATTCAATATGTCCATCCAATAACTGGATCACGTTTTGAACAGTGTCCTTATTCAGTCTAAACATTTGTTTAAAATGCCTGTTTGGTATTTCAAAAGGATTTCCGTGATCTCTTAAACGTTTGCGGAATATACGCATATAATTTCTAAAATAAAGAAAATAGAGAATATTATGTATACTCTATATATTTTATATTATCGATTACCTACCTGTTGTGATCTTCATCTAATAATAATGCTATAAAGCCATTCATATTTGCAAATATAAAACAATAATAATTATAACAAATAAACTAACAGAAACTATAAATATAACAACAGGAACAGTATATTAACAATAGTTATATAATAATAATATAACCACAATATAACCAACAAAATCTTTACTCACGAACGTTTTGACAGTCTACGTCACTAACTCTCAATATTCTGATATCGTCATCGCAACGTCACTTCGTTGCCAGGGCCTACGATAGCCGCAGCTTCCGAGAAAGTTACAGAATTCCACCATTAATTAGACAAATTTCGTATTTCGTCAAGAAATCAATAAGCTATTTTACAATTTGAATACATTTTTGACATATTGTTTGACAACTATTGTATTTTTGTAGTTAAAAAAAACTGACAGATTTTTAAATTTGCCGCTTCTTTGGCGCCAAAATGGAGGTAATTGCGATACTTTATATATCTAGGGACTTTAAGCCAGATGAACCTAGCACGTCCTCTATTTCTGATATGTAAATATAATGTCATTTGTTGTAATATTTTATATAATATTCTGTTTTCAGAATGGAATTTGAGGAAGTATCACAAGTAGAAGCACATCTTAAGGAGTATGCAACTTTTTTTTATCTAATGCTTAATCAAATCTATATTAATAATATATTGTACGAACTATTTACATTTTTATTTTGTAGGAATCCACTTTGGTGTCACAGGAAATATCCAGTACGTCATAGAAAAGAACTAATCTGAGCATGGAGTGATTTCAGAAGATGAATATAATAAGTAAGAACTTAAATAATTTAAAAGCTTAAAATTGTAATAATTTTTTTTTAGTATTGTTAATACTCCCTTAAATCATGAGTAAGTTGAAAAACAACTATTTTCTATTTCTGGCAGTGGCGGCTCGGGGTGGTTCACATAGGGAGTGCATAATTTCAAAATTAAAAAGTATAATACAAGAACGCTTACCCAATCTTTATAAGTTTCACTGACATACTGTTCCAGACAGGTACTGTTCATTGTTTTGACGGAATAGTAAATATAACACTACAGCACAGACTAAACAATCCAGACCGGCAACTTAATCCTAGATTTTATCCAGAGTACTCATCCTTGTTTAGCAAAGTAAATTTCAATACTCTACCATCTTTGTCAGATTCAGCGAACTTGGAGATGAGATGGCGCTAGCGTCAATTGAAATGTTTGTTAAGCTGTGGTTATATATCATTCAAAACTACATTTCAAATTTGACACGTTTGACATATTTTTGCAATCCTTTGTCGTACATCGTATTAATTATATGTTGATACAAATATGGTGTCCAAGTGTTTAGTGTGCGGGTTTGGACAGGATGAAGTTAACAAAATGCACAGGTTTCCTGCAAATCTCGACGAGTGAGTATAAATATTGTACACTTGTGCTTTAAATATGTATATTACAAAATTTCTTAGCCATCATATTATATTATATTACAAGATTTGTATATTATTATTGTCTTCTCATTATTGGTTGTGTAATTTAATTTTATTATAATAATAATAATAATAATAATAATAATAGCTTTATTTGTCCAACGGTTTACCCAGTTATAGGACAGTATTAAATATACACATAATGTACAACGTACTACTCAATAACTTATACTAATAACTCAAATATACAACAGAATTGTGAGTAATAATAAATATGAAAACAATATAATTAAGTAAAGTAAAAAAAAATATGTCAAAAAAATATGTCCCCATAGTGAAGATTAGCGGCTCTACACATCACCACCAGCGGAGATCCTTTAAGAAGGTTAGTGCGAGAAAAGGGAAGTAGGAAGGTATGGGTAAAACGAGAGGAGATTCTAGGAATGAAGAAATCAAGACATGAGAGCAAATAAGGGCAGTCAACACGCCCACTGGATAGTTTCCATACAAATCGTGCACCATGTATCTCACGACGGTAACTCAAGGCTTGCATATCATGTGCGTCCAATAAATGTGAGTAATCTATGCCACGCTGAGGATAAGTACCGGAACATTTAAAAGACAAATATTTCAGGAATCTTCGCTGCACTCTTTCAATGGAAAGTTGTAAGTAAAGATATTGAGGAGACCATACTTGAGATGCATACTCCAATTTGCTCACAACTAGACTGAAATAAAGTGTCTTCATCAACTGAATATTATTAAAAAATTTGCAACAACGCAATATGAAACCCAACGTCCTAGACGCAGATGCACACATCGAGTCTATATGGTTAGAGAAGCTGAGCCGAGTGTCAAAGTATACCCCAAGGTCCCTAATACCATTAACTCTAGACAATGTATTTCTGTTTAGGACATATACTGATGATACATTGTTTACTTTGCGTGTGTAAGATATGAAGCAACATTTATCAATATTTAACTTTAAATTGAATTTGCGACACCAGTCAGTCAAGACACTTAAATTACTTTGGAGTTGGACCACATCATTCCAGGATTTTATAGAACTGTAAATTTTCAGATCATCAGCATAAGCAAGTACCGGACACGTTAATTGCATCAGCACGTCGTTTATGTACAATATGAATAAAAGAGGACCTAGATTTGAGCCTTGTGGCACCCCAGATGACGGAAAAAATTCTGGCGACTTGTACCCATTATAAAAAACGTAATTAGGTCTCTTAGTGAGATAAGAATGGATAAGCTTGAGCAAATTCGGCGTTAATCCCAGTGCATATGTTTTATTGTATAAGTATATGTATCAATAAAAACTTTTATTATTATATCCCTATGTTTTCCTTGACAGTTTTCACTTATTAGATTATTATATTTCTTTTAATCTTATATAGAGTAGTAGTTTATTGTGTCTAATAGGTCACCGTAAGAGGGATGTTATAATACATGTAAGTAAAAGATTAATATTTATATTTCGTATCACATATTTACACCATATTTAATATGTAACACCACAAAATTACACATAAGATGCTTAAACTATGGCTATAATTATTACAGTAAGTAATATTTATTACCATAGTTTTAGTAACTTTTATGTATGTTTAATAAGCGTATTCTAAAAACAAGCTCATTTCAAATTTCGCGCCAATATGCTGCTAGCGCCATCTTCGTACCAAGTTCACTGATATGTGACAAGGATAGCAGATCTTGGATATTTTTTTTTCAAGTAGTTGCCGGTCTGGGTTGTTTAGTCTGTGACTACAGTTTAATGACATCTGACGATTTTACCATAATAGATTTTGCGTGTCTTTGACTTGCAGAACAGTTCTATCACTTTTTCATTAAAATTTGGGAAATCATTTATAAATTCTTTTTCACAAGAGAACATAGTAAGGGCATTTAATCTGTCTTCTTTCATTGCATTTCTCAGGAAAGTTTTTATTCTCTTCAGCCGTGAAAACTGGCGTTCCGCTTCAGACGTTGTCATTGGGATTGTAATGACAATTTTTAAAAGCTTAACAACTTCATTAAAGGTGTCACTTAATCCATCCAGCAGAAGGCCTAGCAGACCTACAGCACTGACTTCTATATTTTGCCTAAATTCTTCTCTAGAATAGAGAACACTTAATTCAGTTCGTAGTCTGCTCTCATTGAGGCATGGATAAAATTTTACTGCTTTAAGGCAATCTTCCGGAATTTTTTTTTGAAAAGAGGTGAACTGTTTAAAAGAAATTAAGTTTGCTAATATTAAGTGCCATGTATACCGAAATCTAGTTTTTATTTCAAGCAAAATAATATCGCACACTTCAATAGTTTCCCTCCGTCTTTGGCTACCATCAGTTACTCTTCGTCGCGTTGATGGTCGAGGAGTCAGTTCTGAGTCATTTTGTTTAACCAACTGATTATCTGTGTCAGCGATTTCGGTTCGAATTTTTCCAATAGCGCGTTCAAAATTATCTAAATTATTCTTGATTTTTAATGGATCTGTATTGACATTTTGTAATTGATTAAACAATATGTCCACATGTGGCATAATTTTATGAAAGAAAGGTAACCAATAGATAACATTTTCCTCCTCTAAAATTCGCAAATTGGCACCAGCTTGATGAATGGTAGTTTGTAAACTAGCTTCTCACTCGATTTGTTCTAGAGCTTCAATTATTTCTTCTCGGTGCTCATATATTGTATTCACTGTCCTAGAATTGAAGTTCCATCTTATTTTTGAAGAACGAGGTAAGCTTTTTCTCTGAAGGAATACTTCCAATCTTGCAGCTCGTTGTGGTGAAGTGGAGAAAAAAGTACATAATCCCGTCAGATTGGCAAAAAAAAATCTGCAATTAATACTGCTCGATGTAGCATGTTACATAATAAGATTTGTCTGATGTGCGTAACAATGTACAAAATTGGCCCTTGGATACTGGTCTTGGACATGTCTTTGCACGCCGTTAATAGCACCACTCATGACTGCTGCCCCATCATAGCTCTGTGCAATCAATTTTTCTGGGTCATCAACAAGCAAACTAATTTCGTTAAGGATGGAGGCAGATAAAGAAATAGCATCATGTCCACTAGGCAGAAGAAATTTCCAAAATCTTTCGACCGGTCTCGCGTTCACAATATATCTTAAAACAACCACCAACTGAAACTGATTGGACACATCTGTGGTTTCATCAGTTATCACAGATATGAAGTCGGTTGCTTTAATTTCACTGGAAACTTGTTCATGATACACGTTCATCATTGCATCAAGCAGCTCATTCTGTATCGTTTTTGATAATCCCTTAAAAACCGGTGCTGCTTCGATGTGATCTCTGAGTGATTTATCCAATTCTGCCGTAAAATTTATCAATTCCCGAAAAATACCCTTGGTATTCGACGTTTGCCGTTCATCATGACCCCGAAGTGCCAGTTCAAACGCGCCACAAAATCTAATGCAATTTATTATTAAATTTAACACATGCCTTTTTTTTGTTACCTGTTCATTGTGTTGTTGAACTGCTTTTCTATATGATGAATCTAAAACATTCTGAATGTTATTTTTTCCTAACATTCTTAGACTAAATATATTTTTCAAATGCCCTTCGGAATTTTCATGTTTCGTAATTTTAGCACTAAGATGAATTAAGTCTTTTATTCCGTTCTTTGACCAAGACGGTTTACCACCAAACAAAAGACGGAAAACAAAACAAAGTATTTTTAATTTCACACCCACAAATCCAGTCATTTTTCTGATAAATATTCATTTTGAATTTTCTTATAACGTCTTTATCTTTAACAGATTGTTTATTTTCTAAACATAATTGAGGCATCGGCCGTTTAAGATTTTTTATTGCGATTTTTTTATCATACTTTAACCGCGAAAACGTGTTATTCTGTAACGCAGAGACGAAATTCATCTTACAACAACGGTGAGCAGACTGGGAATCTTGCTCACACGCTATGTATTTACGATATGGAAGTAGAACAAAATACAGTTCTCCCACCTTCAATGTAATGTTAATGGCTTAACGGAGCAACGGTTGGGCTTTGCTCATGGGTATGTTTCTCTCGGTGGAAGGGGTAAACATTCGAATAGTTTCTCGTCTTTACATCCGTGCGCTGTTAGGCGTCATTATATCTGTGACGACGATCGGTGCATGTAGGTTGTTACGTGCGCCGCACACGCCACGTTCCTGTTCAATAACTATGAATACGTAATAAATAAATACTTTTAGAGTTAGTCGCCGCTTGGTTTGTTTTGTTTCAAAATTCCAGGGGGTGCAATTGCTCACTTGCTCTCATTAAAGAGCCGCCACTGATTTCTGGAAATAGAATTGTAGAATTGGCATATGTGTTAGATTGGACAATAAACTTACAATATAATCACAGTAAGATATGCACTTCAGGAAAAGTTTATGTATCTTCTGAAAACAGAATAAACATGGGTTTAAAAAGTAAAATTATGTTTAAATGCACTCTTTGTCCAAAAACCTATGAGTTTGATACTGAAAACCCAAATAAGTCAGTATCAGAAATTAATCAAGGTGCTGTTTGGGGTACATTAGCAACTGGAAGTACATTTGGACATCTTGAAGAATTTCTAAGTTGTATGGACATACCACCAATGCCAAGAAACATGTTTTATAATGTAGAAAATGATATTGGAAAGGTACGGTTACTGATTATTTTTAATAAAAAAAATATTGCTTTGTTGATAATAATGTCTTATGCATCATTTACTAGTTAATTTTTACATGTTCTGTTGTTCAAGAATGGAAACAAGCTTTATTGGCTGCTATGGATGCTGCCGGTACAATAGAGCGAGAGCATGCTCTTGAACAAAACCAATTATGTTTTGACAATGTACCATGGATCAGTGTATATGTAGATGGTTCATGGGGCAAACGATCATATGGATCAAATTTTAATTCTTTGTCAGGCATGGTGGAAATTGTAGCCAAATATACTGGAGAATTACTACACATAGCAGTAAGAAACAAATTCTGTGCAATTTGCACTAGAGCAGAAAATAGCAGCACAGATGTAAAGGATCATGTTTGTTACAAGAATTGGTTTAAATCAGCTCCAGCTATGGAATCTGATATGGTAGTTGAAGGTTTCAATTTAAGTGAATCCACTCACAGGGTACGATATCTACAATTTGTAGCAGATGGAGATTGAAGCGTGTTTGCAAAAATAAAAGAACATGCTACTTATGGCCAACAAGTTCGAAAAGTAGAGTGTACAAACCATGCCTTAAAGAATTACGGTAAAAATTTAAGAAAAATAAAAGCCGATTTTTATATTAACATAAGAGGTAGACGACTACTGACTATAAATAAAATTAATTTACTGACAAAAAGGGCGAAATGTTCAATATATGAAAATTCAAAAAGAACAGAACAAAACATAGCCCAATTAAGAGATGATATGAAGTATGGACTACATCATGTCTTTGGAGACCACACACATTGCCGGGAAGGTATTTGTAAGAAGTTGGGTATTATTAATGAAAATAAAGTTCCAGAATTGAAAAATACAGGCATTTATGAACATCTTTACGGTGATATTTTCCTTATTACTTTAATATAATTATCAAGAGCATTGCTGCAATCTACAATTAATTTATTTTATTTACACATGTGTTTTTAGGTGCATTAAATTTGCTTGTCAGGAAAGCGCACTTACTTATAGAAAATGAAAATAACAATATTTCAGAGCGCCTAATGAATATTGTGGCTCGTTTTAATATGGGAAAAAGGCTGAATTTAATTCAGCGAGGTTCATATGAACGGAGAGTATTTTTAGTTGCCCTAAGATTTAATCAATCCAGGAAGTGGCATTCCAGTCCATGGAAAGTAGTACTGGAAAAAGCCCTGGGAAATGTTTTAAACTGTATATACAAAAGTATACAACCCACAAAAAAATAAATGTCAGAAGAAGCTTTTTAGAGAAAATGTTCCAAAAAGAACAGAAACTAACACTGCATGCTGAACAACCAGAAGAGGATGCTGATACAGAGATGATAATGAGTGAATCAGCATTACAAACTGAACAGTTCAAGTAAGTAACATATAGGTTTTTTCCAGCACAAATCACAAACTAGTCAGGGGCAATTTGTTTGGTTGAAAGAACTCACAAACTAGATTCTCATTAGTTCTGACTCGTTTCTGATTTTATGTTGGAACAAACCTAATAAATAGATCTTGAAAATAAATGGATATTTTGTAGTTTTCTGAAGAACAAATTGTAACCCTTCAAAAAGCCACTGTAGGGCAGTTCGGAAATATTATTTATGAAATGGAAAGAAGAAAAAGATTAACTGCGTCTTTATTTGGAAAAGTAATCAGAAGAAGGTCAAACACACCTTGCCACAATCTTGTGAAAACATGTTTACTTAATTCGTCTTTCTATTCTGCGGCGACAGAATGTGGAATGGCAAAAGAAAAAGTTGCTCTAAGAAAGTTTGAGGAACTTAAAAATTTGAAAGTTGAAGAAAGTGGTTTATGGGTGGATCATACTTATGGCTTTTTGGCTGCTTCTCCGGATGGTAAGTAATACTGTTAGAGCACAAACTTTTCTTAAGATGCATTTTTAGGAATCGTTGGAGAAGATGCTATTGTAGAAATGAAATGTATTTATCAGCCAACACAACAATTTGATGATTTAGCACAATTAATAGGTATTTTAAAAAATAAAATTTGCCTAGAAAATACTGAGCATGGCATAAAATTAAAACAACACATATTTATTATTATCAGGTAACACATTGTTGGTTATTTATATTTATAGTGATGATTAATACATTGTGTGATATATTTTAGATACTAGGACAATTGAATATAACAAGAAGAAAAAAATGTTATTTTATAGTATATGTAAATGACAGTATACCACTATAGTCCAGTCGAATTAAATTAAGTTCTATTCTGGAATATGGTTTTGTCGCCGATTTTGTTATAGGTACATTTGACCCCCACGAACATACCCTGAAAAATGCCAAAAGTTTAAGGTCCGGGTTTGGCCGTGAGAAATTGTTAAACAATTGAAAAGTGACATTTTCCGGTTAAACTTTTTTCCTGTAGGTTAAATGTGAAAACTGTCCGTACAAAAGTTGTTCGCCCCATCATTCCCTAAAAAACAAGCCATTGCACGATTATCATTATTTGTTTAGCTGAAAAATGCATAAAACCATGGCAATTTTTATTTTTTATTTTTTGCATTCAATCGATGAATAATCAACGTATGGCTTTGAACCTCATGGTGCAGGCAATATAAAATGTCCCCCAGAGACAGTGCAAAGTTCACTCACCTGTGTTGTATAGTTGAGCTACAATAAGCAACAAGCCAAAATTCCTAAATTAGCTGTCCCTTCCTTGCATATTGTCGCACATGGTTCAAAAAAATCATGGTTTTAACTCATTGAGAGTACTTTCCGAAAATGAAAAAAAAATATTTTTTTTTCTCAAAAATTGCCATTTTTTTGGAGGTTCGAAATTATTTGCTTATAAACAAATGAAATATCTCCGACAATTGACATATTATCGTAAATATTATGGTAGATTCTGCTTCCTTTCTCTTCAACGAGTAATTTGAGACTAATTTTATACGAATATCTTGATTAGAACTGGAGATAACAACGTTCTACGTTTATTATCGTTCTGGTGGATATTTAAGAAAAAAAAATATCAAATTTTTCTCAATACCTCAAGGAATCGCCGTGAATTTTTTCAAATCTGTAGGAGCATTCTATGTAAGTCAAAGAAATTAATGAAGTTCGGCGCGCGCTGGCGGTGGGAAAAATTGCGACCGGGGGGCGTGGTGGGGTAAGCCAGAGGCTCCGCGCGCCGCCCGCGCCGAGCCCTACTCGCCGGTTATTTAACAAATATATAACTCCGGGCTGCGCGCGGAGCCTCTGGCTGACCCCACCACGCCCCCGGTCGCAATTTTTCCCACCGCCAGCGCGCGCCGAACTTCATTAATTTCTTTGACTTACATAGAATGCTCCTACAGATCTGAAAAATTTCACGGCGATTCCTTGAGGTATTGAGAAAAATTTGATATTTTTTTTTCTTAAATATCCACCAGAACGATAATAAACGTAGAACGTTGTTATCTCCAGTTCTAATCAAGATATTCGTATAAAGTTAGTCTCAAATTACTCGTTGAAGAGAAAGGAGTCTACCATAATATTTACGATAATATGTCAATTGTCGGAGATATTTCATTTGTTTATAAGCAAATAATTTCGAACCTCCAAAAAAATGGCAATTTTTGAGAAAAAAAATATTTTTTTCCATTTTCGGAAAGTACTCTCAATGAATTAAAACCATGATTTTTTTGAACCATGTGCGACAATATGCAAGGAAGGGACAGCTAATTTAGGAATTTTGGCTTGTCGCTTATTGTAGCTCAACTATACAACACAGGTGAGTGAACTTTGCACTGTTCTCTGGGGGACATTTTAGGTATATTGCCTGCACCATGAGGTTCAAAGCCATACGTTGATTATTCATCGATTGAATGCAAAAAATAAAAAATCAAAATTGCCATGGTTTTATGCATTTTTCAGGTAAACAAACAATGATCATCGATCGTGCAATGGCTTGTTTTTTAGAGAATGATGGGGCGAACAACTTTTGTATGGACAGTTTTCACATTTAACCTACGGGTAAAAAGTTTAACCGGAAAATGTCACTTTTCAATTTTTTCTCACGGCCAAACCCATTGGCATATTCCAGAATAGAACTTACTTGATTTCGTGTCTAATTCGACTGGACTACTACATATTGAGAAAATACACAAGGATGAAGAAATTTGGTAGGAAAAAATGTTACCGCCTTTATGTAAATTTTATAAAGAGTGCATTGCACCAGAAATTATACGAGAGAATTTGCAAAAAAATAAAAAATGTGTAGATCCACCATATATATTATCTTCAATACGTAACCGAGAAGTTAATTTAAAAACGAAGAACCAGTAGCTATTTGTTCTGCTAAAGACCCCAGATAGCCACTTTGGTATGCTGGACTGCATGGGATATGGTGCTCTTATTTTTATAACTGTGTATTATTGCTATTTTTTATTGAAAATTATATATTAAATTGTTATGAATACATTTCTTTTTTATTAAGAAAAACCTATCTTGTCCAAAAACACTTATCTCATACTTTAAGAAATACATAATGCATTGCTTTTATAAAAAAATAGTATATTAAAATACAAGTTTCATAAGACACGATTTTTGCGCACGCGTTCAAGTTTAGAAAACGAGCCGCTAGGCGAGTTTTCTAAAGAACAAGTGCGCAAAATGTCTTATGAAACGTGTATTTTATACTATTTTTTCTATTTCGGTTATTAAAAGTTCAAAAAAGCTTAAAATAAGAGACATGTTTTGTTCGAATATTTTAGAAATTTTCCTTTTTTGAAGTTGGTTACTCTGATTTTTAAGTAGAACGTTTTAAATATTTGAATATCGGTGGTGCTATATGTAATTGTGTTTAAAATTCAGACTGATTTATACAATTAATTATTTCAAATTGTCAACAAAAAGGACGAAATAAATAACTGTACGGCCCCAGAGATTCGCAAAATAGCAGAAGACAATTTACAAAATCTTTCGTCCACTAACTCTCTACATATTTATCAAAACAAACTTTTATAACAGTTGTACTATTCAACATGGTAAGTAAATGTCAATAGTAGCATCCGAAAACTTATCATCCAACTCTGCTTAACAATTTATATTGCTAATTAGTAAGTGAAATGTTAGCATGTGTGCTTTTTATTCTTTGTACAATTTTATTGCACATTTTTGTTTCTTTGAAGGCTTATATTTTGACATTTAAATACGATTTGGTTCCATTTTTTTTTGTTACCAACTTAAAAAAAATTAAATTAGCGTGCGATAAAGTAATACTTTATGCAACCAAAACGGGTGTCGTAAAGTGAACTTTATAGCACCGGAATAGAAAAAGTATTTTATTTAATTTTGCACTACAGTATATAATAAAAAGAATTGCAAATACCGCGTACACGGGAATTTTCTACATCAGAAAATAATTATATAGGCATCGATTAGATTTTCGTCCAAATCATGTTTGAAACAACATGACTGTGTTTTTGCTTCAAGTGTAAAACAGTGTCCTTAAATATAAATTTCATCATGATTTAAGGGGTGTTACGCAGAAGTGCCGACTAATTGCCGCGATTCCAATTTCCAATACAATAACAAAAAATTAAAGGAAACTTGACAGGCTGTATACACAGTGCCATCTACCAGATATTGTCTGCATTATAACACCGATTTATTTAGACATAGAAAAAGACAATTGTCAATTGTTAACTTCTTTTATACAAATAATTATTTTAAAACATTTTTTAAGGGAATTACTTGCATATTATGCAATATCAACATTTAATTAAGGGAATGACATACGACTTTTGACGAATATTTTCAGTTTATTTTAAAAAATCTGTAATGTTTATTAAGCTTTGTTTCCAATATTTGACACTATTTTGCAGTAATTTATAGCTTACTCCCTAATTTAATATGTGTTCTTTCAAAATAAGTAACATTTGAAGTTAGATAAATTTTCTAAAGAGATTTGTATTTTACAAAATAAGGCTGCTTTTCTATTGTGTCGACATCTTTTTGTATTTATCTCATAAACGCCCCCGTTTCAATCTTTGCAAATCCATTTCGGTTCGGAACTAAGATTTTCGTGTATCTTAAATACAACTAGTAATAATAGGATGGCGCCACGGTATGCATTCTGAAATTAAATATCAATTACCTTAAAACATTTCAAGGTCATTTTACCTGCTTCAAAAATTTCTACCTCTACATACGATTTGTAAATTTGGTCTGTGCGTCATTCTTTGCAATTTTATTTTATGCGTATGAATCAAATCGACACTAGTCAACTTTCATGCAGAATTAGGGAGAGAAAGACGCGCGAACTTTAAGCATTCATTTGAATTTATTTGTAATAATATAGTTTGACATATCCTCAATAAAATGTTGATTGCATTATTAAATACATAATTTAAATTCAATTACTTTTTATACATTTACAATCAGTCACATTTATTTTATTTATAGATTTAGTTATTTTTTAATTCTTAAACGCTGAAGGTAAGTGATACTCTTCCATTCGACTTTCTTATTTCATACAAAACTATACAATAAATAAACAGCAGTGTTTGCGTGGTGCAAAATAAAACATTTTCTTTTACTTGATATATTTGTAATTATAGCCAAAACCCTACTATTTTTAACAGATTGTATTGGTTCCTGGGAAGCAAATTTAACAAGGAAATATAAGTACCTACATGCGATATCTGTTATATTTTATAACCAGTGCTGCCAATTGTGGGTATTTTACCCGAAACTCGGGTATTTTAATCAGACTGTCGGGTAAAATTGTGAAGCGGGTAGAATCAGGTATTTTCACATAAAACAATTAAAATTTCCTTTTCTTAACTCGATTTAGTCAACATCAGATATCAATATGTATTTTATTGTCTATTAAATCTAAACGCTACAGAAAGATTGTTGATGCATTTATGCAGCAATTTTATCAATTTCAGTGACTTGAAAGAGAAAAATGTGTTAGCTGTTGACCACACAAATATTCGCTTGTTTGTTCCATTTCTGACTGTTAAAAGAACAAAAGCTATTTGTCTTGTTAAGGAAAGTTTAGGATGGACACTTCGCAAAGATCTGTATGAAATATTGAAGGAACCTGGATGTTTTTTTCCTTAGTCATGGACGAGACGGCGGACGTGAGTGCAATAAAACAATGTGCAATTACTGTTATATACTATTTAAAAACAAATGATGTCAAAGTAACTTTTTTGATGTGGTTAAAACTGCATCTGGAAAAGCCAATGGTTTGTTCAACTCTTTGAAAAAATTCAGGAAAACTTATTTAGAATTTGTCATATACATTGGGACTTGAAAACAGATTTTAACCTTATATTTCAATCACAATCGCCACTTATTCATAAATTGAAACCTGAAACACAAAGATTGTTGATGCATTTATGCAGCAATTTAATTATCAATGTGTGACTTGAAAGGGAAAAATGTTTTTGCTGTTGACCACACAATTATCTGCTTGTTTGTGCCAATTTATTTAGGTATATCTGCCACTGAATCTTTTGAAATGTTGAAAAATTATGCATCCCAAACTGAAATTGACCAGTTTCTCAAAAGTTGTTTAAATCTTTATGTAGAGCCTGTCCCTGACATTAAAACGAGATTTGATTTTTCTGATCCAATTTTGAACATTTTAAGTATTCTTGAACCAAAAACGGTCCAATCCTATGAAATAAAATCGCTGCAAAAAATTGTACAAAGATTTTCAATAAATAAAGAATTTACAAATCTTCTAATTTTGGACATGGAATGGAAGCAGCATGGTTTTTTTAAATCATATGGAGTATGGTTTAAATTGTGAACTATTAAGTTGTGAAGTTTATTGGAAAATGGTATTTGAATTGAAAAATGCTGCAGATGTTCTTCTTTTCCCCAATATGAAAGTAGTGCTTTCCTTAGTTTTTATTCTGCCTTTTTCAAACGCATTTGTTGAAAGAATGTTCAATGATTTGAAAAATATCAAGACAGACCACAGATATGCGTTAGGCACCGCAACGCTAACGCCTTTAATGGTGACCAAAAAGAGGCATTAAAGATATGGGAGGTTGAAGATCTTACTTACATTCGAATTATTTTAGACCGAACATAGTACGTTTTATGAATTTTTTGCGTTACTTTATCATAACCCTGTATATAATGAGGCTATTATAAGATTATTGTTATTATTAAAAACTTGAAAACCGGCGAACTGACCTCCGGCAGAAAGAGTGGGCAGGCACATGTGATTTGAACTATAGAATTTGGTGAATATACCTATGTCAGAAATACCATACTGGAACATAGTGTGCAGTTTACTGTTTAAAAAATAATTTCAAAGTTTTGAAAATTGCTATCAAATAAAATGTACCTATATTTACATTTTAAGTAATTAGCAACAACCTTAAAAAGAATTTGAAGAAAAATATGGAAGGTTCTTGTCAACCATCTCCTCTCCACTTCATAAATATAAAACGGCTGCTAGGCTTTTATCGGCGTAAAAAAATCAGTTTAATTGATTTGCATAATTCATCTCATTAGTAAAAGGATAGGCATCTTTCAATTAGGATAACAGAAAACTCCATCTTTTAAAATATTGTAATTTCATTAAACTCGCAAATTAAACTATGTAGTTACTTTTTGGTTTTGTGGTGCCAACCAGTGATGCCAACTGTTGATTGTCTATTACGTACTTTCAAATAACTCTTAAGGCTGCGTTTGATAAGGTTTTGGCGGGAGAGAAATGTACCCAAAAAATACCATTTTTATTTCCATTTTTTCGGGCGTAAGAAATCAAAGCATGTACATTTTATGCATTAAGCATGAAGATAAAGGTTAAACGAAGTGAACGGTCGTATTTTTTTTTAAATTAAGTTAATATATAAGCCGTAAATAAAATGGGAAGTTAGTGGTTTTGCAAGTACTAGAAAAAATGGCTACATTTAAAAATTACACCGTAAATTTATATGTAATATAGCAAGTACACTCGGTATTTATATTTGGAAGGTAAAAATAGTAACAGTAGCTAAATATATGTGTAATTTTTAAAGTGATCCATGAAATAAAATTTGTAACATTTTTGTAAGCAATTACATACATTTACAGATATCTGTTACATTTACGTCGCCTTATAGTGTAGCACATATAGTATAGATGGCGATATTATCTTGCAATTATTTAGAGGTTAGTTGTGTGTTATACGATACTTTTATTATTTATTATAATTTAAAATTATAATTAACAGCAATTTTTGCGGTTACTAATTATAAAGTTTAGTATGTTACGAGTTATTTGAAAGTACGTAATAGACAATGAGCAGTTGGCATCACAGGGTGGCACCACAAATCATAAAAAGTAACTACATAGTTTAATTTGTCAATTTAATCAAATTATATCATTTTAAAACATGGAGTTTTCTGTTATCTTTAATTGAAAGATGCCTACGGATTTTTTACGCCGATAAAAGCCTAGTAGCCGTTTTATATTTACGAAGTGGAGAAGAAATTGTTAGCAAGAACCTTCTATATTTTTTTTCAAAATTTTTTTAAGGTTGTTGCTAATTACTTAAAATGTAAATATAGGTACATTTTATTTGATAGCAATTCTCAAAACTTTGAAATGCCGGAGGTCAGTTTGCCGGGTTTTTAGTTTTTAATAATAACAATAATCTTATAATAGCCTCATTATTTATAATATATTAATATTAAAGTAATACCTTTACCTTACTTAATGTTTTGAAGATTTTACTACGGTTGCTGTTTCCATAGCACAATGCCCCTAGCAGCATTTTTCGAATTTCGCGGTTGTTTTAAGTTGGCTAGGAAGACAATCGAGTAGAATACAGGTAGGCTAATTCACTTTTTATTGCGAAATTACTAGACACACCGTGTACTCAAACAAAAGATTGGTCAAAAAATAGATGTAGAAACATTTAATGACAAAATTATATTTTTATTAACTAATTTTGTAGTGAAATATAACGAGTACACCTCTATATGTTATTCAATTGCGCCCAGTGCAAACATAAAACACTGGCGAAATTCGAAAAATGCTGCTAGGCTATTCAATTTTGGTTGTTGTTTTTGAGTTAAAATTTTGTACATATTTGAAACTGTTTTTATCGTTTTTATTGTGCTAATACTTGACGCTGTTTGGGTGGTGAATTTCACGGTGTGGTTGGAAGCGCCTTATCTAATGTTCGTGACGTACTTACACTTACAGATAGTGTTTAATAACACACTAAAATACAATAAATCAAAACAAAAATGCAAGAGAATGTTCACAGGTTACGGCTTGGTTATGTTATAAAATATAATAGATATCCCATATACTTATATCTCCTTGTTAAATTTGCTTACCCAGGAACCAATACAATCTGTTAAAAATAGTAGCGTTTCGGCGCGATATTTGAATTGAAAAGTTAAAATATGAACTAAAAAAAAAGACTGAAAATTCAGACTATATAAATCAAACGAACGGGTAAATTGACATTTAGGATTTTCAAATACTAACTGTACCCGTATTTTTATCGGGTAAGACATATTTAATAGAATGTTGAACTAATGATAGTACGTGAAGATGACTATATTTCTGTTTTGCATATTATTATTCTATATGATCAACAAAGATATGATACCGCACAGATGCAGTAGCCTGTAATAATTACAAATGTATCAAGTAAAAGAAAATGTTTTATTTGGCACCACGCAAACAATGTTGTTTATTTATTGTATAATTTTGTATGAAATAAGAAAGTCGAATGGATGAGTATCACGTACTTTCAGCGTTTAAGAATTTGTTAAAAAATAACTAAATCTATAAATAAAATAAATGTAACTGACTGTAAATGTATAAAAAGTAATTTAATTTAAATTATGTATTTAATAATGCAATCAACATTTTATTGAGGATATGTCAAACTATATTATATATATGTATTAAGTTTTTCAATTTACAAATAAATTCAAATGAATGCTTAAAATTCGCGCGTCTTTCTCCCTAATTCTGCATGAAAGTTGACAAGTACCGATTTCATTCATACGCATAAAATAAAATTGCAAAGAAAGTCGCACAGACCAAATTTACAAATCGTATGTAGAGGTAGAAATTTAACAGGTAAAATGACCTTGAAATGTTTGGAGGTAATTGCCATTTAATTTTAGAATGCATACCGTGGCGACATCCTATTATTACTAGTAGTATTTAAGATACAGGAAAATCTTAGTTCCGAACCGAAATGGATTTGCCAATATTGAAACGCACCCTTAAGGCTGCGTTTGATAAGGTTTTGGCGGGAGAGAAATGTACCCAAAAAATACCATTTTTATTTCCATTTTTTCGGGCGTAAGAAATCAAAGCATGTAAATTTTATGCATTAAGCATGAAGATAAAGGTTAAACGAAGTCAACACTCGTATTTTTTTTTAAATTAAGTTAATATATAAGCCGTAAATAAAATGGGAAGTTAGTGGTTTTGCAAGTACTAGAAAAAATGGCTACATTTAAAAATGACAGGGTAAATTTATATGTAATATAGCAAGTACACTCGGTATTTATATTTGGAAGGTAAAAATAGTAACAGTAGCTAAATACATGTGTAATTTTTTAAGTGATCCATGAAATAAAATTTGTTTACATTTTTGGTGGATCTTTACATACATTACAGATATCTGTTACATTTACGTCGCCTAACAGTGTAGCACATATAATATAGATGGCGATATTATTTTGCAATTATTTAGAGGCTAGTTGTGTGGTATGCGATACTTTAATTATTCATTATAATTTAAAATTATAATTAACAACAATTTTTGCGGTTACTAATTATAAAATTTAGTATGTTACGAGTTATTTGAAAGTACGTAATAGACAATCAACAGTTGGCATCACTGGTTGGCACCACAAAACCAAAAAGTAACTACATAGTTTAATTTGCGAGTTTAATGAAATTGCAATATTTTAAAATATGGAGTTTTCTGTTATCCTTAATTGAAAGATGCCTATGCTTTTACTAATGAGATGAATTATGTAAATCAATTAAACTGGGACTGTTTACGCCGACAAAAGCCTAATAATTGTTTTATATTTACGAAGTTAGCAAAGAAATTGTCGGCTAAGAACGTTTTACATTTTTCTTCAAAATTTGTTAAGGTTGTTGCTAATTACTTAAAATGTAAATATAGGTACATTTTATTTGTTAGCAGTTTTCAGAACTTTGAATTCGTTTATTTTTTAAATAGAAACTGCACACCATGTCTATAGTATTTTTGACATATTCATCAAATTTTATAGTTCAAACTATATAGAAATTAGCAAATAAAAAAATTCCAATGCGCAACGTTTCAAAAATATCGATATTAGAATCGAATAATGTATCAAAAATTCAAAATCGTTTTTACACAAATATTGAATGAAGAATATCGATATACCTTGATATCGACATTTTTATCATGTTTATATTAAAAGTTCTTTGCTGTGGCTTTTCAAGCCATTTAGTAACAAATAATAAAATCTTTAACTCAAAATATATATTTACTCAAAAAATAAAAAAAAATCTAATAAAAAGACAAACAAAATATAAATTTGTATCTATAACGTATAAGATAATCCAAAACTCAAATATATAATTCTAGTGGTATAAAACACATACATAAATACAAATAAAAAATAAACACCCCATGAAGGCGATTCGGCGAACTATACGAGATGTCAAGTCTATGAAATGCAATATTCCGCTGCCGCTTTCCGATTATAATTTCTACGAAACAGAAAACATCCCAGTAGGCATTTTTCAAATTTCTTTCTTAAAAATATATCCTATTGTATTCTGTATAATATGAACAGTTTCTTTTGTATATTAATGTGAAATAAATGTGTGAAATTTCAAAGATTGTTTACCAGGATATAAGTAAAATGGCATTTTTGATTAAACGATATTATCGAATAAAAAAATCGATAACAGTCAATATTATTAAATAAAAAAATATCGATTTTAATCACGATTATCGAAAAGAAAACATTGATACTTATTTACAAAACAATATATCGTGCGCATCCCTAGTTCAAATCACATATGCCTGCCCACTCTTTCTTCCGGAGGCCAGTTCGCCGATTTTCTAGTTTCGATTAATAACAATAATCTTTATAATAGCCTCATTATTTATAATATATTAACATTAAAATAATACCTTTACCTTACTTAGTTTTGAAGATTTTTATTACAGTTACTGTTCTTTTCATTTTTGGTGTTTGTAGAGTTAAATATTTGTACATATTTAAAACTGTTTTTATCATCTTTATTGTAAAAATACTTGAAGCTGTTTGGGTGGCGATTTTCACGGTTTGGTTAGAAAGTGCCTTATCTAATATGTTCGTGACGTACTTAAACGTACAGATAGTGTATAATAACACAGTAAAATATAATAAGAGAATGTTCACAGCTTCACAAATTATGGCTAGGTTATGTTATAAAATATAAAGATATCACATACTTATAATTCCTTGTTAAATTTACTTACATAGGAACCAATACATTCAGTTAAAAATGGTACCGTTTTGGCGCGATATTTGAATTGAAAAGTTATAATATAAAGTAACAACGTACCTATGACCAAATTTGCCTTAAAATATGTATATAGAATTTCTCTTATTCGAACTTAGTAATCTCACAAAAAAAATCATTCTGAAAACTGTCCAGGAGCCAAATTACAAAATAGAAATAAAATAAAAACATGAAAAAAACTGATCAACTGTCAAACTGGCACTTAGGATTTGCAAATACTAACTTTACATGTATTTTTAGCATGTGAAACATATTTATTAGAAATGTTAAACTAATAGGTACGTTATGACGACAATAATATGACTATATTTCAGTTTTGCATATTATTATTATTATTATTATTAGACATGATCAACAAAGATGCAGGCTACGTACTAAATGCATCAAGTAACAGAAAATGTTTTATTTTGCATAACACAAACACACTGCTGTTTATTTATTGTGTAGTTTTATATAATAATAATATTAGTTTATTTCCAAAATAAGAGAACAACATTGTATTAATATAAATTACAAAATATAAATATATATGAAATAAGAAAATAAGAAAGTCGAATGGATAAGTATCACCTACCTTTAGCGAATATGTTTAAGAATAACTTAATTTATAAATAAAAGAAACGTAATTTTAAATTTTTACAAATAAATTCAAATGAATGCTTAAAGTTCGCGCGTCTTTCTCCCTTCAGCATGAAAGTTGACAAGTATCGATTAGATTCATACGTATAAAATGAAATTGCAAAGAAAGTCTGCCAGACTACGTTTGTAGGTAGAAATTCAATAAGCAGGTAAAATGACCTTGAAGTGTTTTTAGATCTTTTCTTCAGAATTAGTTTAGTTTGTTAGAATTAACATTGTGGCGCCATCCAATTATTACTAGTAGTACTTAAGAAACGCTAAAATCTTAGATACGAACCGAAATGGATTTGGCAGGATTGAAACGCACCCTTAAGGGTGCGTTTCAATCTTGCCAAATCCATTTCGGTTCGAATCTAAGCTTTTCATGTTTCTTAAGTACTACAAGCAATAATTAGATGGCGCCACAATAACAATTCTAAACATTCTAAAGAAACGATCGTAAAACATTTCAAGGTCATTTTACCTGCTTATTGAATTTCTACCTACATACGAAAATTTTGTCTGTGCATGCTTTCTTTGCAATTTGATTGTATACGTATGAATCTAATGAATACTTACTTGTCAACTTTCATGCTCAACGGAAAAAGACGCGCGAACTTTAACCATTCATTTGAATTTGTTTGTAAAAATGTTAATTCAATTACTTTTCATATATTTATTTTATTTATAAATTTACATATCCTTAAACATATTTTTAAATGCTAAAGGTAGGTGATACTCATCCATTCGAGTTTCTTATTTCATACAAAACTATACAATAAATAAAGAGCAGTGTGTTTACGTTATGCAAAATAAAACTTTTTCTGTTACTTGATACGTTTTGTACATGCAACTGCATCTATGTGATATCATATTTTTGTTGATCATGTCTAATAATAATAATATGCAAAACAGAGATATAGTCATATTGTTGTCTTCATAACGTACCCATTAGTTCAGCATTCTAATAAATATGTTTTACCCGCTAAATATACGCTTGATTTGATATATAGTTTCAATTTAGAGTTTTCGCTTTATTTCTATTTTGTATTTTAGCTCCTGGGCAGTTTTTAGAATGGATTTTTTTTGTAAGTTTGAATAAGAGAAATTCTACATATTTTAAGGCATTATTTGGTCATAAGTACGTTGAAAGCGCAATGAGAATACCAGTGACAAGCAATTAGTAAAGCCTATGTCCGTCATTATTTTGTCTTTTAATCATACTTTTACTTCATATTATAACTTTTCAATTCAAATATCGCGCCAAAACGGTACTATTTTAACAGAGTGTATTGGTTCCTACATAAGGAAATTTAACAAGGAAGTACCGCGAGATCAAAAATTATATTGATAAAGCTTTGCCATGGAATGTAAAACGTCTGTCATATCATTGTCACACTGTCATTAATATTTGTCATTATATTTTCTCTGACATCTTGTAGCTTTCCAAGTATGGTGTACACCACAGGACACAAAACTTACATGATTGAAGCGTATTTTAGAACAGGTGTGCTAGTTAATGGTATCTGGGAATACAGTAACCCTAGCAGCAAAATCACTATATGCACACTTGTCCTACATTAGGAATTGTATATTTTCATCTTTCTCTAAAATTGTGATTTTGCTGCTTGGGAAGCGTTTATGTTCGGATAATTTTCGTGTTATGTTATTCAAACATGTAAATCATTTTAAATAAACATATATTTACAAATTTTATGGCAGTAAAATGTCAGTATGACAGTTAACCTGATAATTTAATCAGAATTATATCAAAAGAATATCTAAGACGGACGTTTTACATTCCATGGCAAACCTTTATCAACATATTTTTTGATCTTGCGGTATAAGTATGCCATACCGCCATACCTGCCATATTTTATAACATAACCAAGCCATCACCGGCATTAAAAGCAGCCAAGTTTAATTGATTTGCATAATTCATCTCTCTAGTAAAAGGATAGGCATCTTTCAATTAAAGATAATAGAAAACTCCATATTTTAAAAGATTACAATTTGATTAAAATCACAAATTAAACTATGTACTACTATGTAGTTACTTTTTATGGTTTATGGTGTCAACCTGTGATACCAACTGTTCATTGTCTATTAGGTATTTTTAAATAACTCGTAACATACTAAATTTTATAATTAGCAGCCGCACGAATTGCTGTTAATTATAATTTTAAATTATAATGATACTTTAATTATTATATAACATGCAATTAACATCTAAATAATTTCAAGATATTAACGCCATCTATTGCATATGTGCTACACTGTAAAGGGATGCAAATGTAACAGATATCTGTAAATGTATGTAATTGCTTACAAAAATGTTACAAATTTTATTTCATGGATCACTTGAAAAATTACACATATATTTAGCTATGTACTGTTACCAATTTTATCTACCAAATATAAATACCGAGTGTACTTGCTATATTACATATAAATTTACTGTGTAATTTTTAAATGTAGGCACTTTTGGTAGTACTTGCAAAACCACTGTCTTCCCATTTCATTTACGGCTTATATATTAACTTAATTTGAAAAAGAATACGACCGTTCACTTCGCTTAACCTTTATCTTCATGGTTAATGCATAAAATTTACATGTTTTGATTCGTAACGCCCGTAAAACTGGAAGTAAAAATGGTATTTTTCGGGTACATTTCTCTCCCGCCAAAACTTTATCAAACGCAGCCTTAACATACTAAATTTTATAATTAGTAACCGCAAAAATTGTTGTTAATTATAATTTTAAATTATAATGAATAATTAAAGTATGGCATAACACACAACTAACCTCTACATAATTGCAAGATAATATAGCCATCTATATTATATGTGCTACACTGTTAGGCGACGTAAATGTAACAGATATCTGTAATGTAGGTAAACACCCACCAAAAATATAAACAAATTTTATTTCATGGATCACTTAAAAAATTACCCATATATTTAGCTACTGTTACTATTTTTACCTTCCAAATATAAATACCAAGTGTACTTGCTATATTACATATAAATTTACCGTGTAATTTTTAAATGTAGCCATTTTTTCTAGTACTTGCAAAACCACTAACTTCCCATTTTATTTACGGCTTATATATTAACTTAATTTAAAAAAAAATACGACCGTTCACTTTGTTCAACCTTTATCTTCATGCTTAATGCATAAAATGTACATTTTACGCCCGTAAAAATGGAAATAAAAATGGTATTTTTTGGGTACATTTCTCTCCCGCCAAAACCTTATCAAACGCAGCCCTAAAATATATAATAAAAGAAATTTTTATATTTGAACGAATTTTTAATTTCTCTTTTTTCTAGATCTCTGTCAATTAATCAACATTAATTAAATAAAGTTTTATTTATAGTTTAATATTTTAATTAAACTATAAATAAAACTAACATATATTAGACAATTATTTTTCTTGATAAATATATTTGCTACCAATATATTTCTTTAAAAAAATATTAGGCAAATATATGTTAGTTTATCCATTATAATAATAATGCAGCTGATACTCTACTATTACGACCGTTAATGGATACAGATATTTGAGATGGTCTATCCATTCTCTAGCGTTTACTTTTATTAACTACATACATGTTTGAAGACCGAGATAGAGATAAATATCCAGATGGCCCATGATTAACAAATTTTTGTAGCCCTAAAATGGTTACGAACACCAGGCTACGCCACCGTCGCCGGGTTACTACCACCAGAGGCGCTGAATATTTGATAAATTTATATAATCTGCAGTTTAGTTGTAATTTAAGAGATTGAAACCTACAATTGGTATTCTAGTTAACGACAGATGACGCTCCTAAAAAAATTATTATTAAAAAATTATTATTTTAGGTAATTTATTTCAGTACTGAATAAGTTACTTTACATATATTTTTTTCTGTTATTTGAAAGTATTATAATTATTTTTGTCTAATAATTGACAAAACCATTTTTACTAAATATAGGATTCAAAATTTCATTTAATTTCTACCCATATGATAATAAGACTTAAGGTCTATAGTTGCTTGCAATCATTTCTGCACAAAAAACTGTTACATCAACTATGTACACAAAGTTACCTTGGGCGTACTTTTTTTTTCTATTTATATGATTTATTGACTATAAATTCCAAGAGCTCCTTCTTTGAGTAAGATTAATGTTTGGGCGAATATTATTATAAAAATACAATCTAGGAAGAGGATTGATTTTAGTGAACAAACTGGAAAATATCCTAATGTAAACACTTATATAGGTATAGCACAGATGATATACAGGCTGGCGCACCACATTTCCGTCGATTTATATATACGAAGTGACAAAATGTTTTAACACTTTGCCACATTACGGGCACGTTTTAAAATTGTTTTGAAATATACAGAGTGATTCAATAAAAGTTGCGTACCAAAGTTATGAAAATTTAAATGGAACACTTGTATATTATGGCATATTTTGATACTATAGGCTAAATGAAGGCTACTTACTGTTATACTCCCTATACATAACTTAACAGAGACATTTAACTATTTCTGTCTTATATATTTGAGCGAATTATTTTAAATTGTATTTATTGTTTACTCAAAGCATCAGACTCTAAAAGTTAAAGTTGAAATCTAAAAATTATACAGAGTGTTTAAAAACAATATTATTATTATTACTTCAAACAGATACATTATTTACTATTATTACTAAAAACTATATTAGTAATTTAGGATTTTCAATTTCAAACTTTAAGGCTGTATTACACTTACCAAGTTCTTGACCAAGTTATTGGCCAAGAACTTGATCAAGTTAAAATTGACGACAAGTCGTGTATTACACTTGTCAAGTCGACTTGGTCAATTTCTTGGCCAAGAACTTGGTGGCTTAGAACATGTTCCATTTTTCTTCTCAACTTGATCAAGTTTTTAGTGATTTCTAGTAATATTCATGTTATAAACTTTTTTGCCAACTGCCTAAAATGTAAATACAAATTCCATTTTAGAAAATTGTTAAAAATGACATGTTAACTTGATACTTCTTGAAAGAATTGTATGTGTAAATTATTTATTTTCTTTTGCATCTCTTGTGCAGTTATTTTTACATTCAATATCAAACGCAAATCTTCGGTAACTTTATTAATTTTTTTGATTCGTACTTTTGCACTATTGGTACTGCTAATTCATCTAAAAACTTGGCCAAGAAATTGATAGGTGTAAAACAGTCAAGGTCAACAATAACTTGATCAAGAACTTGCCGACAATTTCTTGGCCAATAACTTGGTCAAGAACTTGGTAAGTGTAATACAGCCTTTAGTTTCGTGCAATTCATTTTTTAAATGGCTAATATTTATTAACCTAACGGTTTGATTGGTTTTGTTTCACAATAATTAAAAAGCGTCATAACCAGGTAAACAACAAATACATAGGTACTTTATTAAACAAATATCAAACTCAAGTAGTAAAAGAAAACTAATGTTTTAACAAGTGCTCAAAATGATGTCCTTATTTTTCAATACATAAACGAATTTTCTCTTGAAAGGACTGTTTAACTCTTGTTAAAATACTTGGTGTTAAAGAACGAAACGCTATTCTTATTCTGTCTCTCATATCGTCTGGTGTAGTTGGTGGTGTATCATAGACAATATTTTTGAAATATTTCCATAAAAAAAAACAGAAGTCGTTAGGTCTGGAGAATTTGCTGGCCAATTGAGTGGACCGCCGCGTCCTGTCCACCTATTGGGATATTGCCTATCCAATTCATTTCTAACATTTACTTGAAAATGCGCAGGTGCACCGTCTAGTTGTAACCACATTCTTTGTTAGTTACCATCGAAAAAGAACGTATCACTAGCGTTCCAATTATTCCACCCTACACATTGACACAACATCTGTGTTGCCTTCGAGAGTTCTAAAAAAATGGGAATTTTCGTCACTGTAGTGGTGAAAATTATGTCTATTAACTACCGTTATTGTGGAATGATGACTCGTCCGTAAAAAGTACAAAATCCAAAAGAAATTCATCTTTATTAAACTTCTCTAGAACTCATAAACAAAATACGAGTTGACGATCGTAATCTACTTCCAAAAGTGCTTGGTATAATTGAATACAATACGGGAAAAAGCTGTGCCTTTTTATAATTTTTCCGACGCTCCGCCTGCTTAATTATTCCACTGGCTTCACTTATTTTTCGCTGACTTGTATGCAGCTTTTCTACAAGAGATTCGATAACAACAAAATCATTTTCTTCATTTCCCATAAATGGTCTTTGCCTTTCTGGTTTCTGATAACACTTGCAATAAACTTTCTAATGGCCGCCTGTCAGGGCGAAGACGCGTGTTAGGATATTTTTGAGCATAAACTCTTGATGCTTGCAAGTAATTTTCGTCAAACTCTCTAATTACTAAAATCATATCCACCTTTTCGCTTTGAGAATCGGTCCTCATTTTAAATAATTGAAATTATTGAAACGACGTTGAACGGCGATGACGTCTTAACTAATATGTACCACAGATCACTATACTAGAAGATAGTATAACTTAATAGTAAAAAGTTTAGACAATCTTTAGCGCCGCCTGCCAACTGCAGGCAGTACTAAAATGGATCAAACCGATGAACCGGGAAATTTAAATATTATATATTTCTATTCCATTTTGTATTTACCTTAGTAGTTTTTATTCTTCACTTTAAATGTTCGGAAGTAAAATAGTAGATGTATTTTAAAGAAAAACAAACTACACTTATTGCTATAATAACTTAGTAATAAATTAGAAACATATCTTTTTAGTAACGCTTTATTTTTATATGAAAATTTATTTCTATTTCAAAATATTAAGAAAGCATTCTAAATTATTCTTACATTTGAACTTATTTATTCCTTAAATGGAAATCGTCGATATTCTCTTATGACATTGAATAAATTAGGATCTCATGTAGCTTCCTACCACTCATGAAAACGAATTGATTTTGGATGCGGGAAACTTTTACATTTTGGTCACAATTTGACACATAACATTTTCTTGTCGGCATAATTACTAGGAAGTCTAGAAAAAAGTGCTAATAAATAAATAAATTACTCGAATTATGCAGAATAAATACTTACGTACATACAATTTTAAGAAATAAGTTAATATTTTATAACTCTGATTAATAATTAGCATATATCACAGATCACTATACTAGAAGATAGTATAACTTAATAGTAAAAAGTTTAGACAATCTTTAGCGCCGCCTGCCAACTGCAGGCAGTACTAAAATGGATCAAACCGATGAACCGGGAAATTTAAATATTATATATTTCTATTCCATTTTGTATTTACCTTAGTAGTTTTTATTCTTCACTTTAAATGTTCGGAAGTAAAATAGTAGATGTATTTTAAAGAAAAATAAACTACACTTATTGCTATAATAACTTAGTAATAAATTAGAAACATATCTTTTTAGTAACGCTTTATTTTTATATGAAAATTTATTTCTATTTCAAAATATTAAGAAAGCATTCTAAATTATTCTTACATTTGAACTTATTTATTCCTTAAATGGAAATCGTCGATATTCTCTTATGACATTGAATAAATTAGGATCTCATGTAGCTTCCTACCACTCATGAAAACGAATTGATTTTGGATGCGGGAAACTTTTACATTTTGGTCACAATTTGACACATAACATTTTCTTGTCGGCATAATTACTAGGAAGTCTAGAAAAAAGTGCTAATAAATAAATAAATTACTCGAATTATGCAGAATAAATACTTACGTACATACAATTTTAAGAAATAAGTTAATATTTTATAACTCTGATTAATAATTAGCATATATTAGCATGTATATAAAAATATTAATTAAAAACTGTCAACAAAAATGTTTGAAAACTATACCACATGTAGTTGCCATAGTTACCAAACACAGTCAACAGCCTACAAGCAGCTAAGCCCTGAAGTATCACATGTGATCCTAAAATTTCGTCAACACATGCGCCACCTACCAACTGCAGGCAGAAGTAAAACGATGTCTACGCAATCTCAATTTAACATTTCCCCCCCTGGCATATATTAGCATGTATATAAAAATATTAATTAAAAACTGTCAACAAAAATGTTTGAAAACTATACCACATGTAGTTGCCATAGTTACCAAACACAGTCAACAGCCTACAAGCAGCTAAGCCCTGAAGTATCACATGTGATCCTAAAATTTCGTCAACACATGCGCCACCTACCAACTGCAGGCAGAAGTAAAACGATGTCTACGCAATCTCAATTTAACATTTCCCCCCCTGATATGTACTGTAACTGTCAAATAATTTATCTGGCTGAAGTAATAATAATTCCGCCTACTTTTGAGAAATAAATTGCAAGGAATTAGTGTTTGAAATTGATAATCCTAAATTACTAAAGAACTGAAAACTCTTATAGCTGCGACCATCATCTGACTAAAAACTTGAACAGAGAATTTTACACTCCTTTATGTCACTGAAAGAAATAATTTTATTACCTACATATAACCGCCATTTAATAAATTATTTCGAAAACTCTTAAATAAATGAGGTGCATATCTTTCACCGGCACTTCGACACACTCTTTGACGGCAGTCATTTGGACACTTGATGTAAAACCTCGACTCGATCATCAGTAATAGGGATATTGCCTCATTTTCATATAACAAAAATTCTGTGATATGAATGTCTAATAAAGCTACTAAGTTGATGTAAACACTTTTTGTTATAATCTGCTAAATAGGTAACCGAATAACATTATTATGTTTCAGTGAAAGGACAATAATTACAGATTCAGAATAATCTAAGAAATTGTGATTCTGATCGACGGACTTCAGTGAAATCATTCCGGGCTCTTTTTATGCTTCATTCAAAGCGAGATTGTAGATGGTGATACCATTAAGCAATTTATAGGGCAACGTATGAAAATGATTCTATATTCTAATACTGGGATTTATTTTATATTCAATTTTCTTATGGCATGTAAATGTTTTATTGTAAAGTGACTCGCGTTAAAAGTAAAATGACGATCCTCATACATAACTAAGAAAAAACATCTCTCTCAACCCTATTTGGTTTATTTTCTAATATAAAATCTCACTCGGAAAACCGAAAATAATGTTTGAATTTCTTTCATTTGAAATTCAAGAATTCGTAATTTATATTGATAACTATGGTGTGTTTACATATGTATATGTTTTTTGTCGTTCACTAACAAAAGTGAATTGGTTTTTTGTCGTCAACTCAAGGCTAAATATGTTTGGGATGAGATGAATAAGGAGACTGTATTCTTGTTAAATATTAAAAATAGAAAATAGATCTTAATTCAAGTTCCCCAATATCGTCATCTGGTGTCGGTTAGTTAAACTTAAAAGGTAACTTATAACAAATCTTAATTTCATTTTTCCAGCAAACATGTGGTTCAAATATAAAATAATGGTAAATTCTAAATCGTCCTCTATTTTCCTTAAATGAACTAAAACTTAAGAAAAATTGTTTTTACAACACAACAAAATATAACCTAAAAAATGCAAACTATTACCACAAACAACGTTGACAATGTAATTATCGGAGTGTTCTATAGATGTCTCATTTGCATGTTCATTATCCCTACACATACTCAGATTCCCTGCGTGTCAGGAATAAAATTCTCATCTAATAACCGATAGATGGCAGAATTAAGTTTTAATATAAATAAATAATAAAAAATATAATTTCTATATTTGAAGGAATTTTTAATTTCTCTTTTTTTCTAGATCTCTGTCAATTAATCAACATTAACTAAATAAAACTTTAAAATATTAAACCATAAATAAAACTAACATATATTAGACTATTATTTTTCTTGATAAATATATTTGCTACCAATATATTTCGTAAAAAAAATAATAGTCAAATATATTGAACTGGTCTTGTATCTTAGCCAAGACCAGTCAAGTACATATAATATAATTAGTTGCTAGTTTAAAAACTATGTATTTTCGTTCATTGGTAAAATTCACTTAGTGACGAAGCCTGCGTTTGATAAGGTTTTGGCGGGAGAGAAATGTACCCAAAAAATACCATTTTTATTTCCATTTTTTCAGGCGTAAGAAATCAAAGCATGTAAATGTTACGCATTAAGCATGAAGATAAAGGTTAAACGAAGTGAACGGTTGTATTCTTTTTCAAATTAAGTTAATATATAAGCCGTAAATAAAATGGGAAGACAGTGGTTTTGTAAGTACTACAAAAAGTGCCTACATTTAAAAATTACACAGTAAATTTATAAGTAAATGTATATGTAATATAGCAAGTACACTCGGTATTTATATTTGGTAGATAAAATTGATAACAGTAGCTTAATATATGTGTAATTTTTTAAGTGATCCATGAAATAAAATTTGTAACATTTTTGAAAGCAATTACATACATTTACAGATATCTGTTACATTTGCATCGCTTTACAGTGTAGCACTTATGGAATAGATGGCGGTAATATCTTGAAATTATTTAAATATTAATTGCATGTTATATAATAATTTAAGTATCATTATAATTTAAAATTATAATTAACAGCAATTCGTGCGGATACTAATTATAAAATTTAGTATGTTACGAGTTATTTAAAAACAAAGTCCGTTAACTCTATAGGTTGCCCGATCCCGTGAGTTTGTAGACAAGGGGAATGAAGTGAGGTGCGCGGGCAAATGACGTAGTTGAGTTTCCCACTTGGTAACAGGGGGGGAAATGTTAAATTAAGATTGCGTAGACATCGTTTTACTTCTGCCTGCAGTTGGTAGGGGGCGCATGTTAAATTCTGTTGATGTAATTTTAGGATCAGTCATGATACTTCAGGGCTTAGCTGCACAGAATTGCCTCTATTTGTTTAGTAACTATGGTAACTATATAGCTTTTTAAATATGTTTGTTGATGTTTTTAAAATTACAAATATGTATTAACTTATTTCTTAAAATTGCAGTACGTAAGTATTTATTCTGCATAATTCGAGTAATTTATTTATTTATTAGCACTTTTTTCTAGACTTCCTAGTAATTATGCCGACAAGAAAATGTTATGTGTCAAATTGTGACCAAAATGTAAAAGTTTTCTACATCCAAAATCAATTCGTTTTCATGAGTGGTAGGACGCTACAGGAGATCCTAATTTATTCAATGTTATAAGAGAAGATCGACGATTTCCATTTAAGGAATAAATAAGTTCAAATGTAAGAATAATTTAGAATGCTTTCTCCTTAATATTTTGAAATAGAAATAAATTTTGCATATAAAAATAAAGCGTTACTAAAAAGATATGTTTCTAATTTATTACTAAGTTATTATAGCAATATGTGTAGTATATTTTACTTTAAAATACATCCACTATTTTACTTCCGAATATTTAAAGTGAAGAATAAAAACTATTAAGGTAAATGCAAAATGGAATAGAAATACATAATATTTAAATTTCCCGGTTCATTGGTTTGATCCATTTTAGTACTGCCTGCAGTTGGCAGGCGGCGCTAAACATTGTCTAAACTTTTTACTATTAAGTTATACTATCTTCTAGTATAGTGATCTGTGCTTGGTAATTTAACCTATCTTGTGGTATATGTTTGTGATAAATATATTGTTTTTCCGGCTTGTTTTGAAAGTAGAATATTTGCAAATAGTTCTTTTAAGAACTCAGTAACTTGTTATAAGAGAGGTGGCAAACTTTTTTCAATATGCCAGGTCAACGTTGTGCTGTGCTGTGGCACTTTGTAAAAACAATTTTATAGGAAGTAAAAACCTAGGGTTGAATATCTCCTTTTACTCATTTCCAAAAGAGGAAATATACAAGAAACAGTGGATAATGGCATGTTGTAGAAATGACGTTTGGAGTCCTGTTACAAGTCGAATATGTTTAGCACATTTTAAAGAAGATGATTTTCAAAGAAATTTAAAGGCCGAACTACTTAATTTGAATTATAAAAGATTTCTAAAACCTACAGGTAAACACAGAAATATTACTAATAAGGGGTATATAAAATAAAAGAAAAACTATCTCTTGATTAATACTGCTTTCAACAAAATTATGAAAAGAAATTCTTATTATTTAGATTATATTATACCTATTTAAACCAGTTGCCATATTATGTACTCTTGAAATATTTTTTTGTAATGCATTAAAAGTATCTTATTTTTTTAGCTGTACCATCTTTATGTCTTTTTATGCTACAAGCTGAAGATGTTGGACCATCTGCCCGTGATCAACGAATGCAAAGAAAAGAAAAGAAAGAGTTCGTTGAAGAAATATTATTAGTGTCTAAGGAACCTATGCTAAATCTGATGATACAATTTGTTTTGAAGATATTCCCTCATGCAGTAATGAATCTGATAATGAAACTTTACGTGTAAAGTATATTGCTCTAACTGAAAAATACAAACAGCTGAAAATCCATTTATCAAGTAGTCAAAGAGAAGTACAACAGTGTCAGGATAGAATACGGGATCTTGAAAATCAACTAGTTGCTGTGAAGAGTAGTAAAAATGAAGTGTCTTTTGATGATAAAATAAAAGAATCTTTCTCTGGTGTTTTAACTAATCAACAGATAGACATTATTACTAAGAAAAAGAAAAGAGTAGTCTGGAATTCAAAAGATATTGCAAATGCATTTACATTAAGATATTTTAGCAAGCGTTGTTATGCATTTCTACGACAAACTTTAAATTACCCTCTTCCTTGTATTTCAACTTTACAAAGGTGGGCATCAAAAATAAATATGAGGCAAGGTGTACTTCACGATATCCTTAATATAATGAAAGTAAGTGGACAAAATAAAAGTGCTTTTGAAAAAGTCACAGTTTTACAATTTGATGAAATTAAAGTCTCTTCCCAATATGAATATGACCAAAGTTGTGATCAAGTTGTGGGACCACATTCCTATATGCAAGTTGTTATGGCACGAGGTTTATTTGACAAATGGAAGCAACCCGTATATATAAACTTTGATCAGAAGATGACTAAAATGATATTAAACGACATCATTATTAACTTAAACAACATAAACTTTGATGTAGTAGCATGTGTCAGTGACTGTGGAGGAGGCAATGTAGGCTTATGGAAAGAGTTAGGAATCTCAATACAACACACCTCTTATGAAAATCCTATTACAAAAAACCTTATTTACTTTTTTGCAGATGTACCACATCTTTTAAAGCTGACACTAAATTGGTTATTGGACACAGGATTTGTACTCCAAGATGGGACAATTATAAATTCTACACCATTATACAAATTGGTACAAAATACTAATAGCGAAGTAAGTTCTTGTTTACAAGTTAACACTCAATCACATAAGTTGTGAAAATACTGAAAGGCAAAATGTTGCACTTGCTGCACAATTGCTTTCTCATACAACAGCAGTTGCTCTGAAACAGTATTCTTTTGAGTCACATCAAAAGTTAGCAGAAGATACATCTAGTTTTATAGAACTGATCAATCGTTGGTTTGATGTTATGAATAGTTACTCTGTGAGTGAAACTGTACCAATGAAACAACCATTTGGGCTCCATCATAAGGAACAGGTAGAATTATTGAATAAAGTTGTGGACTTAAGTCAAACTATGAGGTGCATATCAAAGAATAGTTTACAAACATTTCAGAAGGGTATTATAATTTCTTGTAAATCATTATTACTATTATATGAAGACATGAAAAAGACATTTGATGCAAAATATATTTAAACACATCATTTAAATCAAGATTCACTTGAGAATCTATTCTCTCAAATTCGTACATGTTATGTATTTAAACACTCAATTTACTTATTCAACACTTTAACTTTATTGAACTCTTTAAAAATACAATACATCGCTATAAGAAAAATAACGAAATGAATAATGACACCATGTCAACGTAACTGTGTGAAGATGCTTGTTATTTTTGTGTCGTTGCTCACATATATATAAGTGGTCAGTGTTGCCAACTTGTATACACATACACAACACTCCTCCACCGACAAGATTAATTTATACTTAATATATAAATTATAGGTTTAATCTATCTGGTATCTTAATATTCCTTTTCGGCCTAGAACAACCAACAGCTGTGGAATCTAGAGAACAAGGTGAAATCACACTCTCAACCGTATTGGTTGTTCTTGGTTCACAATCCTGTTTATCAATGTTTACACAAGTATAATGTCTATTTTTATTAACAAGGTTTGAACAATTTGAATTTACAATATTTTCAGTATTCATCTGAGGAGTTTTATTTATTTGATTTAAATGTCTTTTCCAAATTAAGTTTGTACCATTTACTTTACACAAGTACACTCTTAAACCTAATATTTTTACAATTTTAGCCTTAACGAAACTTTTTTTATTTAATAATCTAAAATCTCTCACATATACCTCTTCCCCTATCTTAAATGTGTCTATCCTACCCTGCTTAATAATTTTTGTTTCAATTTTAGTGTTTATGTTGTCTGGTTTTAGTTTGTTAAATCTAATTCTTATTGGTCTGCTAAACATCAAATAGGAAGGCGTATTATTTATGGTACAATGTGTGCTTGTACGATAATCTAACAAATATCTTGCTAAAATGCAAGAGATTGATGCATCATTGTTTTCATGGTCATTAAAAGCTTTTGCTAACCCCATTTTTACTGATTTAACTACATTTTCAGCAGCCCCATTGCTAGCTGGATGATATGGTGCTGTTAAAGTATGTCTGATTCCATTCCGAAGACAAAAGGTGTTAAAATCATTTGAAATAAATTGCGGACCATTATCCGTGACTAATTGGTTTGGAATACCGAAACGCGCAAACATTAGCCGTAAGGTATCGATAGTAGACTTTGTAGTTGTAGATGGCATCTCTACAACTTCTGGCCAGCGACTGAAAGCGTCTATGAGAACTAAGAACATTTTATTTTGCACCGGGCCAAAAAAATCTACATGAACTCGGTCGAAAACGTGCCTAGCTGAATTATAAGATATAACAGCAGCTTTTGGTGATTCTGGTCTGACTCTATTGCATGCATCGCAACTTTTCGCTAATAATTCAATGTCGGCATCAATAGACGGCCACCAAAAATAAGATCTGGCCTTACTTTTCATTTTAACTATACCAGCATGAGCTGAGTGTAATTCTTTCAAAAGTTGATTCTGAAATTTCTTAGGTATAACTACTCGGTGTCCTAACATGATTATTTCGTTTTCAATTGTTAAATCTAATTTCCTTATAAAATATGGTTTTAGAGAATTTCTTTCTTTTGACAAATAATGCGGCCAACCGTCTCTAATATATTTAAATATATTTACTAATATGGTGTCTTTTTGAATCTCGTCTCTGATATGTTCTGCAATAATGGGCATTTCTGAATTATCTGTAACAAAATTTAGATAAGAATATTCTTTTTCGACTTTATGCTCATTTTTTAAAGGCAAACGTGATAAAAAATCGGCACTGACATTTGTCGTCCCTTTAATATATGCTATTTTAAAATCAAAACTATTAAGAAAAACAGCCCATCTCTGCAAACGACTTGCCGCCATTGCGGGAACTCCTTTTTTATCACCGAAAATATAAATTAATGGTTTATGATCGGTTTCAATTACGAATGTATGACCACACAAGTATTGATAAAATTTTTTAACTGAGAAAAATATTGCTAGAGCTTCCTTATCAATCATTGAATATTTTAGTTCTACTGAATTTAAAGTCCTGGAAACATAGCTAATAGGTCTTTTACTTCCATCTGGAAAAACATGCGATAGCACTCCAGCCACTCCATATGAACTTGCATCGCAGGTTAATACAATAGGTAAGTCAGGATTGAAATGCACTAATATTTTCTCTGAAATCATCTCTTCTTTAATTTTTAAAAATGATTGATTACATTCCGCGTCCCAATTAAATTTAACATCTTTCGAAAGCAATTTATACAACGGTTTTAACAATGTGGATATATCTGGTACAAATCTTGCATAATAATTTACCATACCAACAAATGATTTAACCTGAGTTACATTTTCGGGTACCGGACAGTCTAAGATAGCTTTTACTTTTGACATATTTTTTTTTAATCCGTCTTTATTAATAATGTGTCCTAAATATTTAATTTCATTTTGAAAGAAAATACATTTTTCTCGCTTTAATTTGAGTCCTGCATCAAATAACTTTTGAAAAACAGTTTTTAAGTTTTCTAAGTGTTCTCTATCATTTATGCCTGTAACAACTATATCATCTAGAAAAAATACAACTCCCTTAATTCCTTGTAAAATTTTTTCCATGACATTTTGAAAAATAGCGCAAGCGGGTTTAGTTCCAAATGGTAAACGCTCCATTCTATAAATTCCTTTGTGTGTGCTCCACGCTAGTAGGTCTTTTGTAGTGTCTTCTAGTTCCAATTGGTTATAAGCATGACTTAAATCTAATTTAGAAAATTTTTCCCCGCCCTGAAGCGTTGTAAATAGTTCTTCTATTCGTGGAAGAGGATATTTAACGTCTTTCAAATAAGGATTTACGGTAATTTTATAGTCAGCACATAATCTTAATGAGCCATCTTTTTTTAAAACTGGTACTAATGGAGTACCCCAATCTGAAGTCGAAATAGGTGTAATTATGCCGGCCTTTTGCAAACGACATAACTCTTTTTCTACTTTGTCTTTATAGGCAAATGGTAAATTCCTGGGTTTACAAAATTTTGGGTTAACCTTTTCAATTAAATTTAGCTTAATTTTTTCATACCTAAAATGTCCTATTTCATCTTTAAAAAGTTCTCCATATTGACTTACTATGTCATTAATATTGTTAACAATACCTAAATTTTCCTTTTTTTCCATTGTTAATAATAAATTTTTGTTTGGTGAAACACTTAAATTAAATATGCTTAACAAATCCCGTCCTAAAAGAGGAGGACCATTTCCCTTAATTATTATAAGGTCTACTTGCTTAACAATGTCATTAATTTTTAATGGAACATGCAATATGCCTGCTGGATAAATGTTAGTGCCACTATATGTCTTTAGCGTCGTCTTGCATTCTTTTAATTTAATATTATTAAAGTTGTCTACATATGTATTATAATTAAGAGCAGATACTGCTGAACCAGTATCAATATCCATTACAAATGGAATATCCTTAATAAAAACTTTAATTTTAAAATTGTGTGTAATAATGGTGCTATTATTAATATTGAAAAAGCATTTATCGTCTAAATCTACAGAAGAATTTGATGAATCTGAATTTGTTACTTCTAAAAAATTTTGTTTCTTTTCATTGCATGCTGCAGCAATATGCCCTACTTTATTACAAATCTTACATTTATAAGTCTTATAATTACACTTACTAAAATTATGATTAGGTTTACCACATGCAAAGCATTTGAGCCTGGAATCCTTTTCTGATTTCTCCCCATTTGTCTCTTCTTTCTTCTTCCCGAACTTTAAATAAGATTCACCTTGCTTTGGTTTGTTTAGCTTTGTTTTCAATTTACTATGACCTTTCTCCATTTGAAAAACTTCTGGCCTCAAATCAGTACTCAGCTTAAGGGATGCTTCCTTTTTGACTGCCATATCTACGATATCTTGAAGACTTTTTGAACTGGGATCTTCTTCACACATCCTATCAAGTATCTTTCCTTTGCACATGCCCGTAACAAATTTGTCTTTTAGAATAAATTCTAGACTGTTACCAAATTTACAATTTACTGCTAGTTTCTTAATTCTTGCGTACCAAAAATTTATACCTTCATTTGGTTTTTGTTGTGCCTCGTAAAATGTAATTCTTTCATTAAAAGTGGATATTCGCCTTGTAAACTGCTTACTTAATATTTCACATAATTCTTCGTAAGTTTTTTTGTTAGGTGTATCTGGATCACATAAATCACGAAGTGTCGTATATACTGACGAAGATAAAGTTGTAATAAGCACTGCTACTTTCTTTTCTTTTTCTATACCATTAGCAATAAAAAATTGTTCTAATTTTTCTTTGTAAATAATAAAATCGTCTACTGGATTGAATCCCGGAATATTCCCAAGTAACGCCATTTTTTCTTATTTACACACCTTGTGTTAATCAACGCCTTGTTGTTTTCCTTAATGTTTTTCGTCCTCGTCGCCAGTGTTATGTATTTAAACACTCAATTTACTTATTCAACACTTTAACTTTATTGAACTCTTTAAAAATACAATACATCGCTATAAGAAAAATAACGAAATGAATAATGACACCATGTCAACGTAACTGTGCGAAGATGCTTGTTATTTTTGTGTCGTTGCTCACATATATATAAGTGGTCAGTGTTGCCAACTTGTATACACATACACAACAGTACACATGATCATCCATCACCACTTAATTCTTTATATAGAATTAGAATGATCGTTTTGGGGAAAAATGTTCAAAGTCAGACAAATACCAAGGACAAAGGCAATGATGAGTACATAGTCGCTGCGGCATTAAAAACAGCAGGAATATCAAAAATAAATGTACCTCTTCCTGCAAATGATACAATTTCCGAGAATAGCGATAGTGACACTTCTGACTATTCTGATAATGTACCATCGATAGAAACTCTACAACAATTAAGTGAACAAGATGGGCTTGCTTATATTGCTGGCTACATTGCAAAAAAATTTCAAGATAAATATCCACATTTGGGTGATTATACACACAAGAACATGAATGTTCATACCTACGCTCTACCGACTTGGTTAAAACACCTATCATTTGGGGGACTAACTGAACCATCTAAGGAATGGTTGCAACAAGTCCAAAAAATGGAGAAGAAATTTTTAAAGTTTCATGGTGAAAAATAAATTAAAGGAAACAAATTTATTAGCAAACATACACAAAAGTTTATTTCGAAAAAAGCACCAGAAATTCCTGTAGATTTGTTTGCATTTTTTTCCAAATTAAGAATACTTGTAAGAATTAAATATTTAAACAAGAATAAAGTCGATGTGTCGGGTAGAAAACGAAAATTGAAAGCAAAATATTCTAAAATTGTGCATTAATAAAAATTAATATTTTGTACTAAAATCTATATCCATCTACATTTTACAATCACATTTCGATTTAACATTTTGTATTATTGTGTATCTTATATCTGTAAATGCATTAATACCTAATATAATTCTTTAGCAGCCTTTTGGCCAATCTCGTTTTCCTGTTATCAGTTTTATATTAAATACAAAATTTGTTTCATGTTTATTAACTATGTATATACAGAAAATCCTTTTTCTGTATTATAATAAAAAAAATTAAAATTAGTATAATTTTGAAATAAATCTTCCCATAAAATCTATATCCATCTACATTGTACAATCACATTTCAATTTAGCATTTTGTATTATTGTGTATCTTATATCTGTACATGCATTAATACCTATTATAATTCTTTAGCAGCCTTTTGGCCAATCTCGTTTTCCTGTTATCAGTTTTATATTAAATACAAAATTTGTTTCTTGTTTATTAACTATGTATATAGATAAAATTCTTTTTCTGTATTATAATAAAAAAAATAAAATCAGTATAATTTTGAAATAAATCTTCCCATAATAAACTATTTTTTTTATTTTTGTACTCGACCTAACAATAAATTAGTTAATAATGAATTTAGCATGTATGTAAGTAAATATATAACTCTTGATTTACCTGCCTACGTGTATTTCTTTTTTAGTAATGTTAATATCGTGGGCTTACTGCAAAAATCCGTCAAGTCCACTTTTGGCCGGTTTCCTTCTAAATACACAGCTAAGTCCAAAATTGCGAGTAGAACTTACTGACGAAACCATTTAAGTCCAAGGAATCATCTCGTCCTCTTATTTAAATACACTATATCCTGCAAGTCCATTCTTTGATGATTTAAACAGACAAAATACTGTAAGTGCCTTTAACTGTATTGTGTAGGTTGTATTATTTTTAAACTGTTTAATTCTCAACAGCAAAAATCTGTTAAGTGCCCTTAGAGGATTTTGGTTGTAAGTAATTTTTCACCTCTTAGAACAATATGTTTACAGCAAGAACCGGCTAAGGGCACTTAACAGATTTTGCTATATTCTAGTTTGAGTTATTCCACAACTCATTAGACAGCTAAAATCTTGTAAGGCAACTTAGAGGATTTTGGCTGTAATAATCATCCGTTATTATTCTTTTGGTGAGTGCAGCAACAAACGTGTGAGTGCACTTAACGGGTTTTGACAGAATAATCGGCGTGCATTATTTAGTTTTGACGAGTTAAATAATTATAAAATGAACAATAAAAATAGATCCAGAGGTGCCCGAATGGTTGTAATGGCATTGGAAACGGAGAATTGCAATATTGGTACGTATTTCATAAAAAAATTATAGAATAAATCGCATTTTTTGAAAAGTAAGGTTAGGTTCCTCAATTCTGCGGTTCATCCTCAAGTCGCATGTAGTCTCTTATTTTATTAGAGATTGTGGTCTAGTGTTCCACGGTCCTATTCAACTATGAGTTTTGTAAGTTTCCTAGACTACTAAAATAATGTAACTCTGCTGTTAATTCGTTTATTTCTTCATGAACCGGACATGTTTCCCTTATAATACCTAATAATAATCGCATTCTTACAATTTTTACCTATTTTCTTTTTTTATTCAGATGCTTGTATGCCCAACGAGAATGTTGGCTCGAACGAGATCCAAAATCGTTCAACTAAAAATGCGATTAAGAACCAAATTGCAAGAGTGGATTTTGAAATACCTTCTCAAAATTTGCAAAGCACATCTAGAGAAATCGAACATGATCCAGAAAACGAGTTGTTCAATCTTCATTCACTTCAAAATGTCGACTCAGTAGTCTTCGATGAAACATTAGAACTCATTGAAACGTCTAAAAGAATTATTGTTAATGCATCTGAAGCTTTCGTGCCCAACGAGAATGTTGGCTCTAACGAGATCCAGAATCGTCGAACTGAAAATACGATTGAGAACCAAATTGCAATAGTAGATTTTGAAATACCTTCTCAAAATTTGCCAAGCACATCAAATTCTAGAGAAATCGAACATGATCCAGAAAACGAGTTGCTTAATCTTCATACACTTGTTAATGTATCTGAAGAATCAACTAGATTTGTTGAGTTTGAAGAAGATTCGGATTGTTCAGTTCGCGATCCCGATTATCAGTCTGAAACTGATAGTGAAGCCACCGATAGAGGAATAAATTCCTCAGGCAGTGACGCAGAAGATGCACAAGTCTCAGCCCCAATAAACGGGAATGCGAATGGCGAAAAAAAGCGTAGTAGGTGGAAGAAAAATGATCCTTCCAAATGGAAAAAACAATTATTGAAAAAGCAAAGAATTGAAGCGAAGCAACCAAAGCCAGTAGACTGCGAAAAATGCCGATATCATTGTAGCAGAACTTTTTCTGAAGATGTCAGAACTGCACTCTGTAAAAATTTTTGGGAAAGTGACTATCTAAAACAAAAAGAATTTCTTCTGGGCAATACAGAACGTACGAAGCCGACTAGAAGACGAATAAGGATGGAGGGATCGACGAGAGAACGAAAATATTCTATGATTCTCTATTTTAATACCGAAAGTCAAAAAGTACGAGTGTGTAAACAATTTTTTATTCGAACTCTGTGTATTTCTGCGGATATGATTGATACAGCTTACAAAGGAAAAGGAGAGGGTAAAATGTTTGTCGGGGAAGATCAAAGAGGAAAGAGAACTCCACACAATAAAACCGATCCGGAAAGCTTAAAAAGAGTAAAAGATCACATAGAAAAATTCCCGACTCTAGAGTCTCATTACTCTAGAAAAGACACAAAACGTTTGTACCTCGACTCTCAGCTTAGCATTACAAAAATGTATTGTCTCTATAAAGAAGACTGCATGCAAGACAATTCTAAGCCCGTCAGTGAGATCACTTATATGGAGGGATCGACGATAGCTGCCCAGAAGGGTTTTCTGTAACGATTATAATCTGTCATTTTACAAACCAAAGAAAGATCAGTAGATAGGATTCGCCGGTTCTGGGACCACCCCCCACCACCATTTCTCCACCCCCCACCACTCAATCCACCACCACTCCCCCACCCAATCCCACCACTCAATCCCACCACTCAACCCCACTCCCCCACCACTAATTTTAGTTCCGAACGCGGCCACCGTGTATTTGCAGATGGCGCTGCGGTCGGCGCGCAAATTTAAATTTAAATTAATATACAGGGTGTCTCAAAATTTTAAAAAATAAATACATATACAGTATGATACTTTGTGACGTATGAATCATACAGGGTGTTTCAAAAATTAGAAAAGTAAGATGGCGAATCCAAGATGGCCGCCAAAAATTTTAAAAAATTAATGCATGGTGTTTCAAAATTAGAAAAGTAAGATGGCGAATCCAAGATGGCCGTCAAAGTTATATAAATACATATACAGCATGACACTTTGTGACGTAGCGGTCAAATATTAATATACAGGGCGTTTCAAAAGTAAGGATTTAGAAAAAGCAAGATGGCGAATTCAAGATGGCCACCACTACAAAAAACATAACGGATATGGTCGAAGCTAGACGCGGCTGGGGTGCCCTAAATTTAATGAATACACGTTTGAAATCGTATATGACGTCAATTGCAATCATGTGTGCAACTTATCTTGTTTTCGCGCGATCATTGTAAAAATATGAATTTTAATTAGTCTACTTACCGCATTAATAAAAACATTCGCACGGCACCACACACAATGCAATACTGAAATTATTTTAAACGCGGCCACCTAGGCTTTGGAGATGGCGCTGTGGTCGGCGCGCAAATTTAGAATTAAATACATTTTTTCCTAATTTAAATATACAGCATGGTCTCTGATGACATAACTATAAACATATCAAAGTGTTGGGGAAATAAAAGATTGGCTTCTTTAGACAAAATTTATTTTTTATATACAAATACATTAAATTTATTATCAAGTATCACATTTATAGAGCAATCAATTACCACTATTTTGACACCAATTACAATTAGCAATGTCGCCCAGTTTTATTACTTCATAGTCATAATGAAGAGTATCAAAAGAAGTATGTAGCACTTCTAACATTAGAAAAGCGTTTAATGAATTTGAATGATCCTCTATTAATTTAACAATATTGCTATATAGATCACCACTTAAATTTATACATGATTTCAACAATGTATTATAAAATATCTGAAACTCACTATCTGCGAAAAACGATAATTTACATTTAATTAGTGGCTGCAACTTATACAAATTATTATATGTATCCTTCGATAACACCATCTGCTGATTTCGACTAGCTATTCGTATAACACCAATAGTTTTATATGTCGATGATTCGATTCGGTGGTTAGGACTGCAACCCTCAGTCTTGCAAAATTCCTCCCATTCCTCCAATGTGAAGAATATACAGTTTGTCGGGGAACGAAGCTGAATGATGGGCACGTATCCAGCTGCTGGACTAAGGCCGATGTTGAGCCACTTGGAACCACTTTTGTTTAGAAAGTATGATGACTGTCCAATTAGTTGTTTTTCCTTAACGATGTTGGCATCAATCATTTTAAGAGATTCATCAATAAATTCATTATAAGTTTCTGGAAAGAAATAAAAAAATTATTGAATTATTACTTTAGATTTAATTGTTTTAAATCTTACTAGCTTCCATTTTAATGTTTATGAGAAATTAAGTGCACAACTGAACTGATACTTAGACAAACTGAGACCGGTTTTACGTTTGAAGAGTATTATATCAAATATTAAAGATAGTGGGGATACTTACTTAATTTGAAGCGGCGGAATAGCTGCACCCGAGGCATGCGCAGCGACCATCTAAGGAGCTGGTAGATCGATCTTATAGTGTCCCCAGGCCAGAGTGTGGATACCATCCCCATTAATAAAGCGTTTATCATCGTGAGGTGATAAGGCTAGTTTATTTTGTTCGACCGAATAGATATTGTGTAATTTAGTCCTAAATAGGTTCTGTTTTTTTAATAATAAATTTTGTTCGAATAAACAGCCGCGATAATCCGCCAAACTGATTTCATCTCGCACAACATTCTTTTTTATACCCTTAGCTTTTTTAATTTCCCTACCCTCAACCGCTAGGGCATACATTTTCGCGCGCAATCCAACAAACTCACTCATTATATTACCAGCGTTTTCATCTTTAAATAAGCCTAAAACAGCCTTGTTTTGAGGTGCTATGTTGTAGACATTATTGGCCGAAAAGTTCGATGTATCGAATTTTGAAATATTTTTCTTAATGTCGCCGTATATATCATTACTCTCCACTTTTAAAATAAAACTGTCCGTATCCATATAACATAGACACACCTTTTCTGCATACTCGCGCTTCAAAAAATTATAATAAAAGTCATACATTAACTCCTTCGATAGCTCCAAGACGGAGAAGCCAATATAAATAGGTTTATTATATACAACTTTTAACCTCTCCATCTGGATAGCTACAAAGTTTTCCGAAAAGACGCTAATACTCTTAAAATTTGGTTTCGCGATTAAACTACCAGCCCCGCGACTTTTACCATGGTCCTCCCAATGTGTGACCAATTTGACATCTACTCGCTTATCAACATTCTCCATGGTTTTACCATATACAGAGTTGTTCATAAGCTTGTAGAAGTCTTTTTCAAAATCATTTTTAGCTTGCTGACGTAGGCTGGTGTTTAGATCGATATAATTTTGAAGCCAGTTTGACTGGGTAAATTTTAAAACGCGATGAATTTTGGTGATTTTCAGGCCGAAATGTAACGCTTGCTTTAATGTTCTATAGTGTATGACATATTTCTCCTTATTTTGCAAATTAGCGATCAGCTTTTTATTTTGAAATTTAGATGTGGGAGGTACCATGTTTTCGGAGAGAAAAGGTAAGTCGTTATGCTCATCATGCAAAGTTACAGGATACTCGACATCTACTTCCAAAAAATAGCCAATCTGTGAATCATCAGCGACCCCCGAGATATTTAAATTGTCAATTTCATCTTGACTAGCCCAACTAAACCCGCCGAATGGTAGATACTGCGACATTGCCCACCCATACAAATTGTTGGCGTCCCAATAAGCTAAATATGAACTCGGAGCACTCGCATCATAATTGGTCATATATTTATTATTTGCTGTAGCGTGCCGCAAAGATACCTGACACAACCCACCCCTGATACTCCGCTTAACAAAATGATGCATATCGATGTCAGTGAGTAGCTCCAGTTCAATTTTGGTATGCTTCAACATAGCATCCCAAGACAGGCCAGGGCTGGTGTAATATTGTGCCGGATCCAAACTATATGTATCACGACAAATTTTTCTAAAGTTTTCGAAAATATCAGCCAAAAGTAAAACATCGGTTTTTAAATATAAATTCGAATATTCTAATAAATTTTGACATTTAAACGTAGTCCAAATAGTTTGCGCATGTTGATACTCCGCAACCGAAATATCATCATTAGTTAATGAATTGAAAAAATCGCGCTTTGCCGGTAAGGCCGGTTCTTGCAATCGCCCAATGGTATCTATGTATTGGTAAGGGAAAATACCCTTCTTTCTAATTAATTCGAATTCTGAATCTACTGGGAACGCGCGTCTAACATTTAAGAAATCTTGCGAATCTAAATTTTTCGCGAGCTTATCAATAGAAGACGCCATGAACCGAAAACTATCTAAAAACCGTAGATTTATATAAACATTTTGTTTCTCGCCCGATTTATCCGCATAATCACCGACCAAAACTTTCGCGCTAAAACTAATATACCGTTCTTTATTAATCGGAATTACATCAATATCTAAATTTTGTTGTGCCAAATCTCTTAAAAATAGATGGCTATCGTACCCGCTCAAATTATGAAAAAAGATAGGGACAAATTTCGGAATTTTGAAGTTGAGGTTACAATTAGAATGAGCGGCCCCTCGAAACGCTCCCGTAATGTGGCAGTGGTCTCTCACTCTATCTCCGTTGAGAGATAGTTCACATATGTGGCAAATCACGGCCTCATTATATAATTTTTGTTCGCTATTATTTAAATAATTCATCGGCACGATAGTCTTTAAATAGTTTTCATAGATTAGCTTAACGTCTTCTATCAATTTTTCAACAAACACCGTTGAGCAATCTAAACCGGCATACGTGACAAATTTATTTAAATTTGCATCAAACGAACACACAATTTGATATGCAAAACTATATGGAATATGTTTGAATGTTGTATTTGTATACGAAATAGATGGATCACTGCTGCATGTGTGAATTGGTTGGAGAATACTTTCAAAGTCGGCGTAAACAACAAAAGGAACGGACATTTTCTTATGATGACTATCAAATCTTAATATATTTTGGGGTATCATATCTCCAAATTTAGTTTTACGTGCATCAGTTGAGGGTAGTACTGTATAGACGTGATTACAGTCATTCTGTTGATGGGTGTTTAATTTTTCAGCAGTACTGAATCTCACTAAACACCCATCACAGATGTGGGTCTCATGACTGTGTTTATTTATTTGAGATGAAACTAGCCTGGAGAAATTTTTAATTAATACATAATGCGATTTGACCCCGTCTTCCAAAAGTAATAAATTGACGTGAACAGCTTTCCTGTTCCGCGTAAAATAAATCGGCCCCACCACCTCATGATTTTTTGTGTCATCATTTATGGCCAAAGCGTATACGTTAATACTTAAATTATTTAATTGTTCAATTTTAGAAATGTCTTTAATTTTAACCGGGAATTTAATACCTTCTAAATTTAGTACGCTGGAGTAATGAGGATAACTACCCACTCTGTGTACAAGCATGTTTGCCGGGTGGAGTGCTGCTACTAGCGACCAACACAGGCATGCGTCATCGGAGTTCTGAATGTTGACGCACGCTTTTTTGTTTCGGATCGAGGGGGGTAGTTCCAAGTAAGATGATCCCCCAAGAGGTTGGTAGGTGTTTATGTTAACCTCTAAATGCGAGACCATCTTAAATGCCCAATTACTCCCTCTCTCCGAAAACTCTTCCGCTTTCGACTTTATAATAGCGGCCGCCTGGTCAAAAACGTCCTCTAAGTCCGAAGACTCGGTGACAATGATGTATCGGGTGTTAAACGATTTTAAGTCGTCTATTTCCTCATCTGCTATCACTTTAACATAATGAGCAAATAGCTCTAACTGCACCTTAACACCCGATACAGCCCTCGCCAGAACATCTTTAATAAGGCGGCACACTTTAATTTTTAAATTGGCCAGAAAATTAACAACATCTAAATTTTGTTTACCTAAAATTTTGTAGCTCGCGACCCGGTTTTTGAATGAAGAATTAATTTTGAACACTCCATCCTGCAGCATAAGTGTGTTATTAATCAAGTGCTGTTGCGAGCGGAGATGTCCCCTATATAGAGAATTATTACGAAAACTCAACCCGCAACAGCTTACCTGGGGAACATCGTGACTAGTAGATGGAGCAGCATCCGCAAGTCTATTAGAGCTTGTGGATGGTGCTACATCTACTTTAACCATCTTCTTAGATGGTCCACCAACATGCTGGCATGACTCCACGCCCTCCCCACAAATATCACATTGAAAATTGCGGTGGAGGGCATTTACATGCCGCTTCAAACTATCACGGCGGCTGAAGGTTTTTTGGCATATGGAGCAGTTCATTTCTGTAAAGAAATAAAAAATAAAAATCAAAATTGAAATAATAATTAGGAATTTTAAAGAAAAAATTATCATGTAATAATTCAAATTATCTTGAAAAAATGTGTCAGATTGATATGAAGCATCACTGTATATCAAAAATACTGTTTATAATATTTAAAAACACCCCAAATAATTTAAAAACATATGTTAATATGTACCGATTTTAATAAAAATCTAATGAGATATCAAGAGCACACTCGTAAATATAAAATTTGCTATAGCGGTTTATATTAAACACCACTGTATACTGTTTATAATGAAATATTATAAAAACAAATTTAAAACCGAGTGATTAATATTTACAAAATACATTGAAGAGGAAGAAATTTAAAAATTACTTACTGTTCTAATAATAAGAGCTCTAACTAAAAACAATAACGATGTACTCTCAACGAGGTTGCAGTGTTTACTGAAGTTTAGAATAAAAAATATTCTATTTTATTCAAGCATTAGTAAAACAATTGTATATGTAAACTACTACTTCCGGTCTACCGAATTTAATAAAAATCTACACCACTGTATACTGTTTATAATGAAATATTATAAAAACAAATTTAAAACCGAGTGATTAATATTTACAAAATACATTGAAGAGGAAGAAATTTAAAAAAATAATTATTACTTACTGTTCTAATAATAAGAGCTCTAACTAAAAACAATAACGATGCACACCCAACGATTGCCAAACAAGGATGTAAGGAAATAAAAGATTAACTTCTTTAGATAGAATTTACGCTAAACTATTCTAAAGTTTAGAATAAGAACTATTCTATTTTACTAAAGCATTAGTAAAACATTGGTAAAATTAGATATTTCACTGAAGTAAACTACTACCTGTCTAACAATTTTACTGAATATCTAATCAGATATCAAGAGTGAGATTAGTAAATATAAAATTTATTTGAAATTAAAAAATAGTTTCAAAATAACTTAAAAAATATGTATAATACTGTTTCTAAAAAGAATATTAAAAGCACTACTAAATAGATTTGAAATTAAAAAATAGTTTCGAAAATATCCTAATGAATATTAAAAATACTAGACACATTTCAAAATAAGTTAAAAAATATGTATAATACTGTTTCTAAAAAGAATATTAAAAAGCACTACTAAATAAATTTGATATTAAAAAATAGCTTCAAAAATATCCCTATGAATATTTAAAAACTACTAGACACATTCAAAATAACTTAAAAATATGTATAATACCAATTCTAAAAAGAATATTAAAAAGCGCTACTAATTAAAAAATAGCTTCAAAAATATCCCTATGAATATTTAAAAACTACTAGACACATTCAAAATAACTTAAAAATATGTATAATACCGTTTCTAAAAAGAATATTAAAAAGCACTACTAAATAAATTTGAAATTAAAAAATATCTTTGAGTACATTTGTAAGCCGTTTGGCTGCTAATAGAAAAATATAAGATTTTCAATGTCCATAAAATACTGTTTATAATGAAAAGAAAATTAAAGCCGGTTAATATCCGCTTAATGTGATTAATATATGTAAATAAATTAAAGAAAATAGAGTTTTAAAACTACTTACCGATTTAATATATGGACGTCACTAAAAACAATAACGATGTACACTCGAGAAGACCAAGATGCTAAATAAACTTTAGAATAAAGAACTGGTACTTTAATAGGCTTTTATTTAGTGCATCGTTAGATATGTGCCTTTCTCTTACATATTGATATGTTTCATATGACCTTTCTTGTTAACCGTATAATACAACTTTCATTTTCTATT